>OZ010601.1:75820314-75825314 GCA_963932145.1 Acanthosepion lycidas
CCATGTAAAATGTACAGAAAAACTGCATTCTTTAGGTTGGTTGGTTGGTTGGTTGGTTGGTTGGGTTTTATGGCATATCAACCACTGTGGGTAATTTAATGCCAAATTAAGGTATATATATATATATATATATATATATATATACACACATATTATATATATATATATATATATATATATATATATATATATATATATATATATATATATATATATATATATATATATATATATATTAAATATACAGTACTATCAAACATATAGCTGGCAACATTATTTTTTTTCAAAAATGCATAGCTGGCAACCTTATTGTTTCAAAAACACATACCTGCCAACATTATTTTTTCCCAAAAACATATAGCTGGCAACATTATTTTTTTTTCCAAAAAACGTATAGCTGGCAACATTTTTTTTCCGAAAACATTATCTGAGGACCTGTTGTTGGACGTAGTTTATCGTCATACCCAGGACGCGGGTGTAGTTTATCGCCATACCCAGGACGCGGATGTAGTTTATCGTAACACCCAGGATGCGGATGTAGTTTATCGTCATACCCAGGACGCAAAACGCATAGCTGGCAACATTATTGTTTCAAAACCGCATTGCTGGCAACATTATTTTTCAAAAAATGTATAGCTGGCAAAATTATTTTTTTCAAAAACGCATACCTGGTAACATTATTGTTTCAAAAGCGTATAGCTGGCAATAATTATTTTTCCAAAAAACTTATAGCTGGCAACATAATTGTTTCAAAAACGTATAGCTGGCACCATTATTTTTCCGAAAACATTATCTGAGGCCTTGCTGTTGGACGTAGTTTATCGTCATACCCAGGAGGCGGATGTAGTTTATCGTCATACCCAGGACGCGGATGTAGTTTATCGTCATACCCAGGACGCTGCATTCTTTAGTTCCACCAATTCTAACCTTCATAGCTAAGACACACCATGCCACGTTCATTGCAGCGTACCGTCTTCATTCCCTTCGTATTCCATTTATGGAATATAAATTCCACTTGAGCACTTCTTCCCGCGAACTGCTGCCCTGGCGAACAGAATATCAAGTGGGTGCATTCCAGATCACTACAATTTTGGCCTGTTCACATATAGGATTAACCGTTTTCTACCCATATATACACATAAAATCTGCGCCTTACTCTGTAACCCTCTAACTCGAGTGGCTTCCGGACTTTGTACAGGCTGAAAACGACTAAACAATAAAAGTAATCAAGTGCTTTTAGGCCACATAAGATGTGCGAGAAAGTGCGGTTGATGATGCAGGCCAATGTAAAAAATGCAGAAAGGGTGACAAGGATCTGTTCAAAGTGAACACATCTTAAAACAGAAAATTGTTTTATGTTACAGGACTCCAAATTTATTCTTAACAGCCAAGCATGCTTATTTACTTAGGAGAATTTTCGTACATTAATCATTACAATTGGCTCCCTAGAAATTGTTTATGACTCAATCGTACATATATCTCTATATATAAAACAAAGAATTTCTTTCTGTGTGATAACATATCACTCGAAATCCATTCTACCGATTTTGTCCAGCCTTGTCACATACATTGCGCAATGTAAGAGATAGGTTCTTAGCGTAAAATATGGATGTTTTTTTTTAAGTATATATATATATATATATATATATATATATATATATATATATATATATATATATAAAACAGAGAATGTCTGTGTGTCTGTGTGATACCTTTTCACTCGAGATCCATCCAACTGATTTTAGCCAAACCTTGTACAATGTACGAGATAGGTTCTTAGTGTAAACATCTATAATTTTTTTAAATCCATAATCGATTAAACCGATCAAAAATCGATAATTTCAACTTCTTTCCCCCGATTTCGTTCAAAATCGGTATGTGGGTTACTTACATCATGATGATCTCAACCTCATGTTTATTCCGACGCCATGGCGTTTAGCAAAAAACCGCGAAAAACGAAAAATCGATTTCAACACTAAAAACTCCCTCAATTTTCAAGCAATCTAATACAAACTTCACTAAGTTGTAGCCAACAACATGTTGACTGTTTAACATTCATTTAACTTGATAATTGAGTCAACCCATATAGTGAAAATTCGCGTTAATAGCGAAAAATAGCGATTTTACTGGTGTTTTTCTTATTTTTTGTTTGTCTTTCAACCAATTTTCATCAAATTTCACAAAATAAACTTGTAAATGTATCTTCTTTTTTCATCCCTGGTAGCACACTGCCAAATTGAATTTCAAAAACTCCTAAATAATTGTGGTCTGAAGTGGGTCTTCATGTTGCCTGTTTTACCCCTTCATGTCCTCTGCTAACTTCGATGGAATAAATACAGACTTCTTCTGTTATATCAGTAATTGCATTAATTCAAAATAATTTTTAATGAAAGTACTTGAAATTAATTGAAGAATATATACTTTGTTACATCAAAATATCATGCTTTTTTTGCTCCATTCTAATTGAACACTTTTTCTGATCGACCAGCTGGGTATGCCTGCTAGTATATATATATATATATATATATATATATATATATATATATATATAAATATATATATATATAGATAGATAGATAGATAGATAGATAGATAGATAGATCTAAGTATAAATGGAAAATGGAATATATATATATATATATATATATATATATATATGGAAAATGTGCCATTTATTCTCGGTATATATATATATATATATTTATATATATATATATATATATATATATATATATATTTATATTTATATATATATATATATATAAATATATATATATATATATATATATATATATATATATATATATATATATATATACCGAGTCTACCCCAGCGAGCGCAATAAAAGGGATCAGTTCGACATTCCAACTACCTGAAGAAGACCGGAGTGTACAACGCCCGAAACCTTGTGCTTGTGATAAATATGGCGACAAAGAAGAGGATGATAGTCCGAGCAATGTAAATAATAAGAAAAAAATATAATAATAATAATAATAATAGTAATAATAATAATAATAATGAAAACAACAAAAACAATAATAATAATAATAATAATAATAATAATAATAATAATAATAATAATAATAATAATAATAATTGCAACACACACAGACAGAACAATCAAAGCTTATAGACCAGACATCGTGAACAGAGACCGCGAAAATAGAAAAATCATTTATTATTGACTTGGCTGTGTCTGCTGATTGTAAGGCGTCTTTGTACATCTTCAAGAAAAATTACAAGGACCTTGAAATCAAAATCTCAAATATGTGGAACATGGGGACATCAACAATTTCCATTGTAGTTGGAGCCCTTGGATGGATTGAAAAATGTTCCGACCAACTCAATGAAGCGATTCCTGGTAGCTCATGCCTTAAAGACATACAAAATATTGTTTTCACAAGTACAGCCCACACCTTACGAAAGGATTTATCTATTTGAATGATCTTCTTTCTTTATTATTAATTTTCGTCCTCGAAAATACACGGTGGAAAATGACACAATGCTATTTCTTATACTACATCTCTGGTTGGGACCCAGAAAGAAATAAGTATACACCAGAAATCAAAGTAAATAATAATAATAATAATAATAATAATAATAATAATAATGATAATAATAATAATAATAAGAAGAAGAAGAAGAAGAAGAAGAAGAAGAAGAAGAATATGATGATGATGATGATGATGTTGATGATGGAATAAACTGCAAAAAGAAGTATTATTTACAATTGTATACATCTTTAATTCCAACACTGTTACGAACAGGTATTTTCGTTTCATCTACCTTATCAATTAACATTTGGTGTATATGTTAGGCGCGTAATATCTCTCAAGTATACGACTAAAGTAGGTGTTCTTCGAAAAAAAAAAGTTATATCATTTTCACAGATAGACATTGCTATCCCTATTTTAACGTCATAAACAGTTTTCTTTATCAGCTGTCTCGAAAGTGGTACCTTCTGTTGATGGCTGCAAGGATTTTAGATCGCCGATAAAAACCAATGAATCTCATTATTTAAAATATGAATGTCTTTCTCACTTAAGTTTAATCGATGCTTTTATGTGGCTACGCTCACCAGATGTAATAGCCTCATTAAAACGGGAAAGCCTATATTGAACCCACGGAATGGATGTTTTGAATATTAATAACAGGAGGTGGGAGTTAAAATTATCGCTAATAAGATTATATATCAGGACTTTCACATCTGCTTTCCTGACGTGGTTGTAATTAACATCTTCCCTTGAGAAGTGGCGCAGGATATCTGAAATCAGAAGTAGGCTCGGAAAATTCAACATTGTATTAGTCATTCATTTATCGTTCATAAGATCGTAAGTTAATATCTTCGTTTTAAACAGCCAATTACGTCCGTGTGACTTACAGACGGGGAGCATCTTACAGGGGGATACAGAAGGCAATTATCTTCCCGTTTTACAGGACAAATTTTCTAACGACCTGAATGGCACGTGACAACCCGTGAGTGACGTCAGTATACGAGTGGTGACAACCCACCGGTGACAATCTATATGCAGATGTCATTACTATATGAGGGACATAAGATAGGTCACCTCAACTGACCGAACACCTGCACCCCAACACCGGCAAATATTACAGGAAAAAAATGTTATTTGTCTTTTCACATTGAGATATTTTTATGACTCTTATGTGATATAATTTCTCTATGTGGGACAAATGTTTAAGTCTTACGGCCACATCACGTTTAAACACTGACTGCTGTAATATATATATATATATATATATATATATATATATATATATATATATATATATATATATATATGAGCATAAATATAAAAGTGAACATTAAATTCAACACTCAGAGGCGATAAGCTGTTTCCTGATAGGCGCAATCGTCAGGCCGCGGATGTTGGATTTTTCTTTGACTATTTATAACAGACTATTTGAAACAGCCTGTCACCTCTGAGTGTTGACTTCAATGTTCACTTTCATACTTATGATGTTTCCTTACGTCCTATCTC
>OZ010601.1:75830314-75835314 GCA_963932145.1 Acanthosepion lycidas
TATATATATATATATATATAGATATAGATATATAGATATGTATGTATGCATGTATGTATGTATATGTATGCATATATAATTGTGTGTATGTATGTATACAGAGCGTCCCAAAAATTTAAGATAATTTTAAATGCAATTATCTTGAAAACTATTAAGTGTAGCTTAACAAAATTGAACAGTTTAAGTGTTGAACATAATAAGTTTATTATGGGACCGATTTCATAAGCGTTCCATATGTACACGGCCTGTGATACGGCACATGTCAAATCGATAGTTAAGCTCTTGCCAAACACACTGATGTAGATGATGATCTAGCAGATCCATTAGCCCTGCATAAGCAGCCTTTCTCTTTAAATTTTTGGTACCAAGTCCAAATTTGTTTGCCAGTTGGTGAAGGTTTTCTAAATTTGGCATTGAAGGCACGCTGCGCAGTCTTGGGTGATTGTGTGCGAACATATTCCAAGACGCAAAATGACTTCTCTTTGGGAGGGAGCGTTGTGACTAAACCTGAAAACAACAAAAATAAAACATTAAATATAAAATCTTCATCTGCTTTTATACATTCTATGAAAATTTAAGGTTATTTCAACGAGAATTGTCAATATTATTGTCCTTCGAATTGATACAATTTTTTGAACACCCTGTATATTGATTTTCTAAGCGTAGCTTAGATATGGTACAAGGCCGAATGTATGGTGCACCAAGTGAGGATCGAACTCACTACTCAGTCATACTTGTTCTAGTGAGACAAGCTTGCTAACCAATGCACCGCCTCGGAGTGCCTAAGATGATTATGTGGCATAAGGCCGAAAGTGAGGAGCACTCAGCAAGTATAAAACTCTTTACTGAGCCTTAATGGTTCTAGCGAAACATGCTTGCTTACCATTACACCAACTCGAAGTGCCCACATCTATCTATCTATCTATCTATCTTTCCCCTTGCGAGAGGTGATTAATTGAACCTTTTAAAACCCTTTATTCTACATTCAGCATCACCAGAGGTGTTGAAACAAAATGGCTATTTATGTAGTGATTTTATAACATATTTATGTTATAATTTTTAAATAATTAATTAGATTTGCTCTACTCTGTATTGAACACTCTTTTAAGAATAGTAATTGTTTGTTATTGGAATTTATTCCCTGTACACCAATCCTATACTTATATATATATATGTGCGTGTGTGTGTGTGTTAATTTATGTTTGTCTGAATCAACTTGTTACATAAATCCGTGAACTAATATTGTTCATTCGTTATATAAGTATTAAACTGACATCCAGTTTGATACTAGGCTAATTTTTTTCTATGTAAAAATCTATAATGGGATCGCTAAGACCCCTAGATCGCAGCTCACTGTCAGGTCTTACGCTAAACGCCTTTTAAATTCTTATCACGTTGTTTAAGCAAGGGAGATAATTGGTGTTACACACTTAAAAAAAATGAAGATACACGTATTACGAAATAATAACTCTTATAAAGCATAACATTCCAGACAGATATAGATCTTTGTTCGATTTTTAAAAATTAGGGGACACATCTTAATGAATCGCAGCTTATTTTATAAATGATTTTTTTTTATAAATATAATTTGAAGCGATTTCTTCAAAAATAAGTATAATTACACTTCTTAAGGTTTTCTTCTTTTCAAATTTCTTCATGTACATCAATTAATTCGACAGGTTCAAATTTATTTCGACCTACACCTAATATATATATATATATAATACATAAAAGATTAATGGTCAGTGTTGAATTAGATCAGAAAACAGTAGTATTAAAAAGTGCTAAATACACGCGTGAAAAAAAAAAAATAAACGTAAAATTAAATATGTAAAACTTAAAAAATCAGGAGGTGAGTTGAATCTGCTATCTTAGTTTCAAACTTACGGCATCCTCAGGCAATTTTTATCAAATGACCTCTTAAAGCTTATTTATAAAAAAAAAAAAAAAAAAAAAAAAAGAATGCTACATTATTATTTCCGAAAATAAAAAATAAAAATCGCTCGAGGTCGTGTGCAATAGAAAGGGGAGAGGAGGGTGTGAAGAAGAAGAAGAAGAAGAAGAAGAAGAAGAAGAAGAAGAAGAAGAAGAAGAAGAAGAAGAAAAAGAAGAAAAGAAGAAAGGTGCATATATATATATATATATATATATATATATATATATATATCTAGTTTCATCAATATTGGAGTGGGAGACATTTATTATATGACATACCCGTGAACGTCCTTGCCACTATTTGCATACTGGCTGAGAAACTGTGGCAAGGGCGTTCACGGGTATGTGTTTATAATAAATGTCGTCTCCCACTCCAATATTGATGAAACTTTGCATACATTTTTAACTAACATCCAGTTTGTTACTAGGCTAATTGGTTTAGTTATAACAATCTATAATGGAACTACCAGGGCCCCTTGATAGGTGCTCGCCGCCAGGTCTTACGCACACGTTTCACTCTGTTTAGCATTTAATTTAAAGTGTAATTAATTCGTTTCAAATTTCGCCATGTGTATCCTTAAATTCGCTAGATTAGAATTTATTAAATATGAAGAAATTGACTAGATCCATTCGACCATTTAAACGTAAAATAATATTTAATTTGAGCTTCTTTACGTTGGAAACTTTACCTAAGCTCATATTTCATTCTGCCCTTAAAAAGGCATGTCGTGGTTACTATTGCTGTCTGTGGAATAACAACCTATTTGAAGGGCACATTTGTACTATATGCCGTCTGTATAAACTGTTATTTCGGATAATCGATTTACCTGTCATTATGTAAGTCGCTTTACCATTTTGGCATACATATCGATATTTCCTCTAAATTCTTTAGAGGCGGCAGTTGGGTATTTTCTGTGAACGTACAAAAGTATATATTCTTATTTTGAATTATTATTACTATTACTATTATTATTACTTTCAGGTAAAATCATATGAGAACGGGAACTGGGGATAACGTCAGCCTTCCTCAGAATTACCGGGTACGTCAGCTAGTATATTTATATATGTATACTTTTAGGCAAGAAAGTAGAATTTAATCCGAAGAATGTTTTATCGAAAGCACGGTTATAAATTATAATTTATTTCACCGGGTAAGTTTTTAACAGATGACTCATCTGACCGAAATCACAAATGGTTTAAATTTAAATTTATCCAGAATATTAAGAAAAAAAAACAAGATAACAGGAAGTCTAGACGCTTGACTTAGAAAAACTGTTTTCTGGGAATTTATAATATTGAAGACATATGTTGGGGAGGAGAGGTTGTTAGCTTTCAACCTGATTTTAATGCGTAGTGGTTGGGAGAACATAGTAACAGCTAAAATACTAACACATACACACATATATACATGCACACACATGTATATACATATATAAATACATACATATACACATGTAATGGGGAGAAGAGAAAATAATAAATTAACAAATAGAAAATAATTTAAATAATACAAAATAATAATAGCTGTTTCATTATAATACTTGTTTCATCATACCGAAATTACAAATTAAATTTCTGGAGATTTATATTATTGAAGACATACGTGGCGGAGGAGGAGTTAGTAGCTTTCAACCAGATTTTCACCTGTGGTGGTTCACAGAACACAATAACAGCTAAAATACATACATACACTGACGATTGCGTCTAGCATGAAACAACCTGTCGCCTCTGAGTGTTGACTCAATGTTCACTTTTAAATTTATATTTACATACGCTCTATCTCTGATATTGAGCACGTTATCCCATAAATATAGCACACCTTAAATCTAAATTTCTTCATATATATATATATATATATATATATATATATATATATATATATATATACTGCTCATTCAGTAACCCTTCCTAGGTTACAACATTATACAGAATGATGAAAGCGGAGTCCTTATAAATACATGAGTAATAATTTGTTTCATGGGATTCATTTTTCTTTTCTTTTTTTTTTTACTTGTGCCTGGATAAACTCAAAATCCATTTATTGTTGTAAAATTTTCGGGTCTGAAGAGAGGAGCGTCTGATCCCATGAAATCAATTACTACCTATGGATTTCGAAGGACTCTGCTTTCATCATTGTATATATTGTTGTAACCTAGGAATATATTGTTGTAACAGATGCAATAAACAAAACGGAGGACGGAAATGAAATGTTAATCTTTATAACATCAACAAATTACAATACTCGACTGCGGCGTAGAGTAGTGGACTACATAGACATCATATTACCCTACTTTTAATAGTGTCGAACGTATTTATGAGGATTAAAAGTAGGGTAATATGGTGTCTAAGTAGTCCACCACTAACAGTGGTTTACCTACTTTACGCCGCTAGCGAGTATTGTAATATTATATATATATATATATATATATATATATATATATATATATATATTCTCTATTTTTTAATCTATTCCTTCATTCTTTCCCTTCCTTCTCTCGTGACATCTGCTTTATTTTTATTGCGTTACGTATGTGTCTGTTTATATGTGTGTTTATGTATATGCATAGGTGTATGTATGAACATGTACGTGTTTGTGTATTTGTGTATGCGCAACTAATTGTGTATTTTTGTTGGTATTTTTTTCAATTTTTATGTACGGGTTTATTATTATTGCTTTGGCCATTTATTTTTTGGGGTTATGATTGAATTTGTGTGTGTGTGTGTGTGTGTGTGTGTTTGTTTGTGCAGGTGTGTGTTTATGCGTCTGTTTGCGTGTGTGCATGCATGTACGTATAGATACATTAATACAAATATGTGTGGTCGTGTGTATCAAGTAAATTGCTCAATATCAATTGCTCGACAGTAAAACTAGGCACGTCAGCGTAAATGACGGTTCCGTATAGGATGCAGGTTCGAATCCTGTCCAAGGACTAATATTTTCTATGAAAATTTCTCGGACATTCAGGCCGGTAAATGTTATTTAATACTGTTTATTATAAACAGAGCATTTACTTAAATACTTGTATCTATAAAAAGAACGTTAAACATAAAAAATGTCTTTAATA
>OZ010601.1:75837814-75867814 GCA_963932145.1 Acanthosepion lycidas
AGTATAAAACCCGGCACGACAGAGTGGGCCAATATCTGCAATGGAAAATTTGCAACTTCTACGCGAAGGAAACTGAAAGAAACTGGTATGTTTACGGAGATAGGACCTGTTACAATTCTGTGCGACAACACAATACACACTCACAGAACAATCAAAGCTAACCGCCCAGAAACTGTTATTAAAGACCACAAAAAGTGGCTCCTTATTGATATGGCAGTCCTTGCAGACTGCAATGTATCTTTGCAGATATTCAAAAAGCTGTCAAAATACAAGGACCTTGAAATCGAAATCTCAAAAATATGGCACATGGGATCATCAACAATCCTTGTTGTAGTTGGAGCCCTAGGATTGGTTGGAAAAGCTTTCAGTAGACTAAATGAAGGGATTCCTGGAAGTCCATGCCTCAAAGAGATACAAAAAATTGTTCTGACAAGTACAGCCCACACTTTACGAAGGGCTTTATCTATGTAAACTATTTTTGTTTTTCTTTGTTTTGTTTTGTTTTGTTTTGTTTTGTTTTCTCAGTGGAAAGTGTTATGATGCCATTTCTAACCTTAGGTCTCTGGGTGGGACCCGGAAAGTAATGTGTTCACGTCAAAGGAAATAAAAACAATAATAATAATAAATCTTTAAAATTTGCTACTTTTAAGGAAATGAAACTGCAAGAAATTCATACTATCACCACCTCGCCACAGTCATACGTCATGTATCTTTGAAGATCTTCGAAAAACTATCAAAAGCTAAAATGAGGACATCAATATTCCTAGTTTTTGTTGCAACCCCAGGTTTGGTTTGGCTTGGTTTGTTTTACGGCGTATCAACATCAATGGATTATTTAATGCCGATAAAATATTTGTTGGTGGAATTTTTTTTTTTTTTTTTCAAAAATGTATTTCTGGTATTTTTTTTTAATATATTTCTGCTAATATTTTTTTTCTTCAAAAAATCTATTTCTGGTAATATTTTTTTTCTTCAAAAAATCTGTTTCTGGTAATAATTTTTTTTCTTCAAAAAATCTGTTTCTGGTAATATTTTTTTCTTCAAGAAATCTATTTCTGGTAACATTTTTTTTTTTTTCTTCAAAAAATCTATTTCTGGTAATATTTTCAAAAATGTATTACTGATAATATCTTTTGTTTAAAAAATGTATTGCTTGTAAAATCTTTTTTTTTTTTTTTCCAAAAATGTATTGCTGGTTATATCTGTTTTTACATATATTACTGGCAATAATTTTTTACGAAGTGTTTCTGGTATTAAAACCTATTTTTACACTTTCATAGAGTTTTGACCCCAGTTTGGAGGTTAACTATTTGCCCATAGCTGGGACCCTAACAGGTGCTACAACTCCCGATCAGGGTGCACCTGGTAACAACAGCAATTAAGAGGTGATTATACGCTCCTCAAAACTTCCTGATCACAGGCCTTGCTGTTGGACGTAGTTTATCATCATACCCAGGACGCGGATGTAGTTTATCGTCATACCCAGGGCGGGACCTAAGTTTGATTAAGAAATGTTTCCGATAGACTCATTGAAGGGATCTCCAGTAGTGCATACCTTAAATAAATACAAAAAATGTTCACACAGCTTTTTTTTTTTTTTGTTTTTTTTTTTTTTAAGAAACGTGAGGATATTATTTCCAATTGTAAAAAAAACAAATATCATGTGTATTTCCAATTAAAAAAAACATATTTCTTAGATCATTATTTTCAACAGAATAATAACGTCGTTATTAAAGAATGTCACCGAAACGGCTGATAAAATCTCGTGGTAACGAGAGAATGTACGAGACAAGAAAATATTGCATTCATATCAGATAATAATTGCCTATGCCGCAAACCGCAGAAAACAATAGGAAATACAAAGCAACTTTAAACACAGTCTGCCATTTAACAGGGTTCCCACAATGGCTTCAGGCCTGGAAATGGTGCAAACAACAGACTGAAGACAAGAATTAATTAAATAATGATAAAAAGGAGTCGGAAAAAGTAAATAAATGAACCAGCCCTAAACCAAAATATTTAATATCATCATCTCTTTATCAGATTTAAAACTTATTTGATAAAGGGTGTGCATCATCTTCAAACACTAAGATGTGTATACCTATAATAGTAATGAGCAAAGGAAGCGAAATATTATGAGTTTATACTTGTAACGCAATGCAAGGGGACGTAGCACATAAAATGTGTATAGATGTGTAGCGAGTGAGCGGGTTGGAAAGAGAAAATCCGCTAGATGAGTTTGCTCAATGCATTACTTCATAAATTCACTTGGGAAAAGTGTGAATGCATCTCTTTTGCCGCTTCTGAAACAACTAGATTCTCTAACCGTGTCTAGCAAGAAGTTATGTAGATTCGGTGAGGTGCATACTATACGTCAATTGAAAAGATTATGTGGCTCAAAATGAATTGAGTTTCGCTGTTACGGACTGTATGATCTCGAGTGAGGGTCAATTAAAAATACGCATGCTGCGTTCGGTGGATGTGAAGTGAGGGAACATATTACTTAAGTATACTGCAGGGTAATTTCGTTTCAGGTCTCTTGAAGAAGTAATTTGTGAAGAAGTCTTCAAGATGACCTATTGTGGATTTGCTCTGAATAGCAACTGCTTACTTCATTTCATTCTATGATGTTTTTTATTCTTGAATTCTTTAATTCCTACATTGCTTTATTTTTCTATTTTATTCACAGATAATTTAATTCATTCTTTTCATTCTTCGATCTTTTATTCTCTAATTCTTTAATTCCTATATTGCTTTATTCTACTATTTTATTCACAGATAATTTAATTAATTCTTTTCCTTCTTCGATCTTTTATTCTCTAATTCTTTAATTCCTATATTGCTTTATTCTACTATTTTGTTCACAGATAATATAATTCATTCTTTTCCTTCTTCGATCTTTTATTCTCTAATTCTTTAATTCCTATATTGATTTATTCTACTATTTTATTCACAGATAATTTAATTCATTATTTTACTTCTTCGATCTTTTATTCTCTAATTCTTTCATTCCTATATTGCCTTATTCTTCTAATTTGTTCTCAGACAATTTCATTTATTCTTTGAATAGTTTTTCTTGAATTCTTTTATGCTTTTCTTGTTTTATTCCTTTGTTTTATTCTCAAACAATTTCATTCATCCTTTTCTACTTTTCATTCTTTAATATTTTATTCTTGAATTTTTTCATTCTTATTGCTCTATTGTTTTATTTTATTTTCAGATAATTTCATTCATTATTTGGTCGTTTCATTCTTATATATATTAATTGTAGAATTATTTCATTCTTATATTATTTTACGCTTTATATTTTAGTCTCAAATAATTTCCTTCATTTTCTGTTTCTTTTCATTCTTTGATAGTTTTATTCTATTCTTTCATTCCTATATTGCTTTATTCTTGTATTCTCAGATAATTTCATTCAAACTTTGTTTCTTTTCATTCTTTGATTTTTTAGTTCTTTCAACCCATATTGAGTTTTTCTTCTTTTTTTTATTCTCATATTCTAAGAGGATTTCATTCATTCTCTGTTTCTTTTAATACTTTAGTCTTTTATTAATGACCAACTCGGGATTTGTACAGAATTTAAATGATCCAAATGTGTAAGATGATTTCATTACGTCTCTCCTCAAACAAAGAAAAAAATTGTAAGAGAGCCACCTGAAAAGATTGCTAATGGCCCATTATGGACTTGTGTTGAATGTAATCCTCTTTAAATGCGTAACTTGGCTGTATTAAGTTTTACGTGTGGCAAGGAAAAACGTCTGCAACTGTGCCACCTCGCAATGTAAGAAGCATTAAGGAAATGGATAACTGAAAAAAGAATGAAACTGAATAAAAGAACAGGGACCATCTTTATATAAACTAAGAGGAAAGGAAAACGATAAAAAAAAAGTCAAATATGTAAACATGAAAATGTAAAAATCTTATAGTAAAGTTGAAAAGATAAATATATTGAAAGAAAGCCTTGTAAGCAATTATTTCTTTTCTAACCTGAAATTCTTTTCTTACAGACGAAATCGCTACTTTATCGCTATTTCCATGTGAAATACTCTGCCGAACCACATTCCTTTGTTCCATGAGTTCAGACCCTTATAGCCATTCCAAGTACATAGGTTCGAATCATCGTTTTTCTGTTCCTATCCCATCGGTAAGAAGGAAGTTCTACTTAGGTAGCTTCTTTCTGAGAAACTATAATTTGCTAAATAGACTCCCGAGAGGTGGTTTTCCCGATCACTACAATCTTAACCTCACCACGTCTAGAATCAACCGTTACACATCCTCATAATATGCACTTCTTCTATATCTATACAACATATTAATCTTCTATTGCGAGAGGCTCTCGGCATTTGTATTGGGTGAACATTTATTGAAAGATATTACTTTGAAGAAGTAACAAGGGAACACATAATGAAGAATTAGATGATGATGATGATGATGATGATGATGAAGAAGAAGAAGAAGAAAAATGAGACGAATGATTAATAAAGAAGAAGAAGTAAGGTGAGAGGAATGATTAATAAAGAAAAAGAAGAAGAAGAAGGATGAGATGAATGATTAATAAAGAAGAAGGAGAAGGATGAGAGGAATGATAAATAAAGAAAAAAGAAAGAGGAGGAGGATAGAAACGATTAATAAAGAAGAAGAAGAAGAAGGATGAGACGAATGATTAATAAAGAAGAAGAAGTATGAGAGGAATGATTAATAAAGAAAAAGAAGAAGAAGAAGGATGAGAGGAATGATTAATAAAGAAAAATAAGAAAGGGGAGGAGGAGAGGAACGATTAATAAAGAAGAAGAAGAAGAAGAAAGATGAGAGGAATGATTAATAAACAAAAAGAAGAAGAAGAACAAGAAGAAGAAGAAGAAGAAGAAGAAGAAGAAGAAGAAGGGTAAGATAAATGATTAATAAAGAAGAAGAAGAAGGATGAGAGGAATGATAAATAAAGAAAAAGAAGAAAGCGGAGGAGGAGAGGAACGATTAATAAAGAAGAAGAAGAAGAAGAAGAAGGATGAGAGGAATGATTAATAAAGAAGAAGAAGAAGAAGAAGGATGAGAGGAACGATTAATAAAGAAGAAGAAGAAGGATGAGAGGAACGATTAATAAAGAGGAAGAAGAACGATGAGAGGAATGATAAATAAAGAAAAAAAGAAAGGGGAGGAGGATAGGAACGATTAATAAAGAAGAAGAAGCAGAAGAAAAAGGATAAAGAAGAACGACTAATAAAGAAGAAGAAGACGGATGAGAGGAAGAAGAAGAAGAAGAAATAGAGGAATGACTAATAAAGAAGAAGAAGAATGATTAATGAAGAAAAAGAATTATTAATATAGAAGAAGAAGAAGAACAAGAAGAACAAGAAGAACAAGAAGAAAGTCGACAAAATATACACGAAAATCAATGAAAGAAAAATATACAAATAAGAAAGATTTTGAGAACAGAGAAGGAAAAGAAGAAAGAAAGTGTAGAAGAAATAAGGGAAGCTCAGTATGAAAGAATAAAATATAAAATATTTCCAGAATGAAAACATCAAAAGGTAAAAGAATGAAATGAATCGAAAATTCAAGAAAAACCAGGCAAAACGAAAAGAAAATATAACAAAAACCAACATCGTAATTGCAAAGGAAAAAAGCGACAGGAGAAAAGTAACGACAAATTAAGACAAATAGAAATACATTAACTCAAGAAAAACAAAAGGAAGCGAATGAGAAAAAAAAGTGGAAAGAGATAATTTTAAAAGACGTGTGCTAAATAGATAGAGACCAATAAAGAAAAAAACAAATGAAGACAGCAATGAAAATCAGAAATTTTTTGATGGAAAGAAGATAGCTTTGACATCGTACTGGAAGGGAAAACAACAAAGAAGAGAAAGAAAAAAAAATTAGTAAAAATGTTCATTATGGGTGAGAAAGAAAGAAAGAAAGAAAGAAAGAAAGAAAGAAAGAAGAGAAAAGCTTCAAAAATAGCAAAGAAAAAATTGATGTAAGGAGAAAGGATAAATTATCCATTAATATAAGATAAGAAGAAGAGGAGAGAGAAAGTAAAGAAATAAAGAAGGCAAAATAAAGAAAAAGAGAGAAAGTGGAGAAAAATAAATCTATTCTCTTCACATGAGAGGTGGAGATATTTTTAATTAAACGTGATGAAATGTAGAAGGAAAAAGAGAGGAAGGAAAAATGAAGAAAGAAATAAATAAAGAAAGAAAGAAAGAAACAAATAGATCTGTTAAAGATGTATGAGAAAAGAAAAAGAGGGAAACAAATATTTTAAGTGTAAAGAAAGAAAGAAAGAAAGAAAGAAAGAAAGAAAGAAAGAAAGAAAGAAAGAAATATTTAACGTCTCCTGCCATACCTCATAAATAATGGACTATTCTGTTTTGATCTGTTGGAAATAGGCGAAAAGAGACTAACTGATTACAGTGAGAAGAAGAAAGAAAGAAAGAAAGAAAGAAAGAAAGAAAGAAAGAAAGAAAGAAAGATAAATAAATAGAGATAGATAGATGGATAGAAAGAAAGAAAGAAAGAAAGAAAATTTATTCCCTTCAGATGAGAAAAATAGAAGAGGAAGAGGAACAACAATATGTTAAGTAAACATAATAATAATAATAATAATAATAATAAGAAGAAGAAGAAGAAGAAGAAGAAGAGGAAGAAGAAGAAGAAGAAGTAGAAGAAAAAGAACAAGAACAAGAACATAATGATGATGAAAAAAAATGGAAAAAGAATTAATGGACCTGTTCAAGTTGGATGTGAGAAGAAGAAGAGAAACAAATATTAGAAAGAAAGAAATATATTACCTTTTGATGGGATGAGTAGAAGAGGTAGAGGAAAATATGTTAATTAAATGTAATAATAATAATAATAACAGGATCAACAACAACAACAATAAGAACAACAAGAAGAAGAAGGAAAATGAAGGAAGAAAGGAAGTGATCTATTAAGGTAGGATGAAAGAAGAGGAAAGAAACATAAATTTGAAAAACAGAAAGAAAAAAAGAAAAAAGAAAGAAAGAAAGAAAGGAAAGAACGAAAAAGACGGAAAGAATGAAAAAGAAAGAAACAAAAAGAAAGAAAGAAAGAAAGAAAGAAAAGAAGAATGAAAAAAGAACGTAAAAAAAACAAAAAAAACAAACAACAAAGAAACAAACAGAAAATAAAGAAACAAAAAATAAAGAAAGAAAGAAAGAAAAATGAAAGAAAGAAAAAAGCAGAAAGAAAGAAAAAGTAAAGAGAGAAAGAACGTTATGGGAATACTATAGAGTATAAGTTAATAAATAGGAAGAAAATGAGTAAAAAAGAGACAATCAATTGAAAAAGAATCAAGAAAAGAATGCAAAACTGTTGAGAATAAGAATGAAAAGAGAAAGATCGAAAACATACAAATAAAAACCTTCAAAAAAAAATAAAAGACTAAAACTCTTTAAAAAGCTTTAAAGAACATTTTTAAAAAGAAGTCCAATCTTAAAGACAGAATTAAGAGACGGAGATTAAAAGCTGCTGTATACTCGAGACACGTGTCCAACATCTGTTCTTGAAGAATGACGATGATACCCCGTGGCTCCTATTCAGGGTAAGGCGGAGAGAGGTCCTACTTCAGCAGCGCGCTGAGAAGAACAGACAGACCTCCAACGACGCCATCGTAAGGCGACAGACTTTTACTCCTGTAGGACAGTTCTTTAGTGGAGAAATCTGATTGGCTGAATCAAGTGGAATGGCGGGAAAATGTACAGATGGTAACCCAGCATTCGGAAATCAGTTTTAGGGGAGACTGCGTAGGCAGTTGGTAGATTTTTTTTATTTTTTTTTTTTTTTATTTAGTTATTCATTTTTTAATCGTTTATCATAGAAGTATTGGAATCGAACAGCAAAGAGAAAAAAAAAGAAAAAGTATTTTGCATATTAGGAAAATATATTTTTATTTGTCGGAACCTTGTCTGGCATAAGGTCATTATTTATGTAGCGTTTCTTTTAAGAAAATGTTCTAACAAAAAAGAAATGGTGACGTCTTGAAGTTAAAAAAACAATGTGTGACATTGAACATTGAGAAGTAAGTTTGCTAACGATCGATATATTGCTGGCACTCTGAAAATTTAATTTAGATAAAAATTCCGCTGGGCGACGGTCAGTTGGCTATGTGCCATACATGATACACGCTTAGCCGATCATGTATCTTTCGATACATGACTGACGAGGCAGATTTTTTCCGCAGTAGGTTGCCATTTCTCTCTGCGGTAGACCAGGCTATAGAAGCCGGCCTGTCCTGCTGGGGAGAAGAAGAGGATTTGTACCTTTCCCAAGAGTAATAGCACGTAAATGAATTTCAGTCAGTTATGTGCCATGCGTGATACACGTTTAGACAATCATGTATATTTCGATACATGATTGACGAGGCAGTTTTTTTCCGAAGTAGGTTGCCATTTCTTTCTGCGGTAGAGCAGTTGCCATTAAAGGCTATAGAACCCAGTCTGGCCTGCTATTCATCCATAGCTGGAGGGAGAAGAAGAGGATCCATACTTTTCCCAAGAGTATTAGCACGTAAGTGAATGCAATGGATTCAAATGGAATAAGAGGTTAGTTTTCGAATCTCAGTTGATTCGTAAAGTTGCAATGTGAATAAGACATAATATATCACAACCTCCCCTAAACCATTTGAGTTGAAGTCACTAAATAAAACATCCATCAATAGAGTTGAGTACTTCAAATATATTAGATTTTCCATACTAGATTCCCCAAAATATTTCAACATCCGCAAAGCTCTTGTATGGGATGCGTGTCACAACGATCACAAGATTTGGCGCTCGAACCTTCCATCCTCTTAAAAGTCCAAACCGTTCGAACACTGATTGAACCATTCATTCAGTATTGATTGGAGACTTGATGGAACATATACAAATCTGCTGAGAAAAATCAAGAATATCAGTTGAAGATCCCATACAACGCTTAAGACAATTTACGAAGAATTGAGAGCAATATCTCTTCAGCTCAAACAAAAGTGATTGCCGTTTGCAGACCATTGCCACCGAGCAGACGGGGAGTTCGATTAATCCTTCTACAGGATCATCTAGAGCTGTCTTCTCACGAAAGTTGACTTTCCAGAGACACCATGGCTCGGGACTCAGGGTTGGACATTGGGGATCTGGCGATAGCAATGCAGGACCGAGCAGTATGGAAAGGTATTGTTAATGGAGTTCCGACCAACCACAAGGAGGTCGAAGGATAATGATGGTGATGACTATCGATACGAACAGATGGTTCCATCTCCTAGATATTATCGACACGGGAAGATGTTTCCATCTTGAGACACTGTTGAAAAGTGCCTAAAAACTATAATACGTGTTAGCACGTGTCTTGTTTGTGAAATTTGGTAAACGAAACTCAATAAATGTCCATATTTCTGAGATGAGGTATTGTAACTATTTACACTATTTACATTGTTCGGATTGTTGTCCTCGCCATTATTGTCATATTTATGACGTTTCGGCCGTTGTACGCTCCGGCTTTCTTCAGGATCTGTGTATATTTCTGAGATGAGTTATTGTAATTATTTACGCTAATTACATTTTTGGACTCATCATTTTTGTTATATTAACGACCTTTTCAGCCGAATGTCCAGAAAAGGTACGGCACGTGTAACTAAAACAATCTACCCATGTGGACTAAATAAAGGCTTCGATTCGAAATTCCACCTTATATCAGCTGCAGAAGGTCAGAGCGTACAACGGCAGAGATGTCGTGAATATGACAATAAAGGTGGAAAACCGTCTGAACAAAGTAAATGGTGTAAATACGAAACTTAATGTTAGATTATTAGCTCTTTTCCAGAAACAGAAACTGTGGGGTGAATAGCCATGATCAAATGCAAAATAAAGATCAGAACTCTCCAGCAACATTAATTGACAAAATTTGCAAGAGAAAGAAACAGGGCAAAAATTATATAATCTCAAGCAAGCGAACATTATATACAAATTAACAGTAAGAAAGAAAAAAGGTTCACAAACTAGGATTGGCGTCGACATATAAAAAGCAAGTTCGGACAAGACAGATCGGGACTGAGACATGGCAAACTATCAACCGACCTATTTTATTGGCTAAGAAAAATATCTCAGAATGAATTTTTGTTCTTTTGCCTATAAAATGGTAGGGGCAATGTTCTGCTGTCTGCTGTAGGTCTCTTCTGAATATGTGGTATTATAGTACATGTAGGATTGAGAGGTGATGAACAAGTTCTTGTGGTGACTGATTATAGTGTATTGAAAGAATGGGTCATGATTGCGTTTAACTAGGACTATGATAGTGATGTAATGGAGTAACCTGTTACCCACATGAGTTACTACACTATAGGTAGTATCTACCTATAAGTATCCTTAAGTAAACGGACTACAGAGACAAACCGAATTCTTTTCAGCTATACGGTTGAACTATCTGCCTTCGGGCAGAGAGGAACCCAGATGAAGGTATTCCGAAGGGCAGAGTCTCGTCTGGGGTGCTAGACAGACCAGCAGACCCCGTTTTTACAGGGTCAACAGGGAATTCTTGCCCGAGCCTACGGGCTCGGATACCCAACGTTAAATTCGACCTTATGCTACATTCGACCGCGTGAGGCGGTTGGCAAATATACTAGCTGGAATCTTTTCAGCTCTACTGTCGAACTCTCTGCTTTCTGACAGAGAGGAACTCGGATAAGGCTATGCCGAAGAGCAGAGTCTCGTTCGGGTAGGTAGACAGACTCAATCCCGTTTATTCGGGATCTACGGGGACCACACATTAAATTAGGCCTTGTGCCACATGTGACTGCGTGGGGCAGTTGCTAGATACACTAGCTGGGAACTTTTCCAGCTGTGCTGGTCAAACTCTCTGCATCCGGGCACAGAGGATCTCTAGACGAAGCAATGTCGAAGAACAGAATCTCGTCTCTGGAAACAGCTACCCGACCCCGTTTTATAGAGTGTCTGCGGGAAAATTTTGCCGAGCCTACGGGCTCGGATAACCCCACATTAAACTCGGCCTTGTGCCACATCCCACCTCATAGGAAGGCTGGCAATTATCGACTAGCTGGGATCAGTTGAGTATGACTCAGACTTACACAAGTACTACCAACCTTCCAATAGTAGCACTCACTGCTGGATTGACTTCTGCATAACTGTTACCTTTATTCTTATTGTAATGTTTTTTTTACAATAAACTTTTACTTATTTTATCCACCTTGTTTTTCAAGTATATATTCCTATTAGCACGGAATATAACACAAATAAACACATCCCCAAATGTGGGCAATAAAAAAGCTTGCTTTTAACGAATCACTATCTCTAGACTGGTTGCCAAAAAAATCTAGATCCTAGTCTTCCTAACTATTTAGATAGAGGAGAGAAAATGGATAACGCTGGCAATTCTATAGCTACTTTATTTTAATAATAGATAAAACTAATTATTTCTTATGCTTGACAAAAAAAATGAAAGGCACACTGTAAATACATCATATGCATATCAGATCAGTGTCTACACTATAGGTAGTAACTGCCTATAAATATCTGTAAGTCAACGTACTACAGAGACTAGCTGGGATCTGTTGAGTACGACTCAGACTTACGCAAGAACTACCGACCTTCCAATAGTATCAATTACTAATGGATTGACTAGTGCATATTTGTTAACTTTATTCTTATTGTACTGGTTTCTTATAATAAACCTTTACTTATTTATCTACCTTGTTTGTCAAGTATATATTCCTATTAGCACGGAATATAAGAGATAGTTATTGAGTATCAGACTTTCCACACACACCCTTCGGGATTGTGCCAAAATTTCTGTATTTAATTAGAAATAAATATACATTCCTGTTTGGTTTAAAACTAACAGTAACAAAGGCGTGCTCATTCGGTATAAAACAGATGATGCCTCTATGGGTTTTACAGTGAGGAACATTTAATACTCCCTACAATATTAACTCAAAATATTACCCAAGTCCTCACTGTTGTCTTCTACGAAGATCAAAGACTATATCCAGACCATCCGGTTCATCCAATGTAGCTCTACATTCATCACTAATCTTTACTCTTGCGAAATGATGTTTGCTGTACTACTTCGTTAAACTTCGTTAAACTTCGTTCAAATTGAATCTTCCTCTTTATTGAAGGTGATAATTTGGTAGCTTTCGCCTTTTACTCAACATTCTAAATAGACTCCATCGTTTCTCACTGGTTAGGCCTTTAAAATGGCTTCTTCAAATACTGTCTTGCACGTCAATCAACTTCTCTTGTTTATTGTCTTTTAATATAACTCATATATCATTCGGTAATATTCTAAAAGCTGTTTTTCTTTCTTGTTCTTAGTTTTTCACAAGTTTTCACGTTCTTTTCTTATTGTTATCGGATTCACTTTCACTACTTTTGAATTTCCTTTTGTGTTCCGATCATTAAATTACTTTACAATATCTTTTTCATTTATTAGGTTATTTCTCATCACCTACGGCAGGAATTACAATCTAAATATGAGATTTAATTAATACAAAACAGAACAATAACATCTTAAAACCGCAAGCAGGAATTTACACTGTAGCCTACAATAACAGCCATAAAAATCCATCGAGAAACTTCGAGAAATCTCAATAAAAGATATGAACACAAAAGATATATTTTACAAATCAACATACTCAGTGCTTTAATTGTTCATCGTAATATATGTAACTATAATTTCAATTTAAAAGATATTGCTTTAGTTAAAAGGGAAAAAATTGTACTAGTGTGAGGATGTATAGAAAGTGCACTGACTTCTAAATATAAATCTACTATAAATCTACTACATTGCAAATTTCTTAACAAATCTTCTCTTGTTATATTGTTGGAATTTTAAAAACAACAATGATCAAAATTAAAGTCAAAACGTTGGAGAACCGAATGAGATGTGCGTCCAGACACGTCAAACACCAGAAACTTTAAAATTCAACATTAAAAAATAAATTAAAATAAAATAAAACACAGCGTTCCTAAATGAAAGGTTTCGACTAATCCTCATCCCCTTAGTATTCCATTGACAAGGAGGATGTTCCACTCCAATAGCTTCTTCCTCAGAACTGTTTCATTGCGGAACAGGCACACGAAAGTATGCTTCCAAAATCACTACAATATTAACATCGTCAAGTCTATGGGAAACAGATACCTATCCTACTTATCATCAAATAACCGTTTCCTTATAAGGAAACATTCGGCATTCATTGGTCGAACAGCGTTACATGCAGTTTATTTATAAACTATTTTACTTAAAAACTTTTCTTTCAGGAAATTAGAATCGCCCATTTACGCACCGGCCTTCGTAGGGATCAGTCTATATTTCTGAGATGAGGTATTGTAAATATTTTCACTATTTACATTGTTCGAACTGTTGTCCACATCTTTATTGTCTTATTCACGACGTTCCGACCGTTGTACGCTCCGGCCTTCTTCAGGATATGTCTATATTTCTTAGATGAGATATTGTAAGTATTTTCACTATTCACATTTTACGGACTGTTGTCCACATCTTTATTTTCTTATCCACGACGTTTCGGTCATTGTATGCCCCGGCCTTCTTCAGGATCTGTTTATATTACTGAGATGAGGTATTGTAACTATTTACACTATTTACAATGTTCGGACTGTCGTTTTCATCTTTATTGCATTTTCACGACGTTTCGGCCGTTGTACACTCCGACCTGCTTCGAAGCGATCCCATTATTTCACCATATGGCCCAGTGGATAAAAGCGTTGGTTGGATCCAGTGACTTGACCTTTAGAGTCGTGAGTTCAATATCCGGCTACGGCAGTGGCAAACGAAAACTCAGAGAGTTGAGTTAAAGGAAGATAACTGAGAGATCTGGAAGAGGCATGACATGTGGAACTAGAGCAATCGACCCCGGTGGACGTAATAAAGGGTTCAGTTGTATGAAGGCCAGGGTTTAAGTCGTCTGAAATGTCGTAAATATGGCAATATAGACGAGCACAACTGTCCGAACAATGTAAATAGTGTTACAAGTTCTCTTTTTTCATACTAAAATTCACTCAATATAAGGACTAAGAGCCGTTCAAGGTAGAGTTTTACTGTGTGGCATTTTCTGATCGTAATAAAATATCCTACCGAGAGAGTGTTTAATAAAGCAGCAGTTCTTGGGGAGAAGCTGCGCGAGTGTAACTTAATTTTTGCTAATGTGATATGTGAGGAATGAGGATGATTCACCTTTCTGTAAATGGCATACCGGATTCCAGTTACAAATATAAGGTTTGTGGAAACAAAGATTGTAGCGCGTCAGAATACGTGACATGGAAGTAGGAAGAGAATAGGAAGTAGCTTGCGAGGATAGGAGTGGTTGTGAGGTAAACAGTCCATCACCCACAATGCCGTCTAGACGCTTTTGAACAATATCAAGACAGGCAACTCCATCACAGATATGGTAGCAATACTCCATTTTTGCTCTGATCTGAAGGTCAGATATTTTAATATTGTGATGCAATGAACCGACCTCTTCAAGCGAAGTTTTTTGTTATTTTGTAAAGCGTTTTGTTATTCTGTAGCGCTATATCTGATTGCCTTAATCAAAACCAGGAGAATTAATTCGACTGAACTCACGTTTAATTATACATCTGATAAAACGTTTGTGTATACATGAAAGTTTAGAGATTTCTAAATGCTTTAGATGCCATGATATCCATATAAAAGTCTGACAAGAGGTTTTAGTAACATGAGGTTTTCAGGTTAATACATTGGTCTTGTATCATTTTGTACACTGTACAAAAGAAACTCTAGCACAACCTATCCTCTGTTTTATTTCTTCACCTCCTCTAAGAAATTAATACCACTGAAAGATTTTTTTTCAGAATGTTTTAAAATTTGAATGGTTTTTATATACAAATGACTGTACCCTGAAGTTGGCTGCACCCGGTTAGAAAATGTGTTCAGTAAATACACAAAAACAGGAAGAATCGGATGTGTCTTCTCACCAGACTTATTCAAACTATACAGTGAGGCGTTTCTAAGTTTATAAGTCCTACCAGAATCCGTTATTGGTGGTATTAACATTTAAATATTTAAAAAAATATATTTTAAATCTAAAAAAAATAATTAAAAACTATTTAATTACTAAGCATCTTTTTTTTTTAAATTAAAATACACAGAAAAGTTTCGATAACAAATATCAAACACAAAGTTTGTTTGAAATTTATTTACAAAATCTGCTTTAAAATAATTCATAATTTCCCTTAAAAAAGCTTCAGATCATCTTGAAGAAATTCTTTATATCTTAAAAAAAATCAGTATGAAATCCAATGTTATTTTTATATCCTTTCAAAGATTTCTTCGGATAGCTTGAAACGTTGTCCACTTAGACCACACTTCTTAACACTCTCATAAAATCTATGATTTCTTTTAAAGCTATGTATATTTGTTACACTGTACTGGAAGTGTATTTTAATAGAATGATGTCCTCTCCGTAAAAAATATCCATTGGTTTATTCGGGTGAGCGATTAAATTTTTTTTGTTCGTATTAAAGTTCAAATTAACATTGTCGATAGCTGTTCTTGATTAAAATTTTAAAGTTTGTAATACGATAATCACATATTCTGTCATTGAATCAAGTATTTGTCTATTAATCTCTACTGCTTCTGTTGGGCTTTGTTTTTTTTTTAACGATGCAATAAATCTACGAAGATGCAAGAGGCTACTGAGTCTGTGAAAATATGGGAAAACAAATTATTAAGGAGAGAGAACAATGAAAGAATACGAATTAAAAATAAAACGACGATATTATATTTACATTTTTGAAGATCAAAGTTGACTGTGAAAGCAAGAATCTGGAAGAGGGTTTCACAAGCGAGAAGTGCGATAGAAGAAACTGTTAGCATAGAATTTACGGTTACATCTAACCATTTCAACTGGAAAATGATGAGACCTTACCGTTAATCTAGTAGTATGCTTAAAGTCATAAATCCTGGTATCGTCAGAAAATTTATCTTGGTACCATCAGTTTCTCCCACAAGATAAATTACCATGAAAATATTTATGAAAAAAGCACAAGTAAGCTACATTGTGCCGGTGGGAAAGTAACTGAGTCCGACGAGATGCCAGCTCAAGAATAATAATAATATTGTATATACATCTTTGCATTTTATCAAGAATCTCTAAATACAGAGCAGAAGAATCGGACGAGATGTGCCAGGAATATTCAATGCAGAGATGAATGATAGACGTATAAATGTGCACACACTATATATATATATATATATATATATATATATATATATATATATATATATATATATATATATATATGAAGAAAAATATACAGAAAAAACAAGCAAAAATCCTAATATGCAATTATGCTGTTTTAATGTTAATATGATGTCAACGTCGGACGTTTCGGTCTAATAGACAATTCTCAGGACATATTCATAAAACATAATTAACATTAGACCATATTCAATTCAACATGAAAAAGACGATGGACATAAGAACGCTGATCTTATAAAAGATTTCAGTTATCTGTTTGGATTGGTCTTGCTCTTATGTCCATCGTCTTTTTCATGTTGAATTGAATATGGTGTAATGTTAATTATGTTTTATGAATATGTCCTGAAGATGGTCTATTAGACCGAAACGTTCAACGTTGATATTATATTAACATTAAAACACCATAATTGCATATTAGCATTTTTGTTTGTTTTTTCCGTATTTTTTTCTTCGTACTGTCGGATCTATATCCATATATTTGCTTACATATATATATATATATATATATATATATATATATATATATATATATATATATATATATATATATATATATATATATATAAATGGTGGTACTCGCTTGGTAAAACCTTGGATAGTTCGAATTGTAGTAGAACAAATCGACACCCAAGGAAAAATGAGAAATAAAAAAAGAAAGAACCAAGAATTAAACTAAGGCAAAAACTATCGAGTTCAAGCTCAAAGTCCAAAGAAGAAAAACTCCAAAATGAGTAAAAGGCAACTACGTAAAGTGCTCGATACACTAAGCTGAGCTAAACCTAAAATAATCCTAAGTAGCCAGGCAAAACAACCTACGTTTCACCTAAACGGATCGTCATAGTTGAAAAGAGTGAAGTGGAAAGAAAGAGATCCCGGCATCGCCCTGACGATCCGTTTAGGTGAAACTTAGGTAGGTTTGCCTGGCTCGTTAGGATTATCTTATATATATATAGATAGATAGATAGATAGATAGATAGATTACAGCAAAAAAGTCAAAAATTATCTCAACATTGGAATAAACCGTCCTTTAACGGTTTCGTCAGCCCCTAAATACTTGTCTTCGGAGCGCTTATTTGTGTATTTTTTAAAGCTAGTCTCTGGTAGGCGCCTTGTTAATGGGAGTGGGTTTGTCTTAGCGATTGGTGGGGGCGTAAGGTATCTTATCTCGGGGGA
Source organism: Acanthosepion lycidas (assembly GCA_963932145.1). Taxonomy (NCBI): domain Eukaryota; kingdom Metazoa; phylum Mollusca; class Cephalopoda; order Sepiida; family Sepiidae; genus Acanthosepion; species Acanthosepion lycidas. Next base: position 75,855,237 of record OZ010601.1, read on the forward strand.
CGCGGTCTGGGTCCGGAGTTTATTTATAGCTAGGATTTTTTTTAGTTTAATGTCTGTTCCTACTATATGGTGTTTCATCTACTGGTCCCGACGGTGTTTTTCTGGGATTTACAGTCAATAGTTTTTGTACTGCAAAGCTTGTGTTTTTCTGGGAGTCACAGCCAATAATTTTTGTACTGCAAAGCGAACACACACACACAAACACACATATATATATTGTCTGAAGATCGCAAAAGCGTGAAACCCAGGGTCACAAACTCACATCTGTCCAACCAAATATTTTCGCTCTATCTCTGATATTGAGCGCTTTCTAATAAGTACCGCGCATATAATATATAAATAATTATATATATATATATATATATATATATATATATATATATATATATATATATATATATATATATATATATATATTTATTTATATTTATATACACACACTTTTCACATATATAAAGAGACAGAAATGGTGACTGTGCTGGTAGGATTTTCGTTTAGGAAACATGAAGAAGGTCAGATGGCGCTAAGTCTGTTGACTAAGGGGTATAGGGTTGCAATTCAAAGCCACAGTTGTCTGCTTCAACTACTTCATCCTGAGCTACATGAACGTGTGCATTATCCTGGAGCAAGAGCACACCTACTCTCAGCTTCCCTATACTTTTTGCCTTGTTTCCTTCCTTCAGCTGTCTTAATTCTAATACATAGTACTGTCATAGTTTACCTCTTTTGCAGGTAGTCTGTCATGATTACACCTTCAAAATAAATAAAAAAAGGAAGTCATCTACTTGCCAATAGACGCTGTTTGCTTGAAATTCTTTGGGAGTAGTGTACTAGAGTGTTACCACTGTTTGTTTTGAATCTTTGATTCACGCTTCATCTTGAGGTACCAATCTGCGATGAAAATTCTCGGGATCAGCCGAAATTTCTAAATACAGAGCAGAAGTGCCTGCAATATCCATGGATGAATGGTAAACTTATAAATGGCCATGATAGATTCTGGCGAGAAAAAATGTTACAACACAGTGAATCAACTTTCCTAGCGGCAGACCTGACAGTTGATTCAATATAAACGTTCCACATTATGCCAGCGGGAAACGTTAGTTAGAGAAGGTACTTTTTGGGAGGTTACCATCGGCCTTACTGATGGAAACGAAAAAAGGTTCAAGACGATTAAAAAAGAGCAGTTTTGTTTTGGTGGCGATCATTGACCTCCACATTTTCCTCTTCCTTGTAGCGCTTGATAAGTGTTGTTTTCTTTTATTTCTCCTAAACTCTGTTCTGCCCTCCAATTGCTCAAGCTCATCAAGTATGTTATGCGCTGCATTCCTCTGTTCATTTTTCCCTCAATCTGTCCTAAGAGTATCAGATTTTTCAAACCCTCCTTTATTATTACGTGCCGCAGAACCCTCAAATGCCTCTTCCCGCCGTTAAGTATGCTTCCTCTTTGTTTACACTCTCTCCAAAACCTCGTTATTGCGGGCATGTTTGCTCCATGTTGTCCTCATCATCTTTCAGTAGAACCAGAGTTCTCTTACGTCAAGTCATCTTCATCGCTGAGGGTATTGTTCAGCATTCGTGGCCATACAGGAGGACAGATATGACGTAACAGTTCAGTACAATTTTCTTTGTTTCTAACGAAATATTTCTATATCTTAATACTCTGCTTACCTTTTGGTAAGCATCTTTGGCTATCTCATTACGTCTTCTGATTTCATTGTCGCACTTACCGTAATTCTGTTAGAACCATTCCCAGATATTTAAACTTTTGTGCCAAGAAGCCATTCCTTTCCCTAGTTAACAATATATTATAGGTCATTTTTAGGAATAACTGTTAGTTGACCCTATCGAACCGATATTATAAACTTTTATAAAATTTCAACTTTTTTATCCACTCTTTATCAACAGATTTTTACGACAACCTTTTGGATGACAATAGAGACGCTCCCAGGAAATTCGGCTCCTACTGCTACTATTGCATTGCTCTTGAACTGAATTGAGCTCTCCGGGCCACTGGCGTAATTTTGTAAAGAAAACGTTAAAATTCCCCTTTCTCTCTGTTGTGCGACGATAGACTAGGGGTAGGATTCTGACTTTTGCCAAATCGGTCGGGTTTCGATCCCGACTTGAAGGGCTGAGAAACAGTTTCTCTATGGATGGCTATATAGAGTGTAACTCGGATCTAAGAGAAACCCGGATATAAGAGAGATTTTCTCTGGTCCCCAATTAGAGCCATACTTACCTAAACAAAATAGACTAAACTCGGATATAAGAGAAACCCTGATATAAGAGACTCCTTCTTCGGTCCCGACAACTCTCTTATATCCGGGTTACACTTTATATATATATATATATATATATATATATATATATGCACTGTTTATTACTGATTCCCTTACATTTTGTCTTTATCAAGAGCTATAAAACTATTTTCTTTTATGTGTAATATTAGACTGGCCTTCCATAGATGCCCTTTTGCCGTCATCAGATTACCGCTGAGTCATGAACACCGTCGTACGTAATTCCAGTTAGGACGCCATATTCACTGCGGGGTCGGGGACATGCGTGTATATAGCAAAACTACCTCGTTGCATTCATTTATAAATTTCGATTTCTCTTCACCAATTCGTTTTCACATATTATTCCCTGGAGGTCGTCAATATATAGCGACATCATGCCGGCCTTATCAACAAATATCATTGGATTAGCACTATCGTCATTATCTTCGTAACATGCGCATTAGATTAAGTATCTAGTTGAATAATGCCCATAATAAATCTTAGTTCTACTCTTTCTCGATTTCTTCTTATCTCTTTGTAAGCCCTGACTTGAAGACGAAACGATGTTGCCCACCGGTTATCGGCACTTATCAGCTGAAACCCACAAGTAATTTCAGGGCCTCCTCCAAATCGATTTTGTTGAAACAGCGATATCAGAAGAGTCGGGTTGCTTAAATTGGGGTAAAACTTTAGATATAAATAGATTGACTGATTCATTCAGTTTCTACGGCTTATGAACCCTTTGCAGGTTACTTAAAGCCAGAAAATATTTTTAGATTGTAAGATTTTTTTCATTTTTAGATAATAATAGTTTTAGTGATACCGCCTTACTAATTAACCCATAGCTAGTGGAGATGAGGTGGATTCAAACCTATTCATAATTTGACAAACAAGAAATAATAATGTAGGTATAAAATGGGGGATCAATTCTATTTTACAATAACATATAAAGTGATCCCTCACTTTGCGACCATGGTAGTTTCTATACTTTTATATTCCAGAGAATGTAAACGAATCTAAAAACATAGCTTTGTAGCCAATCAGTGTTTCATTGATTCGTTTTTTACGGCTTATCAACCCATTGCAAGCTATTTAAAATCAGAAAATATTTTAATTTGAAAGATTTTTTCATGAGAGAAAGATAGAGAGCTGAAAAGAGAGATGTGGAAGGAGAGAGAAATGGAGAGATAAGGAGAAAGAGAGGGATGGAAAAGACAGGTGGAAAGAGAGAGATGTCGAATGAGAGAGATGGAAAGAGTGAGCGGAAAGAGAGTGATGCAAACAGATAGAGATGAAAAGAGAGAGGTGGAAAGAAAGAGAGGTGGAAAGAAAGACATGGAAAAAGAGAGCTGGAAAGAAAGAAAGATGGAAAGAGAGAAATAGAAATAGAGAGATGGAAAGAGAGAAATGTGGAAAGATAGAGGTGGAAAGAGAGAGAGGTGGAACAGAGATCGGTGGAAAGAAAGAGGATTGGAAAGAGTGGGATGGAAAAGAGAGGTTGTTATAGTGGAACACACCTATTCTATAGTTAATAGACTCTCCCACCTATAATAAGTAGGAGTAGTAGGAGTCGCTCAGTGGGTCGGTCAGTCGATGTCGGTCGACTGGATGTTCGCTTGAATTCTCTCCCTTCGGGTGGCGAGGAACCCGAAGGAGGCTACGCCGAAGGGCGGATTCTCTTTCGGGGAGGTAAACCGGCCCTACACCCGTTATTTACGGGTTCAATGGGCATATTTTTGGCCGAGCCCCCGGGCTCGGAGATCCCACGTTAAACCGGCCCTGTGCCACATGATGCCCTCGTAGGGAGGTGACTAAATATAGTCGGTCAGTCGATGTCGGTCGACTGGCTGTTCGGTTGAACTCTCTGCCTTCGGGCAGGAGGATCCCTAAGTAGGCTACGCCGAAGGGCGGACTCTGTCGGGGAGGTAAACCGACCCTGAACCCGTTTATACGTGTTCAATGGGCATATTTTTTTGGAGATCCCACGTTAAACCGGCCTTGTGCCACATGATGCCCACGTGGGGCTGTGACTAAATATCGTCAGTCAGTAAGTCGATGCCGGACGACCGTTAGTCGGATACTAAAAGTATCAGCGACCACCACTAGATATCTCTGCTTAATTACCTATTATATCAAGTTCCTAACGTCGAACCTGTTTTAGGACCAACTTAGTACAAATACAAGCCTCCACTGTGAAACCATTCCATTACAGAGGTGGAAAGAAAGAGAGTTGAAATCGAGATTGGTGGAAAGAGAGAGAGTGAAATGGAAAGAGAGAGATGAAAAAAGAGAGGTAGGAAGAGAGAAAGATCTAGAATTCTGATAATGATTTTTTACAAAGTATTTCTGATATTAAAATCTATTTTTTTACACATTTATTATGCTTTTTACCTCAGTTTCGGGGTTAACTATTTGTCCATAGCTGAGACCCTAACATGTGTTACCACCCCGGGTAAGAGTGAACCTTGGAACACCAGCAATTAAGATGTGGTTCCCCGATCCTCAAAACCTCCTGATCAGAGGCCTTCTTGTTGGACGTAGTTTATCGACTTACCCTGGACGCGGATGTCGTTTATCGTCATACCCAGGGCAGACCTAGATGGGTGACCGCTTGCGAATACCAGGAGATATATGCTTGGATGTTCAGGTGATGTAATGGAAATCGAAGAGCCGGGTTATAATTCCATTCAAGTTAGATCCACTTACGCTCTAATATCCTAATATCTAATAGTATGAAACCATTTCTTCTCCAACCTTCTCCAACCCTCTCCAACCTCAGTTTTGGGTTAGTCATCATTATTATCTACAAAATAAGTTTAACGGTCTAAAAATATTTTCTGCTTTTTACCGCGATTACAAAAAGTGCTTATTGTTTGGCAAAAGGTCAGGTAGATAGGTGCTTGAGTTAGTTTGGGTAGAAATGACGAAATAAGTTTCAAAACTGTTTCATGTGTTAATCTTACTGCATGCGCCCTTGCATTATCACGGCAAAGGAAAGGCGCATGCGTAGATGAGATGTGGCAGAAGTCCGAAAGTATATGACACCCAGTGAGGCTCGAACTCTTTTTTCAGTCGTAATTGATCTAGTGAGATAAGCTTGATAACCATTACATCCCGTCGAAGTGCTTTTTGATTTTCCAAGTTCAGATTAGATGTGGCAGAAGGCCGAAAGTATGTGGCACCCAGTGAGGATTGAACTCACTGGTCGGTCGTAATTGATCTAGAGAGATAAGCTTGCTAGCCATTGCATCACGTCAATTCTTTTTGATTTTGTAAGCGCAGATTAGATGTGGCAGAAGGACGAAAATATGACGCACCCAGTGAGGATCGAACTCACTAATCGGTCGCAACTGATGTAGCGAGATAAGATTAATAACCATTACATCACGTCGAGGTGACCTTTGATTTTCTAAGCGTAGATTATATGTGTCAGAAGGCCGAAAGTATGTGGCACCCAGTGAGGATCGAACTTTATCTCGGAAGATAAGCTTGCTAACCATTATATTTAGTCGAAGTGCCTTCTCTCTTTAAAATGCTTACATTATTCTCAAGTGGTCACCCATCAAAGCACAGACTGGACTCGATTTGGCTAACATTGATGTGTTCAAATTGTTATGGCCGTGAGTAGAATATTAAGTAGAATATTTTTTTCTTTTATCCCTTGTGTACGCTGCCATCCCCGAGAGAAAAAAAAAACAAGGTATGTTAGCGCACTCCAAAGTTATTCTTAAATGCCACATGCTTAGCACTTTGGGTGATACAACAATTGCTTCTCCGAAACAGAAATCATTTCGCATTGAATTTCTATTTACTATTCAATGTTGGTCTATTTCTAATGCTTGCATTGTCGGTCAAAATTGTATGCCTTTATTAAATTGACCTTATAACTTTGTGCATTTAAGTTATACGTCTTCCTTGTGAAGTCGAGTTTGTCACTTAAATATCCTCTATGTACAACAGCGAGGCTGTATCTATCGCCGTGTGTTTTACTCTTGAATCCAGAGATAATTAAATTCGGTTCACGCTAATATACGCAGTCCCTCACACGCGCTTAGTGTCCCGAAGCACTTGTCGAGTTTTGCGCTTGCATACACACGTAAGACTTCTTTGATTCATTATGGTCAAAAGGGATAAATGCCTGACATGGGGTTAGCGGGCAACATTTCTTAACCCACGCGGCATCTTCATACAACTATTTCCCCACTGTCTTCTTTTGTTTTGATATATATATTTTTTCCTCTCATTGTGTTTTTCGAACACGAAAACACATTTGATTTTCCATTTAAAATTAAAGGGCACCAAATCCTGTTAATATATCTGCAATTTTCTCAATATTGTACTAATATTTTTCTTGTTTAGCGTTTCGATTCTTCTTCTTCTTTGCACTACAGGTAACCTATTTCGCAACGTGCCGTTCCAAGTACTCCAATAATCGTGGGCACTACTATCACCTTTCCCCTTATTTTGAGTAAGAGTAGGGGTTTATCCATTTTTTCCGTTTAGGAATGGATTTCCAGTTATTTCTAATGTCTTCTCATTCTCATTACTCCCAGTAAGCTCTTGCGTCTTAGTGACATTACGCCCTTGCTTGGAGTGAAATGATTAGAAAAGTATATCCCTCATTTTTCCGCTATCCTGCAAGAACTATATATTCATCCATTTTTGCATATTTTTTTTTTTATTATTGCTGTTCTGTAGTTCGATCACAGATGTTACGCAGATGCTGGGGGTTACACGCCATGTTTATCAAGACAGCGACATGTCTATCCATTTCGCTATTTATACTATGAAAATACCCCGGTATGTGGAAATTCTTCAGGACTGACTGGCTGTAAGACCCAACTAGCTTTGTGTTAGATACGTTCAGTGTCCTGCTCTGAAAGAGATACTTTCCGTGTATTTAGATTTGGAAAAAAAAATGGGTCCGACGTTCGGATAAAGTTTCAAGTTTCCTAAAAAGCGGGGTTTAATCGTTTCACATCAAACGTCCTTGATGCATGTTGGTTAAAGATGAAGTTAATTAGAGAATAATCTAATTACAATATAATGAGAGTAATGAAAATGTAACCATAGCGGCTCGAACAAAGAAATCGGAGGAACAGAGTTCGAATTCCAGTCGAATCCATTGCATTCACTTACGTGCTAATATCCTTGGGAAAGGTATGAATCCTCTTCTTCCCCCAGCTATGGGTAAATAGCAGGACAAACAGGGTTCTATAGCCTTAGATGAGAAACTGGTCTACCGCAGAAAGAAATGGCAACCTACTGCGGGGAAAAAATTGCCTCGTCAGTCATGTATTGAAAGATACATGATCGCCTAAGCGTGTATCACTCATGACACATAACTGAACTATCGATCGACTGTACTTCAGAAAATAATATATATATATATATATATATATATATATATATATATATATATATATATATATATATATATATATATATATATATATATACTTATGAGTTCGTTTGGCGGCCCCAGGGAGCCACTTAATTTTCATTTTGTCAAGAGAATCTATCTTGTTTGAAGAAAGGGCTTACGTGAAAATTCCAGTGTCTGAAAAAGAGAAAAGTCAGTAATCCCTTTTCTTTTGTTCCCTGGCTTTTAGTGATACGGAGCTAAATTCTGATGAAATTATGAAAAATCAGTTAAAAAAGAAAAAAAAAACTTAAAAGAACGAATGTTGACGAAAATTAGAATACTGTATCTATACTTAAACTGACCATTCGTAGTAAAAAGCCTGAAAAGAAAGATATCTTTGTGCAAAGGTCAGCGTTTCGGTCCTGCTACAAACAAAAAGAAGACTGTCCTGTGGAGTAATTCTCATTAGTAAATAGTTGCTTTTTATTATAAGAATTGCTTTGTTGTTTGAAGTCTGTTCGGCTAAGAGGTTCGATAGGTAAATACAACACTAGTTGTACCACAGAAAACCATAGACCTGAACGTTCTAGATGCTACATATCAAGAACAGATTAAAGTTAGTGTGGTAAAATTCTAAATACAGATAAATGTAACACGATAGCGACAGTATCGTCAGCGAACAGTTTCACTCAATCCCTTGAAGAATATTCTGTGGTCGGTTTTACACTGTGTGTAATAACTGAAAATATTAGCAAATGAAAAGTAAAAATAAAAACGAAAGAAATATTAATTAAGATAGGTCAAGTTGAACTACCAGATAAATTGAGCGCCAAAAATAAAATTTAAAACTGAATGTCTCTGTTTCATAACGTTTCGATGTAAACCAGTTGTTCTCAACCGGGGACCATATGGATCATGGATCCATGTAACATCACTGGGTTTTTTCACAAAAAATAGAAAATTAGTGGTCCATAGAACAATTTCACTTCCACTTTACTCCACCGGATGTTTCGATTATAAAATTTGAATAAAAACTGATAACGATATATAAAGGAAAGATTACATATATATATATATATATATATATATATATATATATATATATATATATATATAATCCTTCTTTTATATATCGTTTTTAGTATTTATCAACTTTTACAATAGGATTATATATATATATATATATATATATGTGTGTGTGTGTGTGTGAGTGTGTGTTTAGACAGCATTTTTTCATTGATACATGTTTCATTAAATAATTTAGACAAGTGTTGTCTATTTATTTTATGCAAATTATTTTCATATCGTCTGATAAGTTTAATAACATTATCATTAAACGAAGAAAGAAAATCACAATATTGATACATATTGTTTAATCCTATCTAACCTTTCGGCTTACATCATCCATTATCAAAGATTACATTACAATATATTAAGTAATACACGTGACGTCATGAGCAGCGGTGCGATTTTCGCTTCCAGCGTCTTATATGCACGAGTTTGTCGTTGCTTGGAAATATTCCATGTAAACAGAAACAGACTATCATCACTGTCTTGTCCGTATATTTTTTCTATTATACCATTCCTAAACTCATCTATTAGTAAAAATTAAAAAAAAACGAAGCTTTTTGTTTCACCGAATGGTTACAGGGTTCACCAAATAAATTAAGAGTAAGCATAGGCCATGCGTAAAAAAGGCGGTTCAGAACCATTGATTTAACCGGTATTTACTCGACCTCATCACAAGGCCGAACCAACGATTTAACCTATAGCATATGGGATCGAACGGTGAACTGATGCCTTCGAATTGAACATAAGAAACCCCGTCAGAAATTGAACTCGGCATGCTGATTCTATTTTCAGTATCAATAACTGTTACAGTTATATATCAGTGTGCATAAGGAATCCTTATATATGGGAAAACAATATATAATTTAGTGGTTTATTTTGAGTTGTTTTACTAGTGTATATAAATTTTCCACAGAATTTAGTTGTTAAATAAAGTTTATTTTCATTAAATTCTATCTGTTTCAAAATAAAGCATATACGTCATACAATTCCTAATCTAATCTATCAGTAAAAAAAATAAAATACGCTTTTTTTCTTTATTTTTGTCATCGAATGTTTATGGGGGTTCACCAAAAAATTTAAGAGTAAAAGTGGCCCAGCGGTAAGAAAAAGGTTTTAGAATCACTGATGTAAACTCTAACTAGAGTTTATAGCATTTCCTCTTTCGCCCCCCTCCCTCCACCAAGGATATACATAAAACTGATGTTTTCAATAATATCGTTACTAGTCGGAAGAAGTTCTTTTTCGGGACGAAACGCGTTACCTAGAAGAAGGAAATTACTGGAAAGTAATTGAAACTCACCTGAAGCGAGCTGAATGTATAATGCTCCTTCAACCGAGCTTCACTACGGCATATGACTTCACTGAATTTTGATGTGTTCCTCACGAATTTTAAACTGGGGGCATCAGGAGAGAATGTGCACCGTTTCGGGTCCTTATAATATTTAAGCTAATATTTTTTTTAAGAATTTAGCCCCGTGCAAGGCGTGAAGCCACTAGGATGCAAGGGGTTGCAGAAGATTTGGTGCGAAAGCAGGTAGGAGTGATAGAAGTATGAATTAATATTTTTTAATCATTTGACCACGAGCAAGGTAATAAAGCCACTAAGTCACAAAGAAGTAACTGAGTGTTATAGAATATGTGAAAAACAGAAAAAGAAGAAAGAAGACGGTAGATAACGATTGACATTCCATTGAAACTTTTGAAGATCAAATTTGACTGGAAAGAAAGAAGTCAGAATTCAGTTCCACAAGCGAGAAGTTAGCTTTAATTCATAATGTCGAGGAACCATAGCGGAAATTTCATCAGAAGAATTGACATGAAATATTTATAGAAAATCATAAGAAAGCTATGTTACGGCGGTGGAAAGTAACTGAAGTCGAGATGTCAGGTCAGGACCAATAAGAATATAGATTCTTCTTTGGATTTTATCAAGAATATTTGAATATGTAGCAGAAGCACATGACCGGGTGTAGCAGCAATATTCTAAGCAAGGTTGAATGATAGTTATATGTAAAAGAGAAAAATAACGGGAAGAAAAATTATTAAGATCTACGTAGGTCAGAAAGTGGCGGAGAGCAATGATTGACTACGTCCTGGCATAGTACATAAGAACTACTATGAATTTCTGGAACCTTCTAGAACTTTCTGGAGGATTCTAGAACATTATGGGACCTTCTAGAACTTTCTGTAACCTCCTAGAACTTTCTGGTCCTTTCTAGAACTTTTTAAAGCCCTCTAGAACCCTCTAGGTAATTTATGATGTGCATATTGTGGGACGATATCAGCGTGAGCGCTAATTGGGTGGTCATTTGAATAAGGTGCAAAGGAAAATTGGAAAAAGTTTGTGGTCATATATTGTTTTGGTTCATTTTTAACCGTAAAGCGTCATAAAAAGAGTGCTCCTACCACAGAAAGAAACAAGATCTGGACGGAGAATCCAAGAAGATTTCAAGAACCACATAAAAAAAGAAGATCTGCTTCACGAGAACAATCCCAGGAAAACGGAAGCAGGTTTTCACTAACAATCTAAATTGTTCGTCTCTATCTGTTGCTTGGAGAATCTCTCAAAGGAAGGAAATAAATTATAAAGTAAATTGCTGAAGAACTAACCCGGCCTGATGGTGTATCGCCTTGACGAGATAGGGCGACCCTCAGAGCTATGTGGTCGGGGGTTTCGGACCTTACCATGTTTAACCAAGCTCAACAAGCCTCTAGGGTAGAAACCAGGCAAAAGACACACCCTGGTCCTCTAGTTTGGACGATGTGCAGTAGGCTAACGACCTACTCGTTTAAAAACTAGCTTGTTACAGAAACGTCAACGATATCTTCAAACAATCGACATGGCCGAACAAGAGTCCTTCAAAGTGTATGATGCGCGCTGGTGAAAATCCCTGGGGAAGGCAGCCAGCATGACATGGCGGATGAAGAGTCCTTTAAAGAGTGGCGTATGACGCGTGCTGGTGAAAATCCCCTGGGTAGGCAGCCGGCACGACATGCGCCTAGCTGAAGAGGATCACCCCGATAGAGAGGTGTTGTTGTGGCCTTATATTCCCCAAGGAATTAAAAGGGATAATGAATGAATGAAACAAGTAACAATTTTATGGAAAAAAAGAAAGGAATTTCTCAAATTTATCAACTCAATTTCTACAAGCAAATATGAATCAATTACCTAAACCTACGATGAATTTGTGAGACGAGGAAAATATGATCCAGTGAATGAAAGTTTTGCTTTGTATTGATGTCAGACGGTTATATCATCTTCAGATCGAAAGCGAAGGAATGACTGAGTGTTCCGAAAACTATTCATCCATCCAAATGAAGGCAAGTGATCTTAGAGCGAACTTCAACAAGACTAACAATAACGAAAACATCTTCAACTTCCGATTCAGAGACTGAGTTAGTAAGCCAATCAGTGAGTGAATCTGAAGACCGCCGACAGTTCTGAAGAGCAATCCATGAGAAAAGGAAAGAAATATAGCAAAACCAAAACTGCAACAAATTTTAGTCACATCTTCAACCTTATCAACCAGCAAAGCATCAAATGTTTGTCAGCCAGTATCACAATGAGACACGTTCTCAATCTGGTATTTACAGATCCACTGTTAAAGTAGCTGTTACATTTAAAGAAGAAATGAAGAAAATAATACACTTAGAATACTGAGTCTTGCATTTTGATGTTAAACGAATTTATGGCCAAAAAAAATCAAGTGCTTGTTTCGAAGAATCGAAGAAGTGAAGTTAGAAGCATTAAATCTGCCAAATGGAAAATCGGATGCTGTTGTCAAAGGAATAACAGCTGTTCTGGATTAATACAATTTATGGAAGTGCATAAAAATAATAGTTGCGGACACTACGAACGTGAACAC
>OZ010601.1:75872814-75877814 GCA_963932145.1 Acanthosepion lycidas
GACTAGATTCAAATATCCTATTTAACAGGCATGTAATTGCGTAATATAAAGTATTTGGCAAAGAAATCCGCAGAATTCGATAAAAATAAAAACTAACGTAAACTTACCCAAACAAAAAAGAAAGGCGAGTAATTTGCATGTCATTTGCATATATGAATATATCAGAGAATTCTTATATATTGATTTACATAATACGATTTGTATGAACGAAGAGAAGAGTGTTTCCATTGAGGATTTCATTATGTAAGACAAATAAGTTCGGCTCGACGCATGCGCCAAGCAGCGAGCGTTCGGAAATAGCAAAAGGCTATAGTGATAGTCGTCAAAGTGAAGGAGTTGTAATCGCGGTTATAATAGTTGAGAAAGACTGGGCAGTAAGATTGGGCGAATGCTCCTCTGTTCGTTTATATTTGACGAACTGTTTAACAATTACCAGAGGTCCATGTCTATTTTCGGCGGGTCGCGTCCATCCGTGAATTCATATAATTATATTATTTATATTAAATTTTGTCGTACAGCACTCTTGCAGAAACACACACACACACACTCATGCATATATATATATATATATATATATATATATATATATATATATATATATATATATATATATATGTGTGTGTGTGTGTGTGTGTGTGTGTGTTGAGGGGAGAGAGAAATATCAAATATATCTGATAAATATGTTAATATATCGTCAAAAAGAGTACTGACAGGGATATATATATATATATATATATATATATATATATATATATATATATATATATATATATATATCTGACTTTTTCGCTGTATGATAGCTCATCAGTGTGGCTAGACATCTGATCGCTTCAAGCCCGGATCGAAACTGGTTTGACTTGGCATCAGTAGGAGATTCTATCCCAATATATATATATATATATATATATATATATATATATATATATATATATATATATATATATATATATATATATATATATATATATATATATATATACCATTGTGTATTTGGGTTGGAAATCCCTCTTTTATACAAGTTTTGATAAAGACAACTGACAAGGTAGTGCCGCTAAGCGTTTTATTTAAATTTTTTTGTGTTCTTATAATTAATTTCTGCGCATTAAATGTGTAAATATATATATATCTATCTATCTATCTATCTATATATATATATATATATATATATATATATATATATATATACGTACACACACACACAACCAAATATATATATATATATATATATATATATATATATATATATATATATATATATATGTGTGTGTGTGTGTATATATTCCGTCTTTTAGCTATCTGTCTAACTGTCTATCTCTCTATGTCATCATTTTCATTACGCATATATTAAGGTTCAGTGTATTGATATCTTCGCCTCTTCCTTTTAGTCTTCTCGTGTTTTCCGAGGTTCTTGTTCTTTCGTGAACTATTCTTTCTCCAGTCAATTCTTTCTGCAACTTCCCTCTCCCAATTGAACACATCGCTTTCTGTTGTCAACATGGCGATTTTGAGTAAATCCTTGACTCGATGATGTTGGGCTCCACGTGGTCTCTTGCCAGATGTTAACTCTCAGAAGAGAACTGGTTTAGGTAGGCGGACGTCTCGTATTCGGACAAAGTGTCATCTAATTTGGTGGCGATTCAAGACAGTTTCTAGGCTCTACATCTTTGCACAGAGGAGGACGTGTTTGTAATCCGGTCCTGCCACGTGTTTCGCAGAATTTGATGAAGTTTCTTTTGATGGAATCTTTCAATTTTGCGGTTGTCTTTTCGGGAGAGTACCCAGGTCTCGCATAGTCGAGATTATGATAGCTTCGGAGACCATTAAATTTCGTAAATGTATTTTTTGTATAAATATTTCAAGATTGTGTCAGTAATAGTAACTCTGTTTTCGCATCTAAGAACTAATTCACATTTTAAAATCCTTAAATTTAAAAGTATCTAAAAAGACTAATATTAGGTTGGTGCAAAAATAATGAGGTAATAATGTCGTTTTTTGACGTATTTTTTAACGTCAAAAAACGACATTATTACGTAATTATTTTTGCACCAACCTAATATAAAGTGTTTAAATGCTATAAATATGTTATCGTCATCGTTATTGGCGGAACTCGTTGCCGAGGTTCATCGTTATTTCCTTCTGTGTGAAATGAGTTCTATCTTGTATCTGAAGAGAGGTCTGCAACCACGGCATGTTAAGCTAAGTTGATTAATAGGATAGAGAGATCTGGCTTTTATTGGGCTCTCTTTGTCTGTTCTATTTGTCTTCTGGTGTCTTCGAAGGATGTTGTTTTTTTTTTTCTTCTCGATATTCCTTTATCTGCAGCTCCCATCTCCCAATTGATTGGATCGATTTCTCTCCGTGTTTTAGAGTTGATCTTTGATTCCACGACGTGCAGACCAACCTAGTCTCTTGTCAGATGCGAGCTCCGAGACGAGCAAATTTTTGGGTAGGCGAATGTCTGGCATTCGGGCAAGACGCCCATCGATGTCAGTGGCGAGTCGTGATCATTTCTAGGTTCTCCATCTTTGTGCGGAGGGGGACGTGTTTGTAATCCAGTCCTGCTACGGGTTCCGCAGGATTTGACGAAGTTTCTTTTAATGAAATCTTTTAAGTTTGCAGGTGTCTCTTCGGTATAGTACACAGGTCTCACAGGCGTATAGGAGAGTCGAGATTGCAACAGCTTCCGACACCATTCACTTAATAACGTGGTTATATATATATATATGTTATATATTATCGGGATGGAGAGCTTAGCCATTTATTGGACTCTCTTTGTCTCTTCTATTTGTCTTGTGTTTTCGAATGATGTTGTTTTTTCGTGGACTGCTCTTCTTCAATGCTTCCGTCTCCCAATTGATTCGATCGATTTCTGTCCTTAGCAAGGTGTTTTAGAGCTGATCTTTGAATCGACAACGTGGTTATCCACCTAGTCTCTTGTCAGATTCGAGCTCCGAGAGGAGGATATGTATAGGTAGGCGAATGTCTGGCATTCGGGCAAAGTGTCGGACCCATCGAAGTCAGTGGTGTGTCATGATCGTTTCTAGTTTCTCAATCTTTGTCCGGAGGAGAAATTTGTTGAATGTGGCCCGGTCCTGCCAAAGGTTCCGCAGGATTTGACGAAGTTTCTTTTGATGGAATCTTTCAAGTTTTCGGATGTTTCTTCAGTAGAGTACCCGGTTCTCACAGGCGTGCAAGACAGCCGAGATTACAACAGATCCCGAGACCATGAACTTGGTGGGTTTAGTTTGCCTAGGTTTGCCGAAGTCTCTTTTGAAAAGCTTTCAGTAGAGTAATGGATATCGGCTCGGATTGAGGAATCGGAGAGTCGAGATAGAATTCCAGTCGAATCCATTACATTCACTTACGTGCTAATAGACTTGGGAAAAGTATGAATCTTGTTCTTCTGCTTCCAGGTAAGTAGCAGGACATTACCTTGGATGACAACTGGTCTACCGCAGAAAGAAACGGCAACATACTGTGGGAAAAATATGCCTCCTCAGTTATGTATCGAAAGATACTTGATCGCCTAAGCGTGTATCATGAATATGAGCTGACACCTAGATCGTCTCCCACCGCTTCTAGAATGTGTTCTTCGTGGTCAGGTGTACAAGGGGATTTCCGACCTCCCTTGGTTTATAGTTTGTGGTACCACGTGTCCTATCTCATCAACACGACGATAAACAGCAGCAAAGTTGTTATCAGTCGGTTATCTGGTGACGCAATCTGATACAGCCGTGCAGACTCGTGTCCATTAATATCCACGCGGTCATAAGTAAAAATGATATATGTCTGCTAATGATATGAATAGGCTGCAATTTTTTAACGGAACATATTTCAGCTAACTCCCTACTATACATGTTAAACTTAAGAAAGATTAGCCAAGAATGTATATGAATAACTTCTTTTTTGAACTTCACCAATTTAAATGCAATGTCAATCGTTATCTTCTGATTTCTTAAATTCTGTTCTTTTATTGACCAATTTACTATCTATACACAATATATATGTGTGTGTTTGTGTATATGTATATATATACATATATAAATATATATATATATATATATATATATATATATAAATATATATGTGTGTGTGTGTGTGTGTGCGTTTATATATATATATATATATATATATATATATATATATATATATAGATAGATAGATACACCTAGTGAGCCAGACAAGGTAGGTTTGTCTGGCTCACTAGGTATATCTAGGTCTGCTCTACGGTTGTATTGAGCGCTTTTGTTAGTTAGTTGTTTACTCGTATCGGGTTTTTTTTTCTTTGGGCTTCAGACCTGCATCTGTGCGATTTGTTCGACAGTAGTTCATGTTTGTAGCTCTTTCTTTTTTTAAAACCTTTTTTCCCCTGGAGATTGATTTGATTATTAGCAAATCAAAAATTCGAGGGTTTTTCGAAACGAGTCTAGTTATATATATATATATATATATATATATATATATATATATTGTGGAGTAATGGTTAGCGGATTGGACTGAGGAGTGTGAATTATAACTACAGACAATTTCTATATTATTGTTAAATTGCTGGAAACGTTCAATTAAAGATGGATAAAATCTTCCTTGTCGGCCATATAATAAACGTTTTTGAACAACTCAGAGTTTCGTAATATCTTTTGCATAATAATATAAATATATTTAATGAAAACTAAATAATGAAATGACTCCCAGGCGTGATATGCTGTGTGTAAGCGAGAAAGATTATATACACACACACACACACACACACACACACACACACACACACACACACACACATATATATATATATATATATATATATATATATAAAATCATGTACTCGAAAATTATAGTATAATTGTTTTAACACTTCTGGTGTCTTATCAAGGCATGGTGTTGAATCACTATATATATATATATATATATATATATATATATATATATATATATATATTTATTTTCTGTAGTTTAGTGCTAGCAGCAAGCAGAAATATTTCTCCTCCCGATGATGGCCATTT
>OZ010601.1:75882814-75967814 GCA_963932145.1 Acanthosepion lycidas
ATTAAAATGGAAAAAAAACAGATTAAAAGGGAAAGAAAAATAAATTCATACAGGGATGGCTAGATTAAAAGTACATTAAAAGAAAGAGGAGAAAGAGAGAGGCGAAATAAGGAAAACAACAGCAGAAATAAAATGAAGAAAAACGCTGAAGGAAAATACAAAGAAAAGGTTCATAAAAAGATAATAAGAAAGAAAGAAGGAAGGAAAGAATAAAGGAAGGAAGGAAAGAAATTAGGAACAACGAATTAGAACTGAATGAAAGAGAAGGAAGATGCGATTGAAAAATAAAAGAGAAAAGACCTGGAAAACGTAGAAAGAAAGAAAAAAAGAAAGAAAGAAAGAAAATAGAAAAAGAAAATGAAATAAAGCGACAAAGAAAAAGAAAGAAAAAATAAATGAAAAAAAGAAGGAGAAAAAGTTAATAAAAAATAGTGAAAAGCAAAAGTCGACTGAATCGAAAATATGAAATGGAAAATGACGGGAATAAGAAAACCATGAAGGAAAACAGGTAAAATATAGAAAGAGTAAAAAGAGTGAAAAAGAACAAAAAAGAAAAAAAAGAATGAAGAATTTTAAAAAGTTGATAGAGAGAAAGAGAGAGGAGAAGCAATATAAATAGATGGAGAAGGTGGAAAGTAAACAGAATAAGTAAAAGAAACAACGAAAGAAAGGAAGAAGTGGAAAAGGGAAGGAGGGGGGGAAAGAAGTTATTAGGACGAAGTGGACAAGGAAACAGAGAAATAAAAGAAAGAAAGAAAGAATTTAATTAGGACATGAAGGAAAACGGGAAAAAAAATAAATAGAACGAAATAAAGAAGAAAACAAGAAAAAGAAAACAAGAAAAAGAGATAGAGAAAAATAAGGAAGGAAAGAAAGTAAAAAGAAGTAGGAAAAGGAAGAAAACAGGAAGAAAAGTAAATAGAACGAAGTGAAAAAAGAAAGAAAGAAAGAAAGGAAAGGAAAGGAAAAAGGAAAATTTAAAGAATATTAAAGAGAAAGAAAGAAAGAAAGAAAGAAAGAAAGAAAGAAAGAAAATAGAAAAGAAAAAATTAGAGTAGAGAGAAAGAATACAAAAATCCTGGAAAAAGAAAGGAGTAAGAAATAATAGAGAGTAACAGCAAAGGAACGAAAGTAGAAAGAGTAGAGGGATGCAATGAGGAAAAGCGAGAGACAATCGAGAGGGAAAAGAAAAAAGAGAAAACACATGTAAAAAAAATTTGACATTTGTCCATGAAACAAACTGATCACAATATAACAATGGAAAAATGTGAATAAAAGAAGAATGAGAAAAAATAACTGAATAAACGGCGGGAAGACAATGAAAGCGGAGAGAAAAAGAAAAAATGAAGGAAAGAAAAATATCACAAAACGAAGAGAAGAAGCAGACAAATATTTTAGAAAAGAGGGTGAGAGAAGAATGAGAAGAGATTCAACCTAAGAAGAGAAAGAGAGTATGAAAGGGAAAAGAAAGATGGAAATCTACAGGGAGAGAGAAAGAAACAGAAATGTGAAGAGAAGTAGGAGGCGCAAAAATGAAGAATAAAGAAGAGTAGGAGTAAAGAAACGCAGAGATGAAAGGAGAGAAACATAGTGGAAAATAAAGAGGAGAGATTTAAAAAAAAAAAAAAACAGAGAAAAATATAAAAAAAGAAAAACAATTAGAACGGAATAGAAACCGATATAAAAAAAGAAAAAAAAAGAGAAAAAAAAAGAGAGAAAACGTTATAAATATGAGAGAAGTCCGGTGAAAGGATAAACGTTAAATAGGAAGAGAAAAGGACGAGGTTCGAAGGTAAATGAAGTGAAAGAAAAGAAAAGGAAGATGTGGGAAAATACGGAAGAAAAATAGAGAGAAAAAAAAAACAAGGTTAGTAAAAACGTGATACTGCAGAGAGAGAAAAAAAAAGAGAAAGCTATAATAAAAAGAAGAGAGAAAAAAAATAAAAGATAGAAGACGAATGTAAAGAGTAATGAAGGAAAGAGAGAAAAAAATAAAGGTAAATAATTAGAAGAGAAAAAAAGAAAAGAAAAAGGGAGTTAATCAACAACAGTTAGAAAATGAACACCGTGAAAGAGCAAAGAGAATATCTCCAAAATAGAAGAATAAGACGAAATAAGAGAGAAAAAAAGAGTATAAGTTGTTAAGGCGTCACAATGTCAGAAAGGATAAAGAGAAGAAAGATGTCGATGAGGGAGAAGAAATAGAAGTCAATAAGCGTTTAAAAATAGAGAAAAGACAATGGAACTTTTAAAGAGATTTAAAATGCAGAGATGGGTGAACTGATAGACGACAGTCTATAAGGTTGGGTAAGAAAAACAAGAGAACAAAGAGTAGATTTAAGAAGAGATGGACAGAAAACAGAAAAGAGAGAAAGAGAGAAGTATGATGTCACTAGAGAGAGCAAGAAAGGAAAAAGAAAGAGAGAAGAAATAGAAGAAATCAAAGATAATTACAATAGGGAATGGCAGAAAGGGAAGTGAGAAGAAAGTATATTTAAAACAGAGGATGAAGAAGTAATAGATTGAGAATGAAAATCAATAAATAGAGCAAGAAAGGTAAGAGAATGTGAAGTGTGGATTTAAAAAGAGAAGAGAGAAAAAAAATCAAATATAGAGAATAGGAGGAAATAGGGAGAGGTAGGAAGGGAAGTGAGAGAATAGCGAGTAGTTCAAACAAGAAGAGAGAGAGAGAGAGAGAGAGAGAAGTAACAGATTGAGTACGAAAGTCAATAAAGAGATCAAGTAAGCAAGAGTGAAGTGTGGATTTAAAAAGAGAAGAAATCAAAGAGAGAGAACGAGAGATCGATAGGAAAGATCCGAAGCAGTAAAAGAAGAAAGTCGAAAAAGACGTAAGGGTTATAGGACGAAAGTCATCAAGAAGAAATAAAAAAGAGCCAAAAAAAGAAAAAGAAAAAAGAAAGTAAAGATGGGATATACAAGAAAGGAAGGAAGGAAGAAAGAAAGGAAGAAAGAAAGGAAGGAAGGAAGGAAGGATAATTAAAAGATTAAGAGAAAATAGAAAATATAGAACAGATAAAGAGAAAAACAGTAGATAGATTAAACAACATTAAATAAATAGTGAAAAAGAAACTGAAAACAGATGTGAAAAACGTGAAAGAAAGCAACAGAAAAAGAAAAAAAATAGAATAAGGAAGAAGAAAAAATAGAAACACAGAAAAGAAAAACAAAGTTTCATCGTATAACAAAGAAGCAAAGCAAAATGATTGAGACAGAGGAGAGAAAGGTAGGAAGAAGGAGAGTAAGGGGTGCTCAGAGGAGAGCGTTGAATGTGCAAAGGGAAAGATGAGAGAAACCTGATGGTGGGAGGGGGAAAGGAAGCTGATTACTGGCGTAGTCCGGGGAGTAAGCGTTGTGTAAGTATCCGGGGTTATTTTCGGAATCCTCAGAGTTTAAATGACCGCTGATCTGACGCCAGCTGCCGATGCTGGTTGAGAACATTTCCCGAACAAAACAAGATCTAGTCGGATTACCAACGCGCACATACGCTCGGCAGAATGACAGCTTCAACACCACGCACTTTCTCTCGAGATTTCCAATCTATCTCTCCGAACTTCCTTTACTCCTGATATGAATAGAGCTTACCAATTCGCAATGCATATGGATGAGAGCTTATAATGTCTCTACCATGATGTCTACCTGTCTTACTCGCTCTTTTTAAATCTAAAACACTCATTGTTTGTGATATATATATATATATATATATATATATATATATATATATATATGTGTGTGTGTGTGTGTGTGTGTGTGTGTGTGTGTGTGTGTGTATTATATATATATATATATATATATATATATATATATATATATATATATATATATATATATATATATGCAACGGGTGCGTAAAACTCAATGTGAAAGGTGAATTATGGTGAATGACTTTTTATTGTGGCGTGTTACCCCATAAGGAGTTTCTGAAATCTCTGTCTCTGTCTCTCTGTCTCTGTCTCTCTCTCTCTCTCTGTGTCACTCTCGCTTTTTCTCTCATTCTCTGTGTGTGGGTGAGAGAAAGAGAGAGAGAGAATGTGTGTGCGTGTAGTATAAAAAAGAAGCTGCGATGATTATGATATTCATTATCTATCAATCTGCCTCAGATAGATAGATAGATAGATAGATATGTAATTGGTATGACTAGCTCTCGGTGGGAAAAGAAAACGTTATGATACCGCATGGTCGGACATTCGGTCAGCGATTGGGAAGTGGATAGGGACACAAGATTCTCGGCGTCGTATGTACGGCTGCATATATATATATATATATATATATATATATGTGTGTGTGTGTGTGTGTGTGTGTGTGTGTGTATGTGTTTGCACATATATATATATATATATATATATATATAATATATTTATATATGTATATATATATATATATATATATATATATATATATATATATATATATGTATATATATATATTCTAGGTGTGTGTATCGTTCTTCATAAAATACATGTCTGCGTCAGTGTACATGTAGATACATACAGACACAGTGTTGGAAGACACACGTACAGATACGCTCACACACAAACACACACACACACACACACACACACATATATATATATATATATATATATATATATATATATATATATATATATATATGCATGATACTTAGTCGTTGTTTGGTGTTGACCGCAGTCTCAAATTTTTCATTTTCCTACTCTCTATCTCCGATATTAACCACTTTTAGACATAGATATATCATACTTTAAAACTACTTTTTATTTTCATAATATATATATATATATGTATATATATATATATATATATATATATATAAATCATAAATACATACATACATGTATAAATACATACACATATGTATGTATAAATAAATAATAAATACATACGCACCTTATAAAAAACCCAGTACCAATCGTTTATATATACACCCTAAATCAAATCACCTCCATCTATAATTAAACATATACCGTCATTTATCAGAAACAGAATAATTACAAATTCATCAAATGACAATATTTTCAATAAGCATATCAATTCCTATAATAAAGCTCTAAAAGAGAGGGGCTACAAAAACCCAAAACTAACTTATATAAAAAAATGAAAATGGAAAGCATATAAAAAACAGATGTAGAAAAATAATTTGGTATACGCCCCCATACAAACAAATGGTAAAGAAAAATTTAGAACAAAAATTCCTCGCATTAATAGTCAAGTATTTTCCTAGTGAAAGTAAACTACGTACTATTTTCAATAAAAAAAACACACTAAAATTGAGTTACAGCTATACGGAAAAATTAGAACATTTTTTTAAGAAACATAATGCTAATATCTTAAATAAACACTTATACCAGAACCAAAAAAATTTAGACAATGGAAAAATAAAAATAAAAACTGATGAGGATAAAAAAATTATGTAACTGTAGAAACTCTCATAATTGCCCTCTACAAAATAAATGTCGTACAGTATCTTTAGCATACCAATGCAATATATCTTCGATTGAAAATCCTGAAAACATAAATATATATATATATAGGTTGCACTAGCCATGAGTTCAAAAGAAGATTCAACCAACATCAAAGTTCATTTACGATAAATAAATATAAAAATCAAACATCTCTCTCGAAGTACTTCTGGCACCTAAAAGAATCAAATAAAACCCATACAGTAAAATGGAAGTTAATAAGAAAAGCTAGAATATGTAGATCATTAAATGACCCATGTCCTTTGTGCATACATGAGAAACTATATATTACTAATTTTATAAAAAATAAAAAAATTACTGAATCAGAGAAATGAAATAGCTATTTTATGCCGTCATTGTCAAAAATTTTCCTTAAATAATATTTAAAATAAAAAATAAATTTAAAAAGTGCGACCAGGTAATATACCTACTTATATTTAATGTGAAAAAATAATTTTATATACTGTAAGTAATTCTATTGCATTTACTTGTTTAATATATATATATATATATATATATATATATATATATATATATATATATATATATATATATAAAATGACAGTGAAAATATTTTAAAGTTGTATTTAAAATTGTAGTTAAAACGAATTCTAACCTAAACATCTTTTAAAATTGTAGTTAAATAAAACGTATTCTAACCTAAACACCTCTCTCAAAATACTACCGACACTTAAATGAATCCAATAAAACACCTACAGTAAAATGAAATTATGCTGAAAAGCTAGAAGATGTAGGCCATTGAATGACCCATGTCCTTTGTACATACATCAGAAACTATTAGGTTGGTGCAAAAATGACGTAATAATGTCGTTTTTTAACGTTAAAAAATACGTCAAAAAACAACATTATTACGTCATTATTTTTTGCACCAACCTAATATATATTACTAAATTTATAAAAAATAAAGTTTACTAAATCAGAGAAATGAATTAGCTATTTTTGCCGTAATTTTCATAAATTTTACTTAAATAATATTTAAATATAAAATTTTTAAATATTGTGACCTGGTAATATACATATTTATACTTGATATGGAAAAATATTTTTACTTACTGTAAGTAATTCTAATACATTTACTTATTTTAAAAAGAAATATAGTCTATTAAAATTAACAGTGAAAATATTTTAAAGTTATATTTAAAATTGTAGTTAAATAAAACGAATTCTAACCTAAACACCTCTCTCAAAGTACTACAAGCCCTTAAAAGAATCCAATAAAACACCTACAGTAAAATGAACTTAATATGAAAAGCTAGAAGATGTAAGCCATTGAATGACCCATGTACTTTGTACTTACATGAGAAACTATATATTACTGGATTTATATAAAATATATAAAAAATAAAATTTTACTAAATCAGAGAAATTAATTAGTTATTTTTGTCGTCATAGTCAAAAATTTTACTTAAATAATATTTAAATATAAATTTTTAAAAAAAATTTGACCTAGTAATATACATACTTGTAATTGATGTGAAAATAATTTTACATACTGCAAGTGATTCTAGTACATTTACTTGTTTTAAAAAGAAATATAGTATATTAAAAATTAAAAGTTATATTTTTTTTTAAATCGTAGTTAAATAAAACGTATTCTAACCTAAACACCCCCAAAAAATCTTTAAATATACAAATAGAAAAAAAATGTCGTAAGAATTTTTACCGTTAACAATAAGTTTTTCAAAAATCCAGACGACATGCATTTAACGGATGTCAGAATTCATTGAAAAATACATCCCTACCCCTACCAAAACGTAACTAATAACTGATACAACAAAATATAGCGATAATGAACTCGCAAACACCCCTTGTTTAGATGAATGGGTTGCTCTGTCTCATTGGAAACGTGAATTAAGATTTTTGCTGTCCTTTTAAAACCCAGTAATAAGTTATAAAATTCGCTTGAGGATGAAATGGAACTAATGTCTAATTTAATTACTAAATTAAATTCGAAGCTTTTAGCTTCCATTTTTTAAACATGGTTAGAACTGTGTAGCGACAAAACCATATTTTAAATCAATTAATTTATAATATATATATATATATATATATATATATATATATGCATATAGTTTTTTTTTTTATTTTAATAATATATATATATATATATATATATATATATATATATATATATATATATATATATATATGTATGTATTATTTACCTTCTTCAGACTTTTGACCTTATCTTTATTGCCATATTCATGACCTTTCAGCCGTTACACGCGCAGGTCATCTTCAGGTGATCTGCCCAAATTTCGGGAATATGGCAATAAAGAATAAAGATGGGGACAACATTCCAAACTATGTAAATAATATAAATGATTAGAATGCCTCATCTCAGATATATATATATATATATATATATATATATATATATATATATATATATATATATATATATATATATATATATCAGGTAGTGTTGACTTCAATGTTCACATATATATATATATATATATATATATATATATATATATATACATATATATATAAACATTGTTCTACAATTTCGTCGTTGCTCATATCTTCAACCCATGTTATTCTCAGTATTCTTCTGCATAACAATATTTTTGTTGCTTCATGTATTTTCTTTATCTGTGTGTCCAGCATTACGAAGACTGATCTTACATAAAAAAAAAACAGTATGATTTTCTCTGTATTTGAGAAGACAATGTATCGAAGAGGTTAGCAACGCTGAACTTGTAGACAAAAAAACATTTAAAGTAATTATTATTGTCTATTCATGTGCTTTATCACCTGGACGGGGCGGTTTTTACTAGATTTTGAAAAACTCGAAAAATGAATATTATTCGGCTTATATGAATACAATATAGGAGTAATAAGGAGTACTAGAGAAAAGCAATGAATAACACAAAAATTGTAATATAAGCTCTGGTAAAAAAAAAATACAATAATAATAACGGAAAGATTGCAATATGAGCAAAATTATTTTCACAGTTGCTGAGACATTATGTTTATAAGTCCCAGAAATTCATACACAGATTTTCTCAAGGACACATGTCCCAGTGGATAAAGACGTTGGTAAGTGTTGTGAGTTCAATACCAAAAAACTTGGGAAATAACTGAGACACCCGGAACTAAAACAATCTACCCGGGAAATTCCAATCACCTGAACAAGGCCGAAGCGTACAACGGCTGAAACGGCTGTGAATATGAAAATGAACACGCGGATAAGAGTCCGATTAATATAAATAATAATTATGCCTCATATCAGAGATAAAAACAGATGTGTAAAAATAAAGCCTGCCATATAATGTGCCCTCCAATTCACACCTAAAGTTGGAAATTCTAATTGGCTAAATCATTCCTCCTGTTATGGAGGTTGAATCCATTCCAACTGCCGGTTTATTCAGAAAAAGTCACTCGTCCTAGACCAAAATATTATGGACGATCCTGATTATATATATATATATAGATAGATAGATAGATAGATATATAGATAGATAGATAGATAGATGGATGTATTTTGAACAATAAAAATATTAAAAAATTAAAATCTTCAGACACACTGGGTTAT
Source organism: Acanthosepion lycidas (assembly GCA_963932145.1). Lineage (NCBI taxonomy): Eukaryota > Metazoa > Mollusca > Cephalopoda > Sepiida > Sepiidae > Acanthosepion > Acanthosepion lycidas. The sequence continues at coordinate 75,891,833 of OZ010601.1, forward strand.
ATATTAATATTCTTTCGTTTTTATTATTATTTCATTTAGATTCCTCGACTAGTTGTGGCAACATGGCCATAATCAGGAGTGAACTACAGAAATGAATGTCTTGATGGAGAAAATGAACTTTTGTCTGTAGTTTTCATTTGTTTTTTTTTTATTTTTTAACATGAACTTTGGTAAATCCTTGTCTTGGTCAAACAATCTCTTTTAAGTTGTTATTTAAGATAAGAGGACATATTTCAAAGCAGAGTACATATATATATATATATATATATATATATATATATATATATATATATATATATATATAGCGCACACTGTTATGAACGATTAAAGGGTCATTTCTCCGCTAGACGATCATCTACCGGGCCAGCTCGAGCAAATACCTGAAAAATGCTCAGGAGATTAAAACCCTGACAACCACTGAACAAGTATAACGTATTCTTCACTGAATATCAAATTATTTAGACAAAGAAAGTGACAGACGAAGATATCCGATTTATCCAGCAACTCACCAGGTAGATGTTATTGGAGTACGATGAGAGGAGACTAATATTATTGTCATGTATCTGGGAAGTGTCTGGCAGAGAATGGATAGTACGTTCCTGAGACCCAAAGACGCATTGGGATGGCCAAGAACGCATTTCAAAAGCAAGGCAGAGTATTAGAAAACAGGAGGGTTTCGTTGGTAACATAGAAAAGAGTACTGAAATGCTACGTGATATCTGTCCTTCTTTACGGTAGCGAATGTTGCACAATCTCGAGGATGAAGGAGAGACTTGAGGCAACAGAGGTGTAGTTCTACAGAAGGATGCTAAGGATACTATGGCACGAATATGTGAGGAAAGATGAGGTTTTGGAAAAGATGCAAACAAAAAGGAAACTTATAATTAACAACAGGAAGAGGCAGCTGAAATTTCTTGTACACCTAATGAGAAAAGTAGGCTTGGAGAATGTGATACTCACATGCCGGAAAAGAGGGTAAGAGGGACAAGAGAAAGTAACACGTGGCATATTTAACTAGATTAAGCAATGGATGGCAGTACAGTGTCCAGGAGAAATAACAAAAAGACGGAACTTATTAAGAGCTTATTGTCAAATTAACAACAGCCATATCGATGGTACTTGGTTTCGGGTTTTTCTTCAAACGTTCGATCCTTTTCTGACGATGTGAAGGATACTGTCTCTCTCTTTGTAGGCCGAACGTTTATATATCTTCCATATATCTAGTTGTCAAATTAACATCAGCCATATCGAGGGTACTTGGTTTTTCTTTAAACATTCGATCCTTTTCTGACGATGTGAAAGATACTGTCTCTCTCGTTGTAGGCCGAACGTTTATATATCTTCCTTATATCTAGTTGTCAAATTAACATCAGCCATATCGATGGTACTTGGTTTCGGGTTTTTCTTTAAACGTTCGATCCTTTTCTGACGATGTGAAGGATACTGTCTCTCTCGTTGTAGGCCGAACGTTTATATATCTTCCTTATATCTAGTTGTCAAATTAACATCAGCCATATCGATGGTACTTGGTTTCGGGTTTTTCTTTAAACGTTCGATCCTTTTCTGACGATGTGAAGGATACTGTCTCTCTCGTTGTAGGCCGAACGTTTATATATCTTCCTTATATCTAGTTGTCAAATTAACATCAGCCATATCGATGGTACTTGGTTTCGGGTTTTTCTTTAAACGTTCGATCCTTTTCTGACGATGTGAAGGATACTGTCTCTCTCTTTGTAGGCCGAACGTTTATATATCTTCCATATATCCGGTTGTCAAATTAACATCAGCCATATCTATGGTACTTGGTTTCGGGTTTTTCTTTAAACGTTCGATCCTTTTCTGACGATGAGAAGGATACTGTCTCTCTCTCTCTTTGTAGGCCGAACGTTTATATATATTCCATATATCTGGTTGTCAAATTAACATCAGCCATATCGATGGTACTTGGTTTCGGGTTTTTCTTTGAATGTTCATTAGTCAACTTCATTTAACGTACGATTCTGCACTTAGTGACTTTAATATCACGTTCTAAGTTAACCCCAATCCTGGGTGAAACTTTCTGTTTATCAAAGGGCCAAAAATGAAATTCAGATGGTTCGCTTCAATAAACGTGGCAGGTTGCGTCCTAACAGTGAATGTACGGAAAATATTCTTCATAACCGTTTCCTTGACCAGCATACTAATCTTTATTTCAGGTGAAACTGATTACTGTTTGTTTAGTTCAGGCAAAAAGACACAAGTTTTGGGCGTCGATTGTGGATATGCGGTGGTTTTTGCATACCACCTTAGCATTTTTCCAACATATGATTCTAAAAGTCAGACAAAAGAAATCTTAAATCAAATCCATTGTTTTTCACCATTATTCAATATTGTTTTCATAGAACCTCCAATTAGCCCTTTGAGTATTCTTATGACCGTTTCTGACAAACCGCAATATGCTTTAAACCTAGAACACTAAGCATGGGTATATAGTACCCAGCGCAAATTTTACTATTTTTAATTACAATTTTCAGTACCTGATTTTCTTACATTAATAATATGTTTTTTCAGTTCCTATTAATGTTAACTCAAAGTACAAATTTTAAAGTGTCTGCATGTAAAATATTTCCAAAAAAGATTTGTATTTAATATTTTTTTTTTGATATTTTCAAAATCATGTATGATATACCCTTGTTTAGTAGTGGTGTAACTTCAATTGATGGTTAGTGTTCTAGGGTTAAGAATGGTAACGCCATTGGTATCATCAACCGTTTCCTTATAAAGAAATATTCGACATACATTGACCGAGCAACCAGTACTACACGATTTATGTTTACCTTCAATCTGTTACCATCACCCTGGGATCAAAGTGGAGTATCAGTTCTCCATATCTTTAATTTTAATATTAACCCTTTCCTTATAATCACATATTCAACATTTCTGTCAGTACTACTGTCATTTGAGATGTATAAAATCTTTCTATTAAAACAAACTTTCAGTGAATAGGTTACAAAACTAGTAACTGTTATCGATCTTTCTAGTACAACTGGAGATTTCCTGCCGTAGGATGAAAGGTCAGCATGAGGATTATGTAGTTATTTTCTCAACGAGTTACATGGCATATCCATTTCTGTTGTTGCTATTGCTGAAACCCCACAAGTTGTCTGGATTCTGCATTTTGGACTAGTCGTCTGTTTGTGATTCTGTAGCGGCAATCAACAATGTTTAAAAAATATGGTCCGAACTAAGACTGCAGGTCCCATTCGCTAGGAGACATTTTTAACTGGAAGCTAATTTTAACTATTGATCTGTAAAAGTAGTTGTATATAGCTGACAGTTTAGATATTTCTGAACGAATTTGGTGCTATGCACGGTATCCATTGGAATATGACGAGGATATTTAAGAAAGATTAGTGTCACAAAATATATCCAGTTCGTGACGTACAGTATAGAAAATCAAAATATATAGAAAATGTTTGATTTGGTTCCCGAAGAACAGTAGGAAGGAATAGTTATTTTTCAAGAAAATATAATGACTGAACGCAATGTTTCTTCAGAGTAAAGACGATCATGGCTCTCGACAGATTCTTTTTTTTTTCATCTGTAAATCGTTTCTTGGAGGATATGAATTCTCGTTGTTTTATCCACAATTTGAATTTAAAATAGCTGTTATCATAAGCTGGATGTCACCCAAGACTAGAAACCCGGGCTGCTTGATATTTAACCTATAGCTGGGGGAAGACGACAGTGATTCATACTTTTCCCAGGTTCAATAGTGCAAAAATGAACGCAAGGGACTAGACTAGATCTTGAACCCTATTTGCGGAAAATAGTATACCCATAGTAGTCATTACATTAACGGCACATTCTATATATTGATTTGGTTAAAAGTGAAGTTAGCCCAATTAAAACTGAAAGCTGCATTTAGATTTTTCCGATGAAGAATAGTCAACCTTGTATTAATTTCTTATTAGTACCAAAATGTTTTTTGGAACACACTGACACGTGTGTATATCCTCACAGTATTTAGGATGGTTGAAATTATCACTAAAAATTTTTGTTGAGATTTACAAACAACGTTTTGTTTCAATTTTGCAAACCAATCAGTGAAATTTTGAATAAGCTTATTTGTTTGGGAAAATACTTTGACAAAATCCTACTTTTCGATTTAATAATTTCTCTATTTTTATTTGATTTTATAGGACTACATGATAAAGAATAATTTTTAAGAAAATTTATTTTTCCTTTTTTAACATCGAAGAATAAATTCTTAGGATTTCTCATTCTTGAGCATGCAACATAGAGCTGGTCATGCATAAATATTTCTTTCTGGGGCCAAATTTTTAACTTTGTGAAGTGGTTGGTTCCTGCAATTTGTTTATAGTTCTCTCAAACGCAGAGCGAACTGGAAATTGGATTCGTGTAGATATATAAAAATTAAAGAAAAGATATGAAAAAAACAATATTGCACTTTTATTAAATCAGTATTTATTATTTTAACTATTAAATCATTTTTCAGATAGTGGGATTATTTTGTATTTTAAATAACGAAATTTTGAATTTTTCCAAAAAAATAATGAAAATTTCTTATACTAATCTACGCAGCCTAGAAAAAACAACAATACTTTGTACCCCATTACCTATTTGCAGTTATGTATGGAGAAAGATAAAATGCAAAAGTATTTAAAATATAGCAAATTATTAATCTGCAAAGTATTAGCTTTTAAGCTTGTATAGTTATTAAGTTATTAGATATTTAATATCCTTCAACGCATTCGAATATAACAATTCTGTTAAATATTGGCAGCTATTCTTATGTTCACTAAGACGTTCCTGCTTCATGTTAAAAAAGAACAACGTACGAATCAGTTAGTCTGGGTAGCAGTCGGAATATAGCCAGAGTCGGAGTACTAAAGGGAGACATTAAGAAATCTTCTTATGTCTAGTCTTCTTTTCTGTTGTAGAAAAAATGTCCTCAAGAAGAAATTTTACTAAAATGAATATAAAATGACTTACATTGTTTATTTTAATTTCATTGGATTTTATCTTTTCCTTTCGTAATTATTTAGGGGGGGGGGTTAATATTTTTACAAGGCCAAATTTTTACACATCACTCTTCTAAAATTTCTTAAAAAATTAATCACAATAGTGCTACTAGTAGTCACAAATCATGTCAATTAACAAACTAAGTCTGTTGCATCTTATCTTAGATGTTGCATTAGATATCAGTGAAATAACGAAGGCGACCATCGAATGACACCTACTGGAAGATCTTCTCTTACTTAATGAATAACCCAGATAAACATGGCTGCCAATTAAAATCACCTTGACGACTTATCACCATGTCATAAAATAATAGTCTCACTCTGAAGATGATAAGAAGAAAAAGATGATAAAATTTCATAACAAACTTAACAAAAAACGAAAAAATGTATTAGGAAAGCTAGCTAGCTAGATAGATAGATAGATAAAACGAGATAGATAGATAGATAGATAGATAGATAGATAGATAGATAGAATGAATGACTAGAGTGAGGTAAATATGTAGGTATGTAGTCATTTTCCCAAGACGCGGAAGTCCTGTCTCTTCGTCCTTTTGTTTCTTTTCGCTTAATTTAAGTAGGTTTTTCTCCACAGTTTCTTCTCTATTTCAGAAGAGCTCTCTCTCTCTCTCTCTCTCTCTCTCTGTACACACACACGCACACACACACACACACACACACACACACACATATATATATATATATATATATATATATATATATATATATATATATATGTATATATGCGTGTGTATATGTGTTTGTGTATGTGTGTGTGTGTTATACTAATAGCAATACTCGGTTGGGAAAAAACCTCAGATAGCAAAACTTATAAGTATATCGAAACAAGTTGGAACCCGAGGAAAAATTGGAAAAAAAAGAAAGAAATAGAAACATCCGAACAGGGCGAAATAAATCGTCCAGTGCCTTTTAGTCCAAAGAAAAAAAAACAAGCTATTAATAAAGCTAAAACGTAAAGTTCTCAGTAGAGCTTATATATATACATATTATTTTAGATATCAGAACAATATACACAATAGTTTTGGGGTTTCGGTAATACGTTGTACCTCTTCAGGGAAATATATATATATATATTAAGATATTTTTACGTTTAACATTCTAATTATGGATACATATATTTAAGTAAATGCTGTTTATAATAAACAGTATTAAACAACATTTACCGGCCTGAATGTCCGAGAAATTTTCATAGAAAATATTCGTCTTCCGACAGGATTCGAACCTGTATCCTATACGGAACCGTCATATAGCCTTACGCGCTTTTACCGATTTCGCCACAGATAATCGATCGATTCGCAAGGTCGAATTTGCTGCTTCTATGAACATTTCTCGAACATTCAGACTGGTAAATGTTATTTAATACTGTTTATTATTAGGTTGGTGCAAAAAATAATGTCGTTTTCTCACATAGTACCATATGTGAGAAAACGACATTATTTTTGCACCAACCTAATATAAACAGCGCATTTACTTAAATATTTGTATCTATAAAAAGAATTATAATGGTGTGAAATGCATGAATAAAATTATATATCTGTTTACGTTTTTTATTTAAGACGCTCTCGTTGTTCACAGGTTTGGTTGATGGTATCCATAGTATTCACTGTAGAACATTTCGGTTGTTTCAAGCCTCTTCTTGATATGTGAGGAGATTGCCCAGCGCCCAGGGCCACATAGAAGGACTGATATTACAGATATTGAGTTCAGATAGCTTATCTTTGATTCTGTTGCTTCACGTCTCTTCTCCATCTGAAAAGAGATTTCCAGCTTTCACTGCCATAGAGATAGACCGGTATTACATAACAGTTCAGATGTCATCTCTTTGAATCTGTTGCTTCACATCTTTTCTTTGTCTGTAAGGAGATTGTCCAGCATTCACTGCCATATAGGAGGACTGATATTACATAACAGTTTAAATGAACTTTGTTTGATTCTGTTGCTTCATGTCTCTTCTTCATCTGAAAAGAGATTGTCCAGCATCCACTGACATATAGGAGAACTGACATTAGATAAAAAATCAGACGTCTTTTCTTTGATTCTGTTGCTTCATATCTCTTCTTTATCTGTAAGGAGATTGTCCAGGATTCACAGCCATACAAGAGGGCTGAAATTTAAAAACAGTCCAGATACCTTTCTTTGATTCTAACAATTTTTTCTTTTTCTTAATATATTGCCTAGCTTTTGACGCGACAAGGCAACCCTTAGAGAAACGAAGCAACAACGCGCGAAATACTGGTTACCTTATCACCAATCATCGAATTTGCCATATTGTTGCTGAAATCAGCAGTGGTTGTTGTTTAATAAATGATATTAGGTCCATTAGCGTCCACTTGTTATTTTTTCTTTTCGCACAAATATTGATCCTTACGAAGATTAACTAAATCTAACAGAATGCTATATTCTAATACATCAAGTTTGGATTACACTCACTAATGGAGGGCGAGATTACTAGCTACTCCATTCAACACTCCATTTTTACGATATTTGGAAAAAACCTTTTTCACAAATTTTTTGTAGCAGCGAGTCAGGATCAAACTGATCACACTTAAATTGTTTCAGAAGCAGGTTTGTTAATTATTCCTCATGTGAAATTTTTTGTTCTTTGTTATTCCATAGCTGCGTAATCTAAAGTTTAGCCATAGACGGGCATCGATGTATACCAACAGATGTTCGTAGATTTAAGCGGAATTTTATAACATAGCAATAGGAAAAACAGAGACATAACGAGACGTGTTTCTGCGTTTCAAATCAAGTGATATAGGTTTATAGATAGATAGATAGATAGATAGATAGATAGATAGATAGATAGATAGATAGATAGATAATATCAAGAAAATGGGATAGATGGACAGATAAATAGACAGATAGAAAAAAGGAAAAAGAATATTTTGAAGTAGGTAGCTAACTCGCTAGATACATACATAGATAAATAGCTAGCTAGCTAGTGAGATAGATAGATAGATAGATAGATAGATAGATAGATAGATAGATAGATAGATAGATAGATATCAAGAATATGGGATAGATAGACAGATAAATAGACAGAGGGAAAATAAATATTTTGAGATTGGTAGCTAACTCGCTAGATAGATACATAGCTAGTGAGATAGATAGATAGATAGATAGAAAAATGGAAAAATTGAGATAGATCGATATATATATATATATATATATATATATATATATATATATATATATATATATATATATATATATATATATATATATATAGAGAGAGAGAGAGAGAGAGAGAGAAAGGGAAAGAAAGAAGGAAATAAAGAGATTGGAGTAAATAAATAGGTAGATAACTCTTAATATTGACTTTCCTAATTACATAGGAGGGACGGTGGAGTAATAGATTGCGGTTCGGATTAAAGAATCGGAGAGCCAAGTTCGAATTCCAGTCGAATCCATTATATTCACCAAAGTGATTATACCCTTCGGAAAGGTATGAATCCCCTTCTTCTCCCCACTGCTATGGGCAAATATCAGGACATCCTACTGCGGAAAAAATACTAAATTTAATGCAATCTACTTCATCATGCGCAATAAATCTTCTCTGTCAACTAATGTTTTACAAAAGACTAACATTGTATATAAACTGAAATGTCCTTTGGGAGATTGTATCTCAGACAGAAACATAAATATATATGCTAGAATGAAGATATGCTGTCTAAATACACACACTCACACACGCAGACACACACACAGTCCCGCCAAAATAGCCTTTAGAATAGACTACCCACAATGCACCACTGACTCGTATATATAAATAATCGAAAAATGCACAACCCATGTTGCATGTTGCCACTGGGTGCGGACTTATATATGCTCTATATCTGATAATGAAGGTTTTATCTCAGAAACATAATATATTAGGTTGGTGCTAAAATAATAACGTAATAATGTCGTTTTTTGACGTTAAAAATGCGTCAAAAAAAGACATTATTACGTCATTATTTTTGCACCAACCTAATATCATAAAACTATGCTTCTTCGTATATATATATATATATATATATATATATATATATATATATGCGCACTGCTGATGTCCCAAATATAGGACGAAACGGCCGTCCAATGCGTTCTGAATTCTGTTAGGGTTTCTATCAGACTCGATTAATTAATTAAATGTAATTATCAAATCCTCTTAATAATTCTATCTGTGTACATCATTGCTTGAACCGGCTTCTAATGCTCTAGAGTGAGCGGTTTGGTGAGAGTAGTCGTGGCTCCTATGGTTACAGAGAACTTAGTAAGAGTTCCACCACGGAATATGTAAGGGAGCAGCGCTATATTGAGTCTGATTTGCAATCTCTTCGTCACCGAGGCTCAGTGGAACAGTTGGTATGATGTTTGCTTGACAACCTAACTGACAGGGTTTCAATTCTCGGTAGTGGATTCAAACAGCTGATGAGTCCCAAATATAGGATGAAACGGCCGTCATGTGCCTTCTGCATCCTGTTGAGGTTTCGATGAATGAATTATAGAGAGACAGAGAGTAATCTACCGACGGACTGTTTGACGGCAGAAAAAAAAGCGTTTTTTACGTACTTATTCGTGTGTGGGTGGAGGTTCGAATGCTGACAGTAAGCACATTTTATTTATTAAATCTCTCGAAAGCAGCGTAGACGTAAATAAATACAAAACAGGAGGTCTATTCAAACGCGCGTATCCCCAACAAGGTTTAGTGCAATAAGAAACATAGATATGTACGTGGTACATAGTGTTGAGTCATTTTTGCCTGTCCTAGATTATCGTAATCTAAATATATCATTATGATACATCTAATAAGCTCACCTGCCAAATTTGGCTATTCCAGATTAGAAGGGTCAGCTGTAACTGCTCTTTGACACACACCCTACTAAACACTGCTTGTCACAGGTAACTAGTTTACAGAATGAAGTCTGGAGGTGAAAACAATTTGAAAGCTAGTAATAGAATAAAGTTATCTGTTGACAGAGATGGACATCAAAAATACCTCTCGCTCTCCTTACAGAGAAGACCTTGTTCCCTGTGTACCCAAAGATAAAGGAGACCCCCAGTGCAGTCGTTTTGAGGATATTGAAAAGAGCAAAGTTATTAGAGAGCGACAACACCTGCATTAAAATCAGAGTATCCCAAGTTGAAGAAGATTTATTTACTTTGAAATTAATAAATACTTCTGAAAATGTCTCAAATCTTATATATATATATACATATATATATATATATATATATATATATATATATATATATATATATATATATATATATATATATAAATATGTGTGCATGTATGTGCGTTTTGTTGTGTGTGTGTGGCTGTCTGTCTGTGTATGTGTGTTGGAAATAAAACTATTAACAGAATGTTTATTTACAAGTACGTATTCAAAAATAAAAAAGCACAACAAAAATTAAACAAATTGACTTTGTCTTTAGAATTGAACAAAACTTGTTTATTTTATATATATATATATATATATATATATATATATATATATATATTATAAGATATATATATATATTATAAGATATATATATATATATATATATATATGTATGTATATATAAAACATAAACAAGTTTTGTTCAATTCTAAAGAAAAAGTCAGTTTGTTTAATATATATATATATATATATATATATATATATATATATATATATATATATATATATATATATATATTCTGATCTGACTTCAGATTTTGGGAAGTGGGCCGGGCCGACTACTGGATAGTTGCCATCGTGGACGCAATGCCCTATATATATAGGTGAAGCACCTGATATTGGCAATACGTAGTTTCCGAAGCAGTATGGAGGCTGTCTTCCAGGCTGCGGGGGTTTTATTGTGTTAGCCGTTCCCTTTGTCTCTGTATATGTATATAAATATTAATATAAAGATTATTTGTATTGAACAGCAGTAATTTTAAACACACACACACACACACACACACATATATATATATATATATATATATATATATATATATATATATATATATATATGTATCTATAGAGAGAAAGAGAGAGAGAGAGTTCTTGTTTAGATGGACTGCAATTTAAATATGTCATGTCACACCGGGAAAATGGTTAAATAATATAATCGTTTAATTGCAATTAATATGTACTCAAGTAACAGGTGAGTTTTGTTTAGACATAGAATAGACACCTGTGCTTATCGTAACATAAATCAATGTCTTGATCATATATATATATATATATATATATATATATATATATATATATAAAAATTCATGTTTTAGTCACAACAACGTAAACAAATTCAGTCTTGATGAAGTCTCAAAGGAAAAATGCGTCACACGAAGACATTTTTTTCCACTTTGTTCATAAATCTTCCCAAAAAATTGTTCTTGATATATAAAAATTTATATATCGTCGATATATATATATATATATATATATATATATATATATATATATATATATATATATATTAATTCCGTGTCATCTTTAATATTCCAATATTCGCTTGAAGATCAAACGGAACTAATGCTTTTAATTTAATTATATAATTATATTTAAAGTTTTTAGCTTCCATTTTTGAAACACGGTCATTACTGTGTAGCGAAAAACCATATTTTAAATCAGTTAATTTATAATATATATATATATATGTATATATATATATATTGTGTGTATATATATATATATATATATATATATATATATATATATATATATCCAACATGCATATAGTCAGTATTTATAATTAATAATCAAATGTTAGGAAAGGGATATCGCGATCACGACAATGAGCCCCCTAACTGATTAGTGTCGTAGGGGCTCCGAGTGGTGTGTCTTGACCAAGAAGACCTGAGTGAGCCCAGCCCTCTCCAGGATGGTTTGAATTCAGAGTTTTCCTTATAGACTGGTTGGCACCCACGGCTATAGAACCCTGTCTGCTCTGTAATTTACTCATAAATAGCGCCGAATGAATAGAGGGATTCATATCTTTCCCAGTTATATTAGCACGTCAGTGAATGTCATATATTCGACTGGAATTCGAACTCGGCTCTCCTATTCTCTACTACGAGCTGCAATCTACCACCGTCCCTCCGTGTAGGGAATATTATTTTTTTGAAACCAGAATTTTGGAAAATATATTTTTAACAAAGACTTGTTATTAAAAATATAGTCCACCATCCTTGCACCATGAAGCCGAAATCTTTCATTCTTTCACGTTGAGTATATCTGAATGGCTAACATGTTTAATCTTTTCCTGTACAGTATTTGTCGATTTTATTCACGTTTTTTATCGTTCCAATTCTAAGGGACACCTGACCTTTATGTCTGTCAATTTTGACAACTTTAAATATTTTTTTCGTTTGGTTTTGTTTTGTTTTTTAATCTTTTCAAAGTGGTAATGCTACTAAGACACAAGTTGCTATTCAGTGTGGAAGCAAATGAAAAGATTTTAAGAGGAAAAAGCTCATAAAAGAAGATGTTTCTGGAAGAAAGAAGATGGCCATTTAAATTTTTGAAGATTAAACGAGGCAGAAAAATGAGAAATGAGAATAGAGTTCAACGATTGAGAAGTGCGAGAAAAGAAACTATTAACATAGAATTTACGGTTGCTACTAGTTCAACGAGTTGGGATGGGTTTGTTTTGTTTTACAGCATATCAACCTCAGTGGGTTATCTAATGACGATAAGTTTTTAGTATAGGTTCGAACGAATAGAATATATATTCTTTAATTTGGTTTATTTTGATTTAAGGCATTCAACCTCATTGGGTTATTTAATGACGAAAAAGATCGTATGAATAGAATGTATTCTTCGATTTAATTTATTTTGATTTACGGCATATCAACCTAAATGGGATATTTAATGACGACAAGATTTTTAGGATAGGTTTGTATGAATAGAATATGTATTCTTTAATTTGGTTTATTTTGATTTACTGCATATCAACCTCATTGGTTTTTTTAATGCCGATAAGATTTTTATTGCTGTTAATATTTTTTTTCAAAAAAGTATTTCTGCTAATATATTTTTTCCACAAAAAATGCATTGCTAGTAATATTTTTCCCTCAAAAAATGTGCTGCTCTTAATATTTTTTTTCTTCAAAAATGTATATGATAATATATTTTATTTAAAAATATATTGCTGGTAATATTCGTTTTTAAAAATGTATTGCTGGTAATAATGTTTTGCTGTTCAAAAAAATATTGCTGGTGTTAAAACTTTTTTTTTACATTTTAATAGTGTTTTTCCCCCCAGTTCGGTGGTCAACAATTTGCCCATAGCTGGGCTCCTAATACGTGCTACGACCCTGGGTCAGGGTGGACCTGGAAACACCAGTAATCAAATGGTGGTTCCAAGCTCCTCAAAACCTGCTGATCAGAGGCCTTGCTGTAGTTTATCGTCTTACCCAGGAAGCGGATGTAATTTATCGACATACCCAGGACTTCTTCGTTCAACGAAAAACAATGTGACCTAGTAGTCTTCTGAAATTCTCGCGGTTGAAAAATACTAATGAAGAGAGCTAATTAGAACAGCTGCTATTAAAGTAAATATGCAAGGTAAGCGCCGATAATATTATAGACCCTTCTTTGGTTTTTTTGTCGAGATCCTGGAAATATATAGCAAGAGCACGAGATTAGATTTGGAAGCAATTTTAAAAGCATGGATGAATGGTAGCGAAAAAAAAAACAACGGTATATTTATAACAAAATGGACAACAATATATTTTAAATATAGGAATGGATGGTTGATATATAATTGCAAGTTGGTTTCTAGAGAGAAAAATTGTCTGACACGACACAGTAACCAAGATGAATACAAAATGGGAACTCATTTCTCGAAGAATTCCGTTTAAAATTCTACTTTATAGATATTTACACGACCAAAGTTCAATATCTATATTATATATTATCGACTTTCAGGAAATATCACTTTTCAGGTTTAAATAATTTGCATATGGATTTTTTAAAAAGTTTATCTATTTAACTGTCCTTTATTACTTTCTTTTATCCCAGGATTGTTTTGATTTTCATATCAAAAATAGTTCTGTTTAGGAATATAGTGCAGAAAACATAGCATATGTGTTGAGTCTTTTTAGCTGTGACATTTATAACTGTCCTAGATTATAGTAATCTAAGTATATCATTACGATACATCTAATAAGCTCACCTGCCAAATTTGGCTGTTCCAGATTGGAAGGGTCAGCTGTAACTGCTCTTTGACACACACCCTTCTAAACACTGCTTGTCACAGGTAACTAGTTTACAGAATGAAGTCTGGACGTGAAGACAATTTGGAAGCTAGCAATAGAATAAAGTAATCTGTTGACAGAGATGGACATCAAAAGTACCTCTCGCTCTCCTTACAGTGAAGACCTTGTTCCCAGTGAATTTATAGCTGTACCCCAAGAGAAAGGAGACCCTCAAGGAAAAATAATATATTTTAAATATAAGAATGGATAGAATGAGAGATGAAATGTAACGACACAATAACAAAAAATGATACGAAATCTGAACTCATTTCTCCAAGAATTCTGAGGTTTAAACGGCCCAATTCTACTTTATAGTTATTTACACCACAAAAAGTTCAATATCTATATTATATATTATCGACTTCAAGGAAATATCACTTTTCAGTTTAATCAATTTGCATATTTGTTTTTAAAAAGGTTTATCTCATTAACTGTCTTTCATTAATGTTCTTTTATTTGAAGGTTGTTTTGATTTTCACATCAAAAATAGTTCTGTTTAGGAATATTATCTTATATAGTGCAGAAGTGTTCGAAATTTGCATTTTACTTCATTTTGATTTCATTTGATACAACATTATGTTTTTCCTCAATAATAATACATGTATTTTATTTCTGTCTGCACCTGTTAAATGTTATTCAGTTTCACTATGTTTCATTTGTTTAAAAATGGCCAGAATTCTAATGTTTTAGCTATCTGAATAAATACAAATGTTATCTTTCATGTTTACTACCAATTTACGAATGAAATATTCAATTAAAATTTTTGTTCGAAAGATTTCAAGTAGTAATTTATCTTACTTCACGAAGCGATAGCGAGCTTGCGAACCCTGCTAGTAATTAATCATTACTAAAAGACTTAGACATAGCTAAGAAACCGAATTTAATAAAACGGCATTCAATTTCGAAATAGACAAAAGAAATGTCCTTCTACCTGTTGCTCCTTGACTGCTGTTGTTCGGAAGTCCACCCTGACTCGGGTAGGTAGTACCTGTTAGATTCCCACCTATGCACAAATAGTGAACTCCCAAAACAAAAACCACCAGTACATTTTTATAATAAAATGTTCAGCAACATATTTTCACTTTCATGGATGATCTCTATCTATAAAAGGCAGGATGTTTGTGTGTGTGTGTGTGTGTGTGTGTAACGAATGCACGGCCGCAATTTTCGACGGATATGCACCAAAATTTACATGCACATGCTCCAAGTTAGCGGAAAGGCCAAGACCGACTTTGCATTGTCCAACTCCCATCGATAGTGGAAATAATCGATTTTTTCATGCCTCTACGGCAGTTTTCATGTAGTTTGCGGCCATTTTGTACTGACCAGAGGGAGAGCCTATATCTGGCTGCCACGAATACGCATGAAAATTCTATTGGCCAGCGTGAGAGCCAACAGCTGACTGACACGAATTTTAACTAGCATGCTAGCATGAAAAAAATATCGATACCTGCATTCGTCACAAGTTTGAAAAATTTAAATCTGTATGGCACTTTACTCCAATTGGCTCACTCGCTTGGATAAAATCAACATTGATTCTGATTCCGCAGAACAGGATTGGGTGTGAAAAAAGTATTTGTTGTTAACATTCTTTTTTCATTCGATTTTTCCCGTTATGTGTCCTTTTTGAAAGCTGATTGTTTTGTGTTCATTTTGTTTAGTTCTTTTTTCGTAACAGATTTAATGTTTAGTATAGAACTTAGAAAAAATTTGAAGTGTGAGATAGGCAAGAAGTAAGGCATGTAGCAACATCGGCACAGCAAGGGCACTGCTTTAAAAGCAAGGAAGGGCAAAAATATTTTAAGTCAAGTGATAGCGATTGCTGTATGAGTCATACGATTTTTGAATCAAGCACGGGCAACGTCGGGCCATGCTGCTAGTAGATTTATAAATGCAAGATTGATTCTAACGAGGAAAATTGTCTGGCACAACACAGTCAACAACATTTTTAGCAGCAGACCTAGCAATTGATTCAATAAAATCACTCCACTTCATATCAGTAGAAAACGTGAAACCAAGAAGATACAATGAGGTGGTCCGCTGGTGGGGGGGTAGCATCAGCCATGCTGTTGGAGGATAAAAAACGTTATATATGATTATTAAAAAAGAGCAGTGTTAACATTGACAAGTCATTTCTTGCCTCATTTAACAACTGATGCGGTTAGTTTTACTTTTCGGTCTTATCTGACTTACTATTTAGACAGAAGTAAATTAGCAAACTGATGATATCTGCTTTCTTCTCTTACCAGAAGTTCCAAAATTGAACCGATTTAATACTTTCAAACAAATTGAAATTTAGAACATCAAAACTACTTTCTCAGTTCCATGATAAGATATATGCAAATGTATATGGGTATGCAAATATAGCGACTCTTGCGGGAGAGAAGTAATCATTTTTCAAGGCCCCGTGGAGCGGAGTCTGTGGCTACAGTTAAATTACTGCCGTAGTAATATAAACACAAAATGTGTGTTGTTATTTTAAACACAATATCTCTTAAGAAATTGTCAGACAGAAAAATGTTTATTCTCAAGATAATTTACCAGCAAACGCGAAAACGACAACCTCTCTGCCAAAGTGTCATTCCGTTTGGCCTCGGAATGTGAACTCCTGATATCATACGTTATTAGAAATATTTACTATGAATTATTCTGTAACTCAACCGATGTTATATACTATATATATATATATATATATATATATATATATATATATATATATATATATATATATATATATAACTGATTTAAAATGTTTTTCGCTACACTGTAATAACCATGTTTCAAAAATAGAAGCTATACACTTTAAATTTAATTTTCTGATTAAATTAAAAACATTAGTTCCATTTCATCCTCAAGCGACTTTTGGAGTAACTTAATTTTTTTTTAATTTACTGAGTTTTAGCTGCAAGGGAAATTCATAATTCACGGTTACCAAGGATACAGAGAAATCTAATCATCCAGACAAGGGGTGGTTGCGTGTTCAGTTTTATTAAATTTTGTTGTATCAGTTATTTGTTACGTTCGAAAAAGGGTTTAGGTACGGGTGAGGATGTATTTTTCAACGAATTCTGACATCCGTTAAATTCATGTCGTCTGGGTTTTTTGTTTTGTTTTTTTAAGTTTCATTGTTAACGGCAAAAATTCTTACAGCATTTTTTCTATTTGTATACTTAAAGATTTTGGGAGTGGATGTTCAGGTTAGAATACGTTTTATTTAACTACTATTTTAAAATATTTTCCTTTTAATTTTTAATCGACTATGTTCCTTTTTAAAACAAGTAAATGTAATAGAATTACTTCCAGTATATGAAATTATTTTTCCATATCAAATATGGGTATGTATATTGCCAGGTCACATTTCTTTTTTAAGATTTTATTTTTCAAAATATTATTTAAGGAAAATTTTTTGACAATGATTCCGTAAATTTTTAATTTTTATATTATACATATAATCCTAGTAATTTATAGTTTCTCATGAATGCACAAAGGACATGGGTCATTTATTTGCTTACTGTTCTTTCTTATATATATATATATATATATATATATATATATATATATATATACCGGTTGTAACCCAAAATTAACAAATGATATAACAGCATAATTATCCATCTAACAAAATTTTTTTACATGAACAAACCACTAACCCAATTGAGTTTCTTTTTTATCAGACTTTCGGATAATACGTTCAGCCATCTTGTCACCATTTTTCGTAAGAATCACTAAAGAAAACCTTTGAGTTATTCAGCTAAAATACAACAGGTTAAGTCGTTTTGTGTCAGACACACTGTCTTCCCAATCGAACAATGGTGAGAAGAAAATAATCATCCAGGCCTTCAGTAATGGTACTAATATGCATACTTTTACTTCCATCGTGAAAGTCCTTTCAAGAACCATCAACACAGTGGTTGATAAGTTTGAAAAAGGGAACAGTAGAGAGGAAAACTGGATCAGGAGGTAACAACCGCAAGAGGGATCATCATTTCAACTTAGAGCGAAAGAAAGCAATGAGAAAATATCCAACTCAATTCATAAGACGTTTGACACGTGAGAGAGGAGTTTCAGCTATGACAGTCCAAAGAGCTGTGAAAATAGACTTTAAAATGAAATCGGAAGGCAACATATTACACCAGGTTAGAAAGTTAGATGTTTAGAGAGGGCGAGATTGTCTTGAATAATTTTGAAAATGATCCTAGAATAATATACATACACACACGCACACATATATATATATATATATATATATATATATATATATATATATATATATATATATATGTATATATATGTTGCTGAAGGAACCTGGAAACAGAGGAATTACGTTCACAAAACACCCTTTATGAAAACTAAATACGCGAACAGTACAATTCTTTCTAAACATATATGGGAAAGTAAAAACTAAAATCAAATTACATTAGAAAATATGATGGAAATAAGGAAATTAGCATCAGGCTACAACAATAAAGACAAGAGTTGTAATCTTTGTCTGAAGGAAATAGTTAAAATCACCTTCCCAGATCAACACAAATCACTAAATAAACCATCAGAACAAATCTCAAAATGCATCCACGAATCCAAATTTTTAATACGTTACTTAAAAAATCGAAAAACCAAGAGCGAATGTCTTGTAAAAAGCCACTATGAAAAATGCAAGTATATGGCCTATATACAACGCAGAAAATGTAAGATTCTTTAGACAAAGACAATAAATTAAACTAAACTTATAAACATTAACACACAAAGGCTTTTTGTGTGTGAGAACATGAGAAACAAACATCATTAAGGAGAGAACAATAAAAGAGTATCAAACTCTCCAATCCCTCTTTCCTCATTATGTGCTTAAGAAATGTCAACGTTCTCTTTCTAATTCTAAGTATAAGTCTCCTTTTTGTTTGCATTTTCCTGACGACTTCGCTTGCCGCATCCATGGAATTCTCGGCATAATAAGCTTATCTGTGTTGCCTTCAGTTTTCTGCTAATCTATTAGGTTGGTGCAAAAATAATGACGTAATGATGTCGTTTTTTTACTTATTTTTTAACATCAAAAAACGACATCATTACGTCGTTATTTTTGCACCGACCTAATATTAGGTTGTTGCAAAAATAATGTCGTTTTCACACATATGTTACTATGTGAGAAAACGACATTATTTTTGCACCAACCTAATATAAGAATATTGTTTAGCTTTTTGAGTACGACTTTCGCAAATCCAACATTTTATATCCGACTGAGAAATTATCCGCCATTTTAAACCGTTTGTCTTCACCTTAATACCATGGACAGTGGTCTAAACATGGGCAAATATTTTCGCATGATTTTCCTTTTTAATATTGTTGATTCAGTACAAGGCCCAAGAGCCGTTTACTGTAGAGGGTATAGAACAGGACACTTTCCAAGGGCGTACAGGTAGAGAGAGTAATGGCTGCATATTATGGAGATATGTAGAATACATAACGGTTGATGCTGGACTTGAAGAGATTAATATTGTCGTGATCAGGGTAGCATTCTCACGGGAGACTGTTCCATATTGCAACAGTTCTGGAGAAGAAGCTGACTGAGTGGAACTTACTTTTTATGGAATGTGAATTGATATAATTTTTCTTGGGAACGAGAGTGGAATGATATTTTAATACCTTTGTCATGGATTGGAATTCTGATGAATATTTACTTATTTATTTATTTTTTCCGAGGGTCATTAAACCAGTTAAGTCCCCTAAAAATACACATCAGCGTAAGACACAGGAAATAAAAAACGATTACCAAAAGCTTTAAACATAACGAAACGAACAAACCAACATTAATAAAATTCCCTTCATTTTCAAAATAGACAAAGTAAATGTAACAACTCTTAACTGCAGTTGTTCCCAGCTGCCAACCCGGCCGAGTTGTAGCACCGGTTCGGGTCCCAGCTATTGGCAAATAGTGAACGTCTAAACAAAATTCAACAGTATATTTTTATAATTAAAAATGACGAACAATTCATTTTTATAGCAAAATGACAATCAATGCAACAATAAAAAACAATAAAAATACATTTCTATAGTAAAATTACCAACATTACATTTTATGATCTACAAATAAATGTCTAAAAACATACCTTTACTCTGAAAGTATCAAATTATGTACAAAATATCGGTAGTTGAAAGCATAAAATTAAGTACAGAATATGTAGATTTCAGTATCAAATAACCCATAGAGATGTTGATATGCTGCCAAAGAAAATCAGCCAACAACCTCGAGAGGGTTTTGAGACTTGTACATTGTAAACATTATCATAAAAAAACGTGTTATTATGTCATGCCATAAATAATATCTGTAATCTCATCACAGATAAAGAAGGGTCTTGAGACAACAGAAATATGGTTCTACAGAGGGATGCTGAGAATACCATGGACTGAACATGAGAACAACGACGAAGTTTTGGAGAAAACGGAAATAAAAAGTACATTTGTATGTAGCATCAGAGTCATTTACGGCACATGAGGAAAGAAGGCATTGAAAATTTAACACTCAGAGGACACACTGAAGGCAAGAGGGTGATAGGAGAGCAGCATATAACCAACATAACGAGCTTGTTTAAATGGTTAACAGGGATTAGAAGATATGGCAAGAAGACAAATTTTCCTAAGGGCTACAAAGGAGAGGAAGTTATGGAGAGTCATGATCGCCCACGTCCGGAAGGTATACAGCACAAAGACGAAGTATCTGATAGCAACGCAGGCTATCATGTTAGCTCATAAATAATGATCTGTAAAATATATATATATAAAAAAAAATCACCTTTATCTCAATGTATAAAATTATGTAGAAAATATCTGCAGTTGAAAGTATAAAATTTCATAGACAATATTTAGATTTCGGCATTGGATAACCCATAGATGTGTTGATATGGCGCGAAGCAAAATCAACCAACCAACCAACCAACCAACCTGTGCCTGTTGCTGGATTCGCGGATCCATCAAATGAATCCGCTGCTCCTGACCGGAAGTTGACCAAGCGTAGCTTATGACGTATTCTTTCAGGGGGAATTTAGATTCGCAAGCGGTACCCAGTGACACTTTTATCAACAGTGCGATCCGTTCTGAGATCGCTTCTCCTACACTGGTTGCTAGCCAAGGCTATACGACCCAGTCAGTCTTTCTATTTTACACATATCTGGAAAGGAAATGCATTTTGCAATTATTAAAATAACTGATTTTACCGTAGAAATTGAGAGATTCAAATACGATACTTGAAAAAGGAAGGAAACGGCAAGAAATCCTAAAAATGACAGCAAAGGAAAGCAAGAAGAAAGGACTCTCTATCAATTTTAAAAAGCCAGAATGTATCCCCGCTAACAAGTACAACCAAACATGTGAATAACTGGAAAACGCATTAGATATTTCAAAGGCGTTTGACAACGTGTGACATAGAAGGTTATTTCATAAGCTCTCTTGCCACTGAATCACTGGGAGAGTCTTCTATTATCAAGCCCTTTCCAACGAGTAGGTCCCTGAAGGTAGTTGTTAATGGTCATTCCTCCGAGGCCCAAGCGATCAACGCAAGCATCCGCAAGGTTCGCCTTCGCAGTCGGTTGGGGATTCAGAATATGATTACTGCACCTTTTGTGACGGGCAAGACCCCCAGCTCCCAATGAGGCGTCCTTGGTATGACGATAAACTTCATCCGCGTCTTGTGTATGATGATAAACTACAACCAGCAGCCAGGCCTCTGATCAGGAGGTATTCAGGAGCGTGGAAACACTTCTTAACTGCTGGCGTTCCCCGTTCCACTATGTAGCACATGTTAGGGTCCCAGCTACGGGCAAATAGTGAACACCCAAACCGGGTTCAAAACACAATAAAAGTGTAAAAATAGGTTTTAATACCAGCAATAAATTTTTGTTTAAATATTACCAGCAATACATTTTGAAGGAAAACATAAAGTTATTACCAGCAATATATTATTACCAGCGGTACAATTTTTAAAAGAAAAAAAAATTATCAGGAATAAATTTGGAAAAACAAAATATTACCAACAGTACATTTTTGAAAAAAAAGTTACAGGAAATACCTTTTTTTGAAAAAGCAAAGAATATTACCATCAATACATTAAAAAAAAATTAACAGCAATAAAAATCTAGTCGGCATAAAATAACCCATTGAGGTTGATATGCCGTAAATCGAAATAAACCAAATCAAAAACTACATATTCTATTCATACAAATCTATCCTAAAAATTTTGTTGGTATTAAATAGCCCATTGAGGTTGATATGCCGTAAATCAAAATAAACCAAATCAAAGAATACATATTCTATTCATACAAACCTATACTAAAAATCTTGTAGGTATTAAATAACCCATTGAGTTTGATATGCCGTAAATCAAATTAAATCAAATTAAAGAATACATATTCTATTCATACGAAACTATACTAAAAATCTTGTCGGCATTAAATAACCCATTGAGTTGGATATCCCGGAAAACAAAATAAACCAAAATTTCTTGTTTCTCAGTCTAAACCTGTTTTCCCTTTGCCTAAATTATCTGCCTCACATATACGCCGATCATTTGTGTATGTCTGTGTTGGTGATACACCGGTATATGCGGATACCACTAATGTTCTAGACGAACAGAACCTGTCAGCCGATCTCTTCTCTGGCCTGATCGCATTCAGTGCCTTGAAAAACAAACTAATGATGTTCCATCCCTAACGAGTTAACCCAGAAATGTCACCCATCGTGATGAATATGGGTTCTCCAATGGAAGCCCCGTCCATTGAGTACATACTAAGACTTAACCTCATCCCAGACCTCAAGTAGAATTCTTTCATACGACCCATCGTTAAAGATACTTGATAAATGATCAGTACCTGACCCCACGGCTATCCTTTACTTTTATGAGATTTAGATCAGACGGAAAATAGAGTACTTCTGTTATATAAGTCGATATAAAATCCATAAGCGTCTGAGCGTCCTTGTGGGTGATGAATTCTTTCTACATTACATCTCCTTTTTCTTCAGACGATTGGTGGTAATCCTCACGTTCTTCCATCGACAATGTTCAGACGAATTGTATTCCTTAGTTGCACCAGTTCTAAAAAATTGAGGCGAAGACACGTCATGCCACGCACATTGTAGCGAATCACCCTCAATCCCTTTCTATTCCTTTGATTAGATGTAAACTCCACTCAATCAGCTTCTTCCTACGAACAGCTTCTTTGTGAAACTAACCTCCAAGAAGATGCTTCCCTAATCAGTCCCATTTGAAACTTTTCAAGTCTAGGGTTAGCCGTTATCTTACCCATATATCCACATAAACTATATCGTTTACGCTGAAAAATCACCTACCTCGAGTAGCTTTTGATTAGCAAAGGATGCCCTTCAAAATCTAAACAAAGTATTAAGAAGCAGGAAGAATTCGTTAGAAAAAAAGAAAAGGTTTCCAAAATTGCTATGCGATAGCAATCATCCCCTATTGCTATGCAGGTTGGACAATTTCTCCAGAGATGAAGTCGAGACTTGATAAAACAGTAGTTCTACAGTAAAATGTTGAGAATACCATGTACAGTGCATGTATGCAAGAAGGATATTTTAATGGTAAATGGAAACACTAAGGACACTTATACTTGGAATCAGAATAACGCAGTTGAATTCGCCAGAATACATAATGAGAAAATAAAGTTTGGAAAATATGACACTCACATAACATTTAAGGACAAATGGTACTGGATGAAAGTGTATCTGTTGTGGAGTAGCTGAACACCCCCACAAAATCGATTGATATAAAACTATTTAAACAGCCTCTCTTTTACTGAGGGATAAGAGTTAGCGATTACAGCTAACTCAGCTTGTCGACTCTCTGCCTCCTGGCGAAGAGAATTCCAAACGAGGATATTTCGAAGGACAGTGTTTCATTTGGGTAGGTAGACAGCTATCCATCTCCGTATATACAGGGGCTACAGACAATTTTTGCCCAAACCTACGGGCTCAGAACGACCTATGTAAAAAAAAAAACGGCCTTTTACCACATCCCACCTTGTAGGGATATCTCGGTTGAATACCGAGGAGTTAACGATTAACTGTTTATTATAGTACTGTGTGTCCTCAACCGTCTACCATATTATTCTCCGGAGTAAACTACTTTTATTTATTATATTTGTGCCAACCTTTACTATAACAGTAACGTACCTAACGAACTTGTGTAAATTGATGGTACAACAGAAAGAGGGAGGTACAACAGAAAGAGGGAGGGGGAGAAAAAATCAAAACTTACTAAGAAGAAGTAATGGAGCGCCATATTCGTCCGCGTTCTGAAGGGACATGGTACAGAGTAGAAGTATATATGTCTACGCTATATGTAAGCATATACAAAGAATACTGGCTGAAACTTTCAGATGCTTCCAAAATCACTTCACAATTTTCTTTGGGAAAATTTATTTTATTAATAGTGACTGTTTCATAAATTTTTAGCTTCATTAGGGATGGGTGGGTGGTAATAACAGTGATAATTACAATGTAATGTTCGCGACTGAAATCGGATATAAACCATTATGGAAGTGAAAACAACTCTGCATTACATTGATAAACTGACCTATGATATTTTAATGGATGTAGGTGGCAAGCTTGTTTCAAATGTCACTTTATCTTATTGAAGTGAAATGTGTTTTGTTTTGTTTTTTATTACTGAATTTACGTTACAGAATATTTATTTCAGTTAAATATACAAATAACCCTCTCGAACTATAATGTTCGTGGCTACAAAAATATAATAACGCCTTCTGCTATTCATTTTAAGCAGACATTTTCGACAGATATGAGAGAGCAGGAAGTGCGATATTCAGGAACTGTGCAAATTAATTGAGATCAAGTAAAGAAAATTAATAGTATGAATACGCCCCGATCAATATCGAAGGAAACAAACATAACACAAATGACAACCATTTTCAATGAGAGTTGAACATAAAAATATAGTTTAATGACAAGAAAAAGTATTCAATGTCAAACAAAATGAAATATATAAAAGAATAAATATATAAAATAAATAAAAATTAGTAATTAGATATTCAATTATTATGATAATACACTCATGTTCGCTAAGTGTAAGATTAAATTATCTCATTACTTATTTGAGTGACACTCACGCACTCATAAATACACACACACACACACACACACACACACACATATATATATATATATATATATATATATATATATATATATATATATTGCTATGGCGAAACACTCCTATTCTGTAGTTAATAGACTCTCCCACCTAATATAAGTAGGAGTAGGAAGAGAAACGAGGGTCTGTCGATATCGGGCGACAGTAGTCGACAGTTAGTCGAATACGAAAGTAGTCAGCGACCACAAGATTACTCTGCGTAATACCTATTATATCAAGTTCCTAACGTTTTGTAAGTCGAACTATTTAGGACCGATTTAGTACAAATACAAGCCTCCACAGCGAAATAACTCAACAACAACTTTGGCGACGAGGATTTGAACTCATACGGTGGAAAAAAATTCGCTCGCCACAACAAATTTGGCGACGAGGTATTCGCATTCATACGGAGGAAGAAAAAATTAAGTTTTTCGTAAGCCAAGACGTCAAATTAGTGACGAAAAAATCTGTCGTATTCTCAACTGAGAAAATAATTTTTTTCCCGATAATAAAGTTTGCTCAATTAGTTCATCAACTGCAAATTCGTATGACCCCCGCCCCCACCCCTACAGTGCTGATGCATTATGTAAACCTTTTGCGAAGATGGAGGAATGCAAAAATATATTCCGGGAATTCTTTAAGTTCCAGTCGGAACAACAGATGACAATATTAGAGCAACAAAAACATTCCAGATACAGCTACAGGAGGAAACCTTTAATAGACAAATGCAATTCCAACACAAAAAGGAACAGATTCATAGGGAGTATCAAAACAAAATTCTGGAAATAACTGAGAAGTGGAAAGAGAAAAATCTACAAAATGATTCTTTCCCAGAGAATACAATATGGAATTCAATTGAAATATTTTCGTACAGTCTAGATGAAGAGATAACTTTTGAGGAGTATTATAAAAAATATACGGACGTGTATAACGAGGACTCCCACTAGTGGTCTGAAGGAAAGAAGGTTAGACTTCTTTTAAGCAAGTTAGGAACTGCTGAGCATAACAAATTGGTAAACTACATTTTACCGAAAAAACTAGCGAGTTGACATTTACCGAGGCAGTAAATATATTAAGTTAATTATTTAGTAAAAAGACATCTTTGTTTCACAAGAGGTTGAAATGTTTTAATCTGATGAAAGATGACGAAAAAGACTATATAACGTACGCAGCCAATGTGAATAAACATTGTGAAGAATTCAAGCTGGCAGAGTTAAGCGAAGACAATTTTAAGTACTTATCAGGGGCTGGTATCGGAAAGAAACGCAGAGTTGAGAAAATTAGTACTGGCAAAATTGGAAAGCAATCCAAGTATTACGGTACAGAAATTAACAGAAGACTGCAGAAGATATGTTAGCGTAAAGAAAGATTAAAAAAGATAGAACAGTCTGGCGTTTCGCATGTAAGGAAAATACGCTACAAAGAAGAAAGTCAGTCTACCAAAAAGAATTCTAAAATTGCGGATTATCAAGCAAAAAGTGAAATACCAGAGAAAAATAAGCAAAAACTCCTGAAGCCATGTTTTGCTTGCGGTGAACTACACTGCTACAGATATTGCAATTTTAGGAATAAAAAAGGTTTCAACTGTAAAAAGAATGGGTCATAAAAGCATAAAAGCACACATTGCAGGTCAAAAAATAAAGACAATAAAATAAGAAAATTAAAGTCCAACGAGGTAAAAGATGGAATAACCAGAAAATTTGTTACCGTCGAAATAAGTAATAAAAAAATAAACTCGACACTGGTTCCGACCTATCCATCATAAATTTGCATGCGTGGAAGAAGTTAGGGAAACCAAATTTAATGAAGACAAATAAAATCGCGAGATCAGTGACGGGAGAAAAAATGCAATTTATTGGAGAATTTGTTACAAACGTCACGTTAAATAAAAAAAAACGCGAAAAGCTAAACTATTTGTCATAGAAAATACCAGGAACTTACTTGGTACGAATTGGATAACAGAATTCCAATTATGGGATTTACCGATAAATTCTTTCTGTTACAATGTTGAAAGTTTAAACACCGAAGCCTAAAATTTAATAAGGAAACTTAAGGAAACATTTCCTACTGTTTTTTCTCCAAGGTTTGGAACATGTACCAAGATGGAGGCAAAATTTTAGCTGAAATAAAAAAAAGGCTCAGGGGGTATTCAAAAAGGAAGGGTATGTGCCGTTTGCTTCAATTGAACAGATAGATAAAGAATTGGACAGATTAGAGAAAACCGGTGTATTTAGAAAAAGTTGAATGGGTAACACCGACGATATACGTGAAAAACAAGCTCCAGAAATTAAAGATGAAGCCGAAACCGAGAAAAACTGGGGAGCGAGTTACCCTCAGCCAAGGACATGCAGTATTATTAAATGATTTAAGTCAACTGAAGTCACCAGAGAAAACGTTAAAAGGCACAAGATCAACAAACGGGAAGCTAGAGGCTGAACAAATAGAACCACAAGAAGAACCTACAGAAACTGTGACTCCATCCTTAAGAAGCTCAAAACGGAAGGTTGTTTCTGGTAACACTATGGAGGTACCAAAAAATAGAAAAGCAGATTGGCAGCATGATGTACTTGGTGAAAGGCGAAAAATTCACGTGCAGACGGCACATTAACCAGATCAGACGACGCTCTTCAGACGTGGTTGACAGCGGTCCCGCGGAAGAAACGCCGATGAAGGTGATTTTCGATACGTTTGATCTAACGACGCCTACCGATTTTACCTGTGGTACGCCGATACAGGAGAAAAAGAAAGGCAATTGATCATTTAAAAATGGATCAAAAACGTAGGAGATACGATACGATGTTGCTAAAAAATGAAGATTTTGGGGTTTGTTTGTTTTCTTTTCTTCATATTTCCTGTAAAACAATAAATAAAGACAACTCTTTTACTCCCACGGAGTAAAGTTTTAAGAGGGTGGGGGTTATGGGGAAACACACCTATTCTATATAGTTAATAGACTCTCCCACCTAATATAAGTAGGTGTAGGAAGAGAAACGACGGTCAGTCGATGTCGGACGACCGTCTGAACGGTTGAACTCTCTGCCTTCGGGCGGGGAGGAACCCGGACGAGGCTACGCCGAAGGGCAGAGTCTCGTTCGGGGGAGGTAAACCGACCATGAACCCGTTTATACGGGTTCAAAGGGTATATTTTTAGCCGAGCCCACGGGCTCGGAGATCCCACGTTAAACCGGCCTTGTGCGACATGATACCCTCGTGGGGGGGTGACTAAATACTAGTCGATGTCGGACGACAGTAGTCGACAGTAAGTCGAATACGAAAGTAGTCAGAGACCACAACAAGATTACTCTGCGTAATATCAAATTCCTAACATTTTGTACGTCAAACTATTTAGGACCGATTTAGTACAAATACAAGCTTCCACTGCGAAATACCTCCACAACATATATATTATAGGAAAAGATTACTTAATTTTTAAATATCAATTTTATCCTGACTTCGAAGTTTCTTGGTAAAATTTCCAGTTTCAGCGGCTCTTGAAGACTTGAAATTTTACCAAGAAACTTCGAAGTCGGCATAAAATTGATATTTAAAAGTTAAGTAATCTTTTCATATAATATTATTAAAGCTCTATCGTTAATATTATTTAAATATGTTTCATATTGAGCACTATATCGAAAAAATATCTGCTGTTTCTTAAATCTTATATATATATATATATATATATATATATATAAATATATATATATATTATACGGTAAGCTATATTTATGGTGAAAATTGTTCAATATCAGGGATAGAGCGTAAATATAAAAGTGGTTATTGAGATCAACATCTTATGGCGACAGTCTGTTTCCTGCTTAAATGCATCCTTTAGATCGTGTGTGTTGTGTTTTGGTTCAACTATTTATATATGCTGATCAAAGGTGCATTAAGGTTAGAAGGTCTATTATATTATCCAAATGGTTATTGGGTGTTATGTTCAAATTTTTCTAGAGGTTATTAAGTGGAAATAATTGTGAATCTGAATGCAGTAATCTGTAGCTGTTTTCTAATGTTGCTTTAACTTTTTTTACTTACTATTTATTATTATTTACTTTATTGTTTCTTATTGAATGCTATTATTACGTTTACTTATGTTTATGTGTGCATTCGAAGTTTATTATTTTTTCTATTATTTAATTTGCTTAGTTATTTATTGATTTATATTTATTATTATTTTATTTTACTTATTTTTTCGTTTTTGTATTCGTTTTAGTTTTCGATTTTTAAGTAACTTAGTATAAAGATTTGTTTTTATGTCTGCATTTTGATCGCGTATTTCCTAATTTGTGTTTCCCTGGGAAGGTAAAAATAACTATATTCTCCTTGCAACAGCTTACAGTTTTGGAACATGACAAATATATATATATATATATATATATGTATATGTATGTATGTATAATTGTGTATTTTGGCAGAAATACCTTTTTATGCAGGTTTTTAAAAAAATGACCATGTACTGCCATTAAGCATTTTATTTAGTTTTTCTTGTTTGAAGATTTGGAAGCGCTCGAACATGCAGAACGTTCGGACAATTTCTACATAATATATATCCAGAAAAGTTATAAAAAAGCAAGAAAAAACTTAAATAAAAAACATAACCGCAAAACCATGTCAGTATTTTTCATCGTGTTAAAGTCTTCTTTTATAAATATACATATATATGTGTGAGTGTGTGTCTTTGTGTGCGTGCGCCTCTGTGTGTGTTTTTGTGTCCGTTCTATAAAAAACTACAAGAAAATGGACGGACTCAAACTTAGTCCAAACAAAGATGAAAAGAAAACAATCAAGACCAATATACATATATATATATATATATATATATATATATATATATATATATATATATATATATTAAACAACACAATTTTACAATGTACATAGACAATAACATTTGTGTGTGTGTTAACATTTGTGTCTGTTCTATGGTGAATGTTCGTACATACGTGTCTGAGTGTATAAAGTTCATGGCGTCTCTCACAAATGAGAAGGCGCGGATCTTCTAAGAGAGCTTATTTGTAGTTGCTGAAATGAAGAAATGAAAAAGAGAACGAGGCGAGAAGTCGCTCATAATTTATAGTGTAGGGATAGTGGCCCCTAGTGACAATTAGGGAATAAAGAAGGAGCTAACTCCGACAGGCAGTGGAAATTCCTGTTAGGTGTACTGATGCTTGAGAATATCTAAAGAAGAATGCGAAGTGTTACTGTAAAAATACGCGCATGCTGTGTCAATATGCAAGACA
This sequence comes from Acanthosepion lycidas, assembly GCA_963932145.1. NCBI lineage: Eukaryota > Metazoa > Mollusca > Cephalopoda > Sepiida > Sepiidae > Acanthosepion > Acanthosepion lycidas. Next base: position 75,922,484 of record OZ010601.1, read on the forward strand.
GCCTTGAGAGGACGATGTTGAAGAATGTCTTGTTTTCAGTGATGAGGCCACATTTCATACAAATCAACTGAACAAGCATAATGTATGCATTTGGGACGGGAAAAATCTCCATGCTAGAGATGAGCACATGTGGGACTTGTAAACTTGTGAAATCGTTCTTGAAATCCATATACCATTGAAATTCCCAATAAAATTTTGATGAACAAATCTTATTTTCCTCAACAATAAGCTAGTATTCATTAATTTATCTAGATTATGAAGTTGCTCAAATATTTACATCTCAAGTATTGTCAAACACCATGTGTGTGTGTGTGTGTGTGTGAAACAAACCAAGCTGTTGGTAAGGCTTCAAAAACAACCTGACGAACAATAAGCCAGCCAAAGGAGAAACACGGAAAGAGAAAAGGAAACAGAAAGAGAAAAGGAAACGGAAAAGAAACACCAAGATAAAAACAAGAAAACAAGGGAAAGAAACCACAAAAAGAAAAACAAATACAGAAAATAATCGAGTGCTCAGTGCCTCTAGAAATTATCGAAACATAGAACTGTAATTCTTTAACTAACAATCCAAATCGCTCTTAGAGAATCAAGTTCAATTATGTACTCTGAAATGGCTGTAAAGCTGGTGCTTGAGAGAATCTAATGGAGAATGTGCAGTGTTATTGGACCTGGCATCACGATTTTAGTCACCCATTGCCGAAACATAGCATCCCCGTGTCTTTTCTATATTTCCGCCCGTTCTTTTATTGGTCTCTCTCCAAAATAACGGTTCTCTCTTTCTTATATTCTTTCACTCCTTAACTCTTAGTGGTCTTATTGCCTTACGTGAAGTGAAATGATTAAAAAAAATCTAGCCCCCAAAACCGTAGGTTTATAGTTACCTGTCTACACTTAATGCCACTCAGTTTGTTTGATTGGATAGTGTCTGAATATGATTTTTGTATATACTAGAACTTTTTGCAACACGTGTTCAAGTCCTCAAAATATTAAGTATTGCTAGTTATCTCTAATATTTTATCTATATTTACAAACACAACGTTTCGTTCAATTTAGCATACCAATCGATGAAATTTGACTAAGTTGATTTGTTTGGAAAATACTTTGACAAAACCCTACTTTGCGGTTTAATAATCTCTTTAATTTAATTTAATTTTATGGGATTTCATGATAAACAATATTTTGAAGAAAATCTATGTTTTTCCTTTTTTTCCTTTTTAACAGCGAATAATAAATTCTCAGGATTTCTTACTCTTGAGAATGCAACACACAACCAGTTGTATTTAAATATTTCTTTCTGGAGTTAAATTCCAACTTTTTCAAGCGTTTGGCCTCGTGATTTTATCGTTCCTGCAAACTGGAAACTGGATTCTTTTATATGTAAAAACTTAAAGAGAAGATTATCAACAAACAATATCGCATTTTTATTAAATAAGTATTTGTTATTTTACCTATTAAACTGTTTTTAAAATTTAGTATTTTGTATGTTAAATAAGAAAATTTAATTTTAAAAATATTAATGAAAATTTATTGTACTAACCTACGCACCCTAGTAAAAACAACTGCAATTTTACCCATTTACCTGTTTGCACTATTTCCCTAAATTTTCCTTCGATCGGTCAATTTATGACTATATTGCGGAGGGACGGATAGACGGACTAACGAAAGTATAGAATTTTATAAGAAACCCTAAGTAAATGGTTGAACTATATTAATTTGATTTTAAATAATGCATATTAACGCGGTAGACTTGTGGAGTATACAGCAATAGCCTCACCACGCTGGCACTTGTGTATTTCCTAGCATAGCAATCGAATGCAGTTTCAAAACCAACATCCAATCGGCTTTGAATTCAGTGTTATCTTTCCCCTAGACGGGTTACCAACTAAAGCTTTAATGTCGGTGATAAAGTTATAAAGGACCCCACGTTTTGCATATGGCATATATTGAAGGCCACTACAATTTTACTTTGCATAAAACCGAAGTAAGACAAAAAAAGAGTCACTTTAACATTGAATATTATTATCCGTGAAATGCCGTGATCATGATTTAAGAAATTTATAGAACAGGCTCTGCTAAAGATTGTTTTGTGAACCTGAAATATTTCTTCTTGCCTCCCATCATCATGGCTAATGCTAACCTCCAAAAGAGTTGTTCGAAGCCCCCTACAGAATATATATTGCATATTAATAAGTCAACTATTCGTTTATGTCGTGAATAATGCCCTCCACATTTGTTTCAGGTCTCCCGTTTTATATTTGGTGATTTTTGATAAAATCCAAATCGGAATCAGCAATATTATTGGTGCTGACCTAGCATCCTAGGCTACAGTCTCTTACCCACCGTCATGAAGTAGCTTCCCTGTGTCTATTCTATGAATACTTTCATGGTAATTGTTTAAATGAAAACTTATCTGTATCATTTTAAGTAGAGTACTAGATTTGCGGCAAGGTCTCATCAGTTCAGTTGTATTGGCTAAATGTAACCGTAATTTCTATGCTAACAGGGTTTTTTTTCACGTATTTCTCGTTTGAGGAACTCTATTTCGGCTTCTTTATTTTCAGCCAACTTTGATCTTCAAAAATTTAAGTGCAGAGTCAATCGCTATCATTTCATTACCCTACTATTCTTATCACTCCCTAATATTGCTCTTTTTTCTTGTTCTTGTACATTCAATAACATGTGTCTTATTAGTTGCTTTACCACCTTGTATGGGGTGATATGATTAACCCTAGAACACTAACTATGGGTATATAGTACCCAGCGCAAATTTTCCTAGTTTTAATTACAATTTTCAGTACCTGAGTTTCTTACCTAAATAATGTTTTTCAGTTCCTATTAATGTTAACTCAAAGTACAAAGTTTGAAGTGCCTGCATGTAAAATATTTCAAAGAAAGATTTATATTTAATATTTTTTTGATATTTTCAAAATCGGGTATGATATACCCATGGTTAGTAGTGGTGTAACTTTATTTGATGGTTAGTATTCTAGGGTTAAAAAAAACACATCGCAAATTACTACAAAGCCGAAATGTTAACCTGAAAACTAGTCATAGTCTTAAATGTCCTCGTCAGATATGCATTTCTTGCATGGCACGCAACCCTTTCAAAATATTTAAACCATCAGCTGTTTGTAAGCGCTTTCACAGATCAATGGTTAATTTTTTTGAGCAAATGAAGCCTAAAGGTCTTGGTCAAAACCATCTTTCTTCTAACCTTGAGATTTGGCGCTACACAATCACAAAGAAAATCTATACCAAATCTCATATGCAACTGGAAGCAATGACATAACCAAGACGTTGATATTCCATACTACTTGAAATAAATGTTAGGAAGGAAATGCCAATTAATACTGGAAAGATCGATAACAGCTACTGGACAAAAAAACTATTTTCCTAAAAAATCTTTTGAAGACAAATATTCCATAACTTTCAAATGACAGAAGCGCTGCCTGTTCGGTCAACGAATACCAAATTTTCCATATGAGAAAAATACGGCTAATATTTATATTACCATTATATACGAGAAATCTTTTGTCCGCTTACTACGATGATAGCTTAGTCGTGAGAGTCGAGCGCTGAGATTGATGGTTGAAGTTGATGATCTATCGGAATGACTTCGCTTCTGTTTGCAACAGTGTGGAGGTCTATACACGGAAGCTACCGGTCATCACCTCAGGGAGAAAACCGACATGCCCGTACTTTTGGGGATTTGGTCACTTGCCTGGGGAGAAAAGCCTTTGAAATCGATCGCTGAGCAGCACGATTCTTTTCCGATCTCCAACAACATGGAGTAGAAGAGTAACACAAAAGTCTACACCGACTGGCCAAAAAACATGGTCATATATGGAGCCGGGATTTGATTCTTCCTACACTTATTGTTAGTGACACCCCAGATAAAAGGAATGTGGCAGTTCACAGCTAAAGGGTTTTCCTAATTCTGAAGAAGTGGAACTAATGAGAGAACAGACTAAGATAGGTGGCATCCAATTCTACAACTCCGTCTTAAATAACTGGTCTCAGTGTTTGACTTAACTGTGGCGTATAGGAGGCACGCTGGGGTAATGAACAGCGGATTGGATTAAGGAATCGGAGAGCCGAGTTCGAATTCCAGTCGGATCCATTACATACACTTACGTGCTAATACCCTTGGGAAAGGTATGAATCCTCTTCTTCTCCCCTAGCAGGACAGACCGGGTTGTATAGCCTTGGATGTCAACTGGTCTACAGCACAAAAATCTGCCTCGTCAGTCATGTATCGAAAGATATATGATCGCATAAGCGTGTATCACTCATGGCACATAACTGACTGAAATTCATTTACGTGCTAATACACTTGGGAAAGGTATGAATCCTTTTCTTCTACTCTAGTTATGGGTGAATAGCAGGACAGACCGGGTTCTATAGCTTTGAGTGGCAACCTGTCGGGGAGAAAGTAATTCTGAATTCAAATAATTCAAATTCTGTATGTAACCCTGGGGTAGCACATACTCTAAAGCTAAAAAAAATGATCGTTCGCATTGGCTCGATGATCCCAACTACGGTCGAATGATGATTTATCATATAAAGCCCAATCTTTACTACGCTAGGTGTTGCTGTTTCAACTCCCGTATGCTTCCCTTTCGGAATGAATTTGTCAACTGGGAAACTGAATGCCTAGAAAAACTAACGAATCTAGTCTGCCATGACATTAAAAGAGATAAATTTATATCATTCGAATGGTATTTGTAGCGGAAGCAAAGGCAATGTTTAGAATTTGCATCCGACACGCCAATGCTACCTAACCGTCACGCCTTGCTCACAACCTGACTACTAGGTATTTAATCTGTCTCCTCACTATGACGATTTGTGACACAAGGACTTTTTTTAAGGTGGAGACCCCAGCGCGTACACCCGGGACTGGGACAAAAATTGCCCGCAGCCCCTTCAACCGTCGGTCGCGCAGACCTCGGTGCGAACACCGATCCTTCCCTCTGCTGCCTCTGTGTGCACTTGGCCTAAAGACATAGACGCAACTGAGAGATGATAAATAATGTTACAAACTACTCAAGAGAGACGTTTACACACTCTGACTTCTATATGTATTACCATATTAAAAATAATACCAGAAAAAAGGAGAAAAAAAAGAGAAAATGGCCCCACGTTAAAAATCTCCTTACTCATATAGAGATCCACATTCCCTACGAAATCCCAACCGCCTTTAAGAAATTTGTGGAATTTTAGAAGGTGCCTAAAAATGTCTTTAAACTGCCATCGCAACTCTCAGATTATCAGGATATAAAACAACTGGAAAATATATTGCGATATTCTCCAACTTCCTCCGCAAATGTACCACTATTTACCTGACATGATAATTCCCCGGGGACATAGCGAATCTATTCCAGAATTGCCCTAAGAAAACTGAGAGCATTCTAATTGTCAAGGGATAGGCCAACAATGTCCTCATATTTTCTTACCTGTTCAACAGGAAAACTTACTATGGCTCTCTGTGGTAAGCTACACTGAATGCCCGAAACATGAGGTCGTAAACCCGGGGGCTAGACTTCTTCGTGACCTTCGCCGTCAGTGCAGTTATCTGTTATTTGCAAGATATTATTTCTCCAAATGATGATGACGCTATTTCGGCTAAGACGTTTCGCCTCTTCTCAACGTATTTTGACAATTGCTCGAGAGAATTTTCTTGGTTACTAAGAACACGATATGTTCCTGTTTTCGGAAATCCAGGTGACAGTTGGCGTAGCATAGGGCATGTCTTTATATATATATATATATATATATATATATATATATATATTGTTGAACATCGTCTTTGATTACGGACAAGACAGAAGAAACGTTTTGGACACTACTAATCTTGCTTTGGGCGTACAGAACGTTTCTTTTGCTATAATTTGAAATTCATCCGAAATAAGAACCCGAATCGAGTTAAAAAGAAAGTTCAGCTATTTTAGACAGGGATCTACTGATCTAATCAGGATTTACTCTCGGTGGGCAGAATCTTAACAATATAAGATACGCTGATGACAATGTGTTGATGGCAGAGCCAGAAAGTAAATAGCAGGGTGTTCTGTTCAAGGTAGTAAAAGAAAGCGTCAAGAAAGGACTAATTATCATTTGTAAGAATAGATAATGCCCGTTTTTCAGCAAGAGAAAAAGAATTGTGAGCTAAGAATTGGATATATCAATATCAAAAAAGTAGGGGAGTTTAAATATCTAGGAATAGTTTTAGCAGATTACTATGAGTGTCGTGATTTCCTAAGCATAGATTTAAGTAATGTCAATAGAAACATTTACTAACTCATTTTGGGACAAAACATAGGCTTCAATTCATAAAATAACGTACATACGTGACATTCTCCTCATGCAGAACATTGTGTTTTTTTCTGTCATACTAATATAATTTATTATGTTGTGTTGGAAATACCCAAAAAATATTTTTTGTAAGAACTTATTTCGCCATATCATTTCTAATCCGTTTCTTGCCACCTAGAAGAAAACAAATATTAAAAATAAATTTGTAGAGCTGTGTTTGAAGATTATTTATTTCTTCGCTTTTCACACACCTTTTCCTCTTTCTCTCTCTCTCTCTCTCTCTCTCTCTCTCTATATATATATATATATATATATATATAATTATTTATTTAAAAATATGATTCCAACACGCTACATAAGAGGTCTCATGTTTCAAAACAAGAGCCGAAAACTTCAAAATAATATTTGAATTAACTTGAGTTAAAGTAGGCTCTGTTCCATCTTCAAGCGAAATTTTTTGGGAATGACTTATTTCTGAAATTTACGAGTTTTAATAGTATGGTCAGAATTGAAATCAAAAATTTCCATGGTAACATCAAGGGCGGATTGTTTAGAATCGGCAGGGGTGGGGTGTTAATAATTTGTATCAGTATAGAGTTACTTTCATAGATGCCGGGTCACGATAAGGTGGAGGTGGCTAAATTTACGAAGATGGAACAGAGCCTACTTTATCTCAAGTTAATTCAAATATTATTTTGAAGTTTTAGGCTCTTGTTTTGAAACATGAGACCTCTTATGTAGCGTGTTGGAATCATATTTTTAAATAAATAATTATATTTATGCTCTACTTTCGTATCGAGCACTATTTTTTAAAAATAATTACAAAAATACTAAGGAACTTTGAATTATTTACCAAACCAGTTTCTTTCCTATTTTCTACAATATTTTCACACACATATATATATATATATATATATATATATATGTGTGTGTGTGTGTGTGTGTGTGTGTGTGTCTGTGTCTGTGTAAAGAGTGCTTCATTAAGACGGATTATATATAAGGGTGTTCCATTAAGACGGATCAAATTCAGCAGTAAATAAATCAGAGTTATTGGTGAAAATTTATTTATTTCTCTATTGGATCATGTTATTTAATTATGTGAGAAAAGTAATATCGCCCAAATGTCCGCCAAATCAGAAAGGAAAAGAAAAAAATTAGACGTTTAAACTTAATTCACATTTAAAATCGGTCCCAGTTATAGGAAAACACTTTATATATATTATGAAATGAATTAAGTCCGACAGTTATTTTATATATATCATGTTTATACGTTATTTTTATTAATATAATTTATTTAAGTAAATGCTCTGTTGTTTGTTTGTTTTTTTTTTTCTTTGTTTTTTTAAAAAAACAGTATTAATACATTTTTTAAGCGTTTCACCCCAAGCAAGGCGGGAAGCCACTAGGACGCAAGGGGTTTCAGAAGATTTGGAGCAAGATCAGATAGGAGGGATAGAGGAAAGGATGAGGAGAAGGATAATGGATAGATCAAGGCAACTGGAGATGTCGATTGACATTGCATTTGAATAGTTGGAGATTATAGCTCTCAAGGAAACTGGAATAGGGAAGGGAGTTCCACAGGCGAGAGGTGCGTGACATGAAGCTATTGGAGTGGAAGAGACGGATACATTTAAAAGTTTCGACAGTGAAAGGGTGAGAGCGAGATGCCCGCCTAGTAGGGCGCTTGAATTCATGAAGTCTGGGAACCAGCGAATGCAGCTCCTCGGAGCAATTACCATGAAAGTATTTGTAAAAAAGACAGAGAGAGGCGACGGCGTGTCTGCGAGAGAGAAACTTTTCCGGTCTGAAAGTTCAAAAAATTTCATAGAAAACATGGGCTCTACGGCATAAATCGAACCTGTAACTCTTATGGGAGCCGCCATTTGATCTAAAGTGCTGTTAACCATTCAGCCACAGAGTAGCGTCTGGTTGGCAGAATTGAAATTACTTTTTATAAATACCCTCGAAGAATATTCTCGATCGATAATTTCTGCTCACGCAACATGTCTTAACGTAAACACTGACAACATATTATAAAATGAGTTAAGTCTGACAATTATTTAATATAGTTTCTATTTATACGCTACTTTTATAGATATAATTTGCTTAAGTAAATTCTCTGTTTTATAATTATTTTTTTAAGCGTTTCACACCAAGCAAGTCAGGAAGGGGTTACATAGGATTTAGAGCGAGAGCAGATGGAAAGGGTGTAGAGAAGGATAGGGGATAGATCAAGGCATCTGAAGACGTCGATTGACATTACATTTGAATCCTTGGAGATTATAGCTATCAGGGAAAGAGGAAAAGGGGAGAGAGTTCCAGAGGCGAGAAGTTCGAGACGTGAAGCTATTGAAGTAGAAGAGACGGCTACATTTAACAGTTTCGACAGTCAAAGGGTGTGAGCGAGATGCCAGCCTAGTAGAACGCTTAAATTCATGAAGTTTGGGAACCAGCGAAAGCAGCTCACCAGAGCAGTTACCATGAAAGTATTTGCAAAAAAGACAGAGAGAGGCAACGGCACGTCTGTGAGAGAGCGACTGCAGACGAGTTGCCAGATCAGGGCCAATTACATTGCATATCCGTCTCTGGATTTTATCAAGAACCTTGAGACAAACAGAAGGGACTCCCGACCATATATAGAAGCAATACTCCATGCAAGGGCGAATTGTTGATTTGTAGATTTGAAGGATTGACACGAGCGAGAAAAATTTCCTGGCGCAGCACAGGGAAACAACTTTCCTTGCGGTGGACGAAGCTATTGACTGAATGTATGTGTTCCATCTCAGGTCAGCAGTCAATGTGAGACCTAGTAGTCGCAAAGAGGTGCTCTCGAGAAGTTGAGCGTCAGACATTCTAATGGGGAGCAGAGATGGTTCTGTGGTGAGAGCAGTTTAGTTTTTGAGGCATTAAAGTTAACCAGCCAATTCCTGCCCCAGTTCACAACCGTTTGGAGGTCCTTTTCGAGACAAACGGCCAGGTTAGTTTTGTCAGCGACACTAGATTTGTTTTTGAGACAGGAGTAAATTGTAGTGTCGTCCACGTAGATGCCTACTTGGGAATCTATGACGCCAGGAAGATCGTTGATGAAGATAAGGAATAGAGTAGGGCCTAGGATGGAGCCATGGGGAACACCTGCGTTCGTGGGATAGGAGCTGGAGAAGAATCCGTTGAGAACGACCTTCAGTTCACGGTTTGATAGGAATGATTGTATTAATCCAAACAATCGATCTGAAATTCCATAACCCTGAAGATTGCGAAGAAGGCAGGCATGCCAAACCCTATCAACCACTTTGGAGATATCTAGAGCCACGGCATGAGCCTTTCCGTATTAATAGGTTGGTGCAAAAATAATATCGTTTTTTGACGTATTTTTAACGTCAAATAACGATATTATTTTTGCACCAACCTAATAATTACATTTACCGGACTCAATGTTAGAGAAATTTTTCCGACCATATATATATATATATATATATATATATATATATATATATATATATATATATATATGTAATTTTTTTATTAAAAAATATGATTCCCTCGCGACACAAATTACTGTTTCGAAACTGGTCAGCAGCATTCAGGTTTCATTTCAATATTAAACCTTAACTACCGGTTCGCAGTCTCATGCTCAAGTGATGTTTGTTTCCAAATAAATCTATTTTAGCCGACAAAATCTTCGCCAGTCTTATTCAACCCCAGTGTATAGACTGAGTTCGTGTCCGAATTAGAAATTTAACTGTGACAGCCGTCGAAAAATTAATACAGAATTTATGTTTCCGTCCGACAAAATGCCCGAGACGGTGGTCAGAAGGGGGTGGAAGGTATTACCCTTAAAGGGAAGAGCTATTATAAAATTAAACCCGGCCGGATATTAACCTTATGACCAATAGCTTGTGTGGTTCATCTGAGTTCATCTGACTGAAATGGTTAAATACTTTATTAATTTTTTGAGATTGTAATATGAGGTTATTTTGGATCTTGTGTAATAATATTTATTGGCTCTGTTATCATAAATACACTGAGGTCGTTTCGTGGATCAGTTTTAATATTTTATAGTACAAGGATCCACATGGATTATATACGAATGGATTTATTACCTTTACTATATATATATATATATATATATATATATATATATATATATATAGATAGATAGATAGATAGATAGATAGTGTATTCTTGACAATTATTTCGCAGGTAAAGAATATCTTTCTGGCAACAGAAGTATTATTCTGCAGATGGTTGAGGAGAATACCTTGAACCGATCATATAAGCAGCAACGAAGTTTTAAGTATTAGGTTGGTGCAAAAATAATGTCGGTTTTTGACGTTAAAAATGCGTCAAAAACCGACATTATTTTTGCACCAACTTAATAAAACGGTTAGAAAATAAAGGAATTCTTTTTATTTAGAATCAGATGAGAAAATAAGCACGAAAAATTTGACATCACATGATATAGTGAAGGCAAAATATATAGAGGAAAATACGAAGGATTGGAAGTTGTAGAGAGCCATGATCGCGTACGAACATGATGGACACGGTACAAAGAAGAAGAAGAAGAAGAAGAAGAAGAAGAAGAAGAAGACTGTAGCTGCAGCAGTGTTAAACCTAACCATCATACATAGCAAGTTCGTTAATCTTTGGGACCTAGAGCGTGAAATATTTCTGCCGAGACAACGTATATTGCCGCAGTGTTGCGCACAATGACACTCTGAACGTTTGCCAATGTGCGGTGTTGTCAATGGTTCCAGGTGTTTGGATTTATCGGTCGAATTGCGCGCAGTGATACATAGTCAGCTGCACGACCTCTGACTACAAAACCTAAAAACTAATCCGTCCTCTGACCTAACCCGGGTATCACAATGAGGCAAGGACTGGCTTTTAAAATGCTGTGCACCCCGAACAAGACTAGCAACATTCCCTATTATGATGGATGAGTGTTTTCTGAAGGAGGCCTCTTATTTTGAACGTTTATTGGGATTCAAGCTTTCCCCAAACGTCCTATATCCAATCTTTCGCAAGATATGTTGGAAAATGTTCAATTCATTGTAAACCTCTCTATCTGCTTCTCCCTTGCATTTAGTCTTTTGAAGATCAAATTTGAATGGAAAGGAGAATTACCAGAAGTGACGTCCACAAGCGAGAAGTGCGAGAGAGGAAACTGTTAGCATAGAACTTACGGTTACATCTAACCATTTCAAATGTGAAAATTGAGAAACTTAAAGTATTTAACTACCAGACTGGCAACTACGTCTCACCGTATTTAGATGACCCCTCTTGATATGCTCTCCCGTTACAAGAGCCAGCTCAGGCAAAAAATGTAGTGTTGCGGCTATATCTCAACAGAAGTTGATCAGTCCTTACCTGCGTGTCTTATCACAGTTCAAAGGCGTTTAACTACTAAACTGGCAACTACGACTCACCGTTTTACTGTTGAAATAGCTAGACGTTACCGAAGCTTCTATTTCTAATGAAAAAAGATAGCTTCCCTGTATCCCTCCAGTAAATACATGACACCTTCTTCTATCGTCTACCTTTACAAGAGCCAGATCAGGCCAAAAATGAAGTGCCGCTGCCATATCTCAACAGGAGTTGAGCAGTCCTCAGGCGTCTGACTTGTCACAGTTTAAAAGCATTTACGTGGCTTTGTAGGTGATTAATTATTTTCCACTCTACAATCCACGAAAGTCTATATCGCTGTTTAGATTTCCAAGATCGAGTATAAGCTCAAAATGATCAGATGAGTAGTTTATTGTAAGCGATTGCCACAAGTGACAATTCGACTTTGAAACCGGTACAGTCGGGGAGCAAACCAGGTTACTCTTAAAGGTGAATTCCTTCTATCTTTCTATTCTTAGTGTTTACATCCACTAACATCTTTCTCTCTGGTGAAGACTTCTATGAAACCCGACCTTTGACAAGAATCGAATAATAGTAATGGTAGAATTATTGGTTTCCTTATGGTGTCCTATTCAACATACATTGACCGAGGAACAAGTGATCACATTTTTTAGTGTAGTCATCAGTGAAGCGCAATCTTTCTATCTGTCTCTCTGTCTCTCTGTCTCTCTATCTCTCTATCTTTTTTTCTTTTTTTTTTTTTACCTATAAGCACTCTTGGCTTGACTCGCCGTAATCTATTTATTAATTTTAATGGCTATTTTTCTTATTTCTGTATATAGTAATTATTGCTGGTGAAATGAAACGTGAGGGGAAGTGGGTAAGGAAAAAAATTACCTTCTAAGTATCCGATGGGGGGGTGTGCACCAAGGAGGGAAGTAAAGAGAAGAAGAAAAAAAAAAGAAATTACCCGTGAACAGCTTATAAAGAATTTGCTTCGCCGTGATTGGCTGTTGGTCAATCTCCAATCAAATGTGTGACTACGGGGTATTTATAAAAGTCAGTGTTAACAAGCATTTTTTAGAGGGCGCTTCAGAGCCTGATCAGCTCTGAAAGGGTCGATTTGGTGAGGTCAGTATGATGTTTGAAAGACCCGAAACTGCCCAATGATCCTTTTCTAGAACATCACTGACGACGCCCGCTAGCGCTAAAAGAGCGTATATTCAAAAAAGTATCTCTCTCTCTCTCTCTCTCTCTCTCTCTCTCTCTCTCTCTATATATATATATATATATATATATATATATATATATAACAAAGACCTACCCTCCCTAAACTTAACCTCTTTTTCGAACGTAACTCATAACTGATACAATAGTTAATAAAAACGAACATGCTACAGCTCCTGTCTGAATAGATTCTTCTGTATCCTTGGAAACAGTACATTATGAATTTATGTGTGTGTAAAACTCAGTAAATTAAAAAATATTTTATTCCAATATTCGCTTGAAGATGAAACGGAACTAATGCTTTTAATTTAATTATATAATTAAATTCAAAATTTATAGCTTCCATTTTTGAAACAGGGTTATTACTGTGTAGGGAGACACCATATTTTAAATCAGTTATTATATAATATTTATGCTCTGTAAATTTACATTGAGCTCTGTTTTGTAAAAATACAAATAAAAAATGACAAGAACACCGAATTACTATTCTTTATATATATTACTCTCTATTAATCACCAGAGAGATCATTCCCTGCCCTCCATTAGAATGTCTGACGGTCAACTTCTCGAGAGCGCCACACTGCTGCTCGGTCTCACGTTGACTGCTGACCTGAGATGGAACAAATATATTCAGTCGATTGCTTCGTCCCCCGCAAGGAAAGTTGGCTCCCTTTGCCGCAACAGGAAATTTTTCTCCTCGGAATCGATCCTTCACATCTACAAATCAACAATTCGCCCTTGCATGGAGTATTGCTGCCATATATGGTCTGGAGCCCTTCTGTTTGACTCGGGGTTCTTGATAAGATCCAGAGGCGGATATGCAATATAACTGGCCCTGATCTGGCATCTCGTCAACAGTCGCTCTCCCACAGACGCGCCGTCGACTCTCTCTGTCTTTTTTACAAATACTTTCATGGTAATTGCTCCGAGGAGCTGCATTGGCTGGTTCCCAGACTTCATGAATTCAAGCGCCCTACGAGGCTGGCATCCCGCTCTCACCCTTTCACTGTCGATACTTTTAAATGTAGCTGTCTCTTCCACTCCAATAGTTTCATATCTAGCACCTCTCGCCTGTGGAACTCCCTTTCCTTTTCCAGTTTCCCTGTGAGCTATAATCTCCAATTATTCAAATGCAATGTCAATCGACATCTCCAGTTGTCTTGATCTATCCTTCTCCTCATTTTTTTCTCTGTCCCTCCTATCTGATCTTGCTCCAAATCTTCTGTAACCCCTTGCGTCCTAGTGGCTTCCCGCCTTGCTTGGGGTGAAACGCTTATATATATATATATATATATATATATATATATATATATATATATATATATACCTGGGTACGATGAGAACGTTCGTAACATTTAATTTAATTTAAAAGAGAGCTCAATACACTGTAGAGCAATATTATAATATTCAAAGCATGGGAGAATGGTAGATTTATAAATATGTAAGATAGATTTTGTGAACCAAATTTATTAGCTGCAGATTTAGCAATTGATTCAATATACTCTTTCCACTTCATGTTCGCTGAAAACGTTAGTCCAAGTAGACGCAATGAGTCACTCTCCTGGACGTTGGCATCAGCCATAAAAAGGGTACTATCAGATGATAAAAAGAGAGTAGTTTCGTTTTAGAGGCGGTTAAAATTAGCAAGTCATTCCTTGCCCCATTTAACGACAGATTGTTGGTCATCACTGAGATCAGCTGCCAATTTGATGTTATCGAACCGACCAGACTTAATATTAAGACAGGAGTAAATAGTTGAGAACTGATGATATTAAGAAGCCGAGATGGCATGTCAGGACCAATAACATCGCAGATTATTCTTTGAATTTTATGAAAGAATTTCTATGTGTATAGCATGAGCAGCAGACGATATGTGACATCAATATTCTAAGCAAGGACTAATTATAGACTTATAAATATGTAAGATAGATTCTGGCGAGAAAAATTGTCTAGCATGACAGAGGGAATCAATTCATAATAATAATTATATAATTGCCAAACAAACTTATCATTTGCGTTTGATGCTGTTTATAAATATTTTGATAATCTCAATGAAGCTTATTTTCATCCTACCTTTAATCAATGACCTTCCCTTGTGACATTTCCATACATTTTCCACGCTTCCTAGTTCTGTCTTGTACTAACTGTACTATTAGCTTATCGCACGATTTAACAGGACCTTAAAATAGCTACTCTTGTCGTTGGAATCTCTACAATAGATGAATAGCATAAATAAACGCGTATACATGAGTCCTACTTTACTTTCCCTTTCAACGTTATTTTTTATGGAGATGCCAAATTCCAGTTTACATCAGTGTTTATTTTCTTAACTGTTGCGCAAACTTTACTTTCTATAGAGTTGCGGAAATAATTCGAGATTATTACTCCATGCCAAGGTTAAAAATTAAACAAAGATTATTAATGTTTCCGTATATTCTTAATTTAGAATATATTTAAAACGGTAAAACTTTATATGAACATGCATCAATATACTCAAAAGGATATCCCTGAAAAAGAGAGATAAAGTGACAGACAGACGGAGAGAGACAAAGATAGGCATATAGGAAAGATATATATATATATATATATATATATATATATATATATATATATATATGTAGATAGATAGATAGATAGATGTACGTATGTATGGGGGTATATATATATATATATGTGTGTGTGTGTGTGTGTGTGTGTGCAAATAGATAGATATGAACCGAGAAAGAGATGAGATATGCAGATATGAAATATGTAATATGCTAAGATCGATAGGTATTAAGTGATGGCAGATAGATAGATAGATAGATAGATAGATAGATAGATAGATAGATTGAACCAGATAGATACGAACATACTGACCTATATATATATATATATATATATATATATATATATATAGATAGATAGATAGATAGATAGATAGATAGATAGAGAGAGAGAGAGAGAGAAGGAACGAGAGAGATACGAACAGAATGAGCTACCTAGCAGGCTAAGTAGATAGATAGATAGATAGATAGATAGATAGATAGATAGATAGATAGATAGATATGAAAGCAACAATTAAATATAAAGGGACCTATAGTAATATATCGAACAGGATTGGATGCTCAATTTCTTCTGCACGTTTTCATTTTTATACATATTGGTGGAGCACAAAAATGTCATCCCTGAAATAAAATCATGTTCGACATTGTTTCTATCAAAACAACCTTCTAAAATTCTTGGATGTCGACTGTTAAATATGGTCGCTTGTAACGTGTACTGATCTGATGTGAGTTATTGTCTCTTTTTGGACACACACAATGTACAAGTTAAAGCAGTCATGGCTTCATCGAACGTCACACAGGCTTCCTCGCCTCGACTCACTTTTTTCTTTTTCCGTAATGAACGATACCATCTGTTATAAATAATAAATAGTTTGAGTTCTATTTTGAGCAAGCCGGCATTGTGCGAATACCGCCTAAATGATTTGGCTAGTAAACGGCGTTCGGCAACAGGAAAGAAGTAAAAAGGATTTGGAAAGAGAAAGACAGAGACAAAAAGTAAAAATAAAAATGGCAGACGAGAGAAGCGTTCGCAGAAATGCGTGATCGATTGTAAGGTCGGACGATCAAAATTAAATTAAAAAATATATTCATGCTAACAGTCGATTCAGTAAGTTTTCTTTTCTTTTCTGACCATTAGAAGTACCTTTTTATTCTTTGCAATATACTAATATGGCAAATTCGCCATCTATGAATTTATATCACTATATCAGCAATGATTAAATTACATCCGGGCGACTCACAATATATTTTCGCGATACCAAATGCATTTTTAAGAAAAATTGCAACTAAGTCATTTATAATATATGGGTGAACGTGTTAAAAGGTCGCAGAATTCACTTAAATATTTACGAAACTTTTTTTAATATATGTTTTTAATTGGACTCTACCAAGCAATGAAACACGAGGGGTTACAGAGTGTGGAAGAATTAGGAACAGAAACATCATTGATGGGCAGAAAGAGAAAAGAATAATGAGGTCGACAGTAGATAGCGGTTCACATTGCATTTAAAGTTTTGCAGATGAAAGTTGGCTGGAAAGTATGGAAGCGGAAGGGAGTTCCATAGGCGTTAAGTGTGAGAGAAGGATCTGTTAGCATAGAACTTACGGCTACATCTAGCCAGCTCAATCGTAAATTGATGATAACTCGGCGCCAGACAATTGTTGCGCTTAAATTTAAATCTCTAATTACCATAGCGGATAGCTCATTCGAACAATTACCCTGGAAGTATTTACAGAAAAATAGAAACGACAGCACGTCTGTGAGAAAGTGACGAGATGTCAGGTCAGGATTTATCAAATCTCTTTTTCATCTATGAGGAAACTGTCCAATATTAACTGGACTGATATTACATAATAGTTCAGTACTCTTTCCAAACAGATTTTGCTTTGCTTAGCTTTTGGAAGATAACTTTCGCCATCCCAGCGTGGCTTTGGATTTCAGTGTCGCTCTTTCCATCATCTGTTAGATATTTTCCAGATATTTAAATTGTTGTATTTGCTTGATATTGTGTCCTCCAAAATTTAGTTTACGCGTTGGACTGTTCCTTTACGTAAGACCCATGCATTCCGTCTTTTTGCAATTGATGTTTCGCTATTGCTTCTTACTTTGCTTCACTAAATTCCGTACGAGTTCTCGTTTCTCATCTGCATATCTTATGATGGTGTTAAGATGTTGTTAAGTTTCTGACGTCCATTAATGAATCCGGGTAGAACGTCTAATTCACTCAGAATTGCCTCACAGCATAGATTGAATATGTCCACTGAGAAGCCCCATACCTGGCCATACTTTCTCGTTTTTTATATTTGTTGCGGATTTGAATCAACGCACAACAAAGAAAGAAGTAATAAAGTTTTTTTTTCGTAAATATTAAAATATAAACTATTTAATTCCCTAAGTTTTTCTAAAATCTATGACAACAATATTAACAAGAAAATTGACCTCTCTACGTGCACGTGTGCGCACAAAGAGGTCAAATGTGGCGAGAGAGAAAGTGAGGAGGAAAGGGTGTCACGTAGCTTGGTGAGAACGAGTGTAAGTTTCACGTAGCTCAGTGAGAAATAGTGTAAGTGTCACGTAGCTCGGTGACAAGTGAATGAATCTGTTAACTCTGTTAATCCATGGTGTCGTGACTTGATGTCGTATATTGCCGTGTGTTCTCCTTACCGTTTTTATTCATCTAGGGATTTGGGGAAAGTATTCTCCAAAGGGATCACGAAGTAAGTTTTTTTTTTCTTGTCGGTTACGTGACTCGTTCGTTAAAAATTGTTAAATATTTATTTTCAAAGAAATAATTTAATGAGTGATAATATGCGCGTTTCCTTCCACTCAGAAACCATTTTTTTTTTTTTTTGCCATTTGATGATTGATTGAATTGGTGATGTAATTTATCAAACGCTTTTGCATAATCTATAAAACACAGTACATCACTTTCTGCATCTGTATTGGTCTTTCTAATATCATTATGAGTATAAATATAGCATTCATTCTTCCAGCGTCTTTAACGAACCTGCACTGTTCTTGTCCTATTTCCAGTCTCTGATTTCTATTTGTCAAAATTCAGACGTTAAATTTAATTACATAGTTCTGTTGTGAATTTGCTGGGGCCAGAAATAAAGACACAAGAGAGGAATTGAGTTAAACAATTAGCAGAAACAGTAATACAAACATGTAGAAACGAGGGTTACAGCAAAAATGTTTGGTCCGACTGTCAGAGCTGACTGCTAGAAACTTCCCTCTCCAAAAGGTAGTACCTGCTCCTATTTATAGCTGGGAGAGTCCACGCGTTCGTTTGTAAATTACCACAACAGGTTCATTCGAATTATTGCCCGATGGAGTTCATATTCGTTCACACATAGCTTCTTATGCAGTTCTATGAAATTATATATACTAAGGTCTTCCGAAATATGACCACTATTTTATATTTCATTTATTACGTCTATAATTTTGTCAATGCCGAAATCAGATCACGCTGTTTTTTTTTAGGGGGGGGGGTTCAATTTGGCCAGTGATTATTTCAGTTAAGATGTTAAGATGTTAATATTTCTGGTCCTTCGATATTTTTGTGTGTTGCCGGTTGTTCTCTTTCACCGAGGAAGAGTTATCTGGTGTATTATTTCATCTCAGAATTATTTTTCTTTCCCCAATATCAGTGTCCCGTCTTTGGATTTGTTGCATCATGCTGGTGAACATGCATTTTTTCGTGTTAATTCTCATCACTTACCAACGTAAAAAAAAAAAACTCTCACTTTCCCGGGTGAGAGGTCACACTATTCACGGTGAAACGTCTCACTTAAATGGTGAGAATTTTCCCTTAATGCCGCGGGATTCCTCACTTGCCGGTATGAAACACATCTTGTATGAAAGTCCAATAATTATGTACCCGCTGCTCAACAAAGCAAGATGTGGCACAGGGCCGAGTTTAAAGTGGGGTATCAGAGCCCGTAGGCTCGGACAAATATACCCTATAGACCACGTAAAAAATGGAGTCAGCTTCCCGAGACGAGACTCTTCCCTTCGTCTTAGGAATACTCTCTGACATAAGTCAGGTAAGTATGAAAGTCCAATACAGATGCAGAAACAGGTTTATTGTGTTTTATAGATTACGCAAAAGCGTTTGATAAATTACGTGACAAAGAATTGTTGGAATGCTAGGCAAATTTGGCATATTATAGAAGGATATTAAATTTTCCAGACCGTAAACCGCCTGCATACTGAAAGAAAATGAATTCAGTAAATATGGAGACGGAAGACTGAAATAAACACCAATTCAGCCAATCACCAATGTTCATTTATTGGTGTCAAAGTTTTCAGTTAGTTAAAAGAAAAGTTGCACTTAACGGGGTATAAAGTCGCGGTGAATAAAGCCAGTAAACACGGCAAGCGTAACTTACCCCTGTGAAAAAATCTCACTTCTGTTATTTACCTCCAGATCGTCAAAAGAGAATAAGGTTTGGGTTGACCTATACACAGTCTCTGTAGCCGTATTGGAAATAATGTAAGCTCACACCTTCATTCATTTCGAAGGCCTGGGAAAGATACGTGATGCAGACGATTATATAAATATCCACCCCCATATAAGGAGTAAAAAGTCTTTCATACTTCAAAGAGGACGAATGTAAGGTTCATGTTTCGGGCGCATACCGAGCACATACCAAGGACCGGCTGCAGGGAGTTTCCTTTAAAGATTGCTCGGCGGATATTCAGGCGGTTGGAAATGGCAGTGCCTCTGGTGTGATTTAAGTATAATGTGGCTTTCCACATCCCCATGCTTTGTTTAAGGAAATTGTCTATCACGAAAGAGATTTTGTACATTTCCAAGGTCTTAAGAAGCCAAGAGTGTGGCACACTATCAAAAGCTTTACGCTAATCTATCCATGTTGTGCTAACATTTCTACATCGTCCCCTGCAATCCTCCAAGATAATTTTTTATCAGTAATTGATCTTTGCAACCATATGAACCTCTTCTTCATCCCTTCTGTTCCAGAGGAAAAATGTTGTTTGCGTCGAGAAAAGAGTAAGTACGGTTCGTCAATTTATACGTGGTGAACAGACATGTTATTAGTCTATAATTGTTCGGATCACCTGTTTCACTCGATTTTGGCATGAGATATGTGATATCTTCAGTGATCCATTCCGGGATTTCATTAGGATTATTAATAAGCATTGATAGATATTGGTCGAGGGTTTTATGGATTGATGACAGATGATATCCCAGAAATTGGGCACCTTGTCATTTTCTGGGGATTTCCATTTTGGGGACTTCGTTAGAGCCTACCTAATATTATTCGTGGTTATATTTTCCCATTCTGGTAGAGGTTTATCCAGCATTCCTTCTTTTTCTCGTTGAATCAATTCTGCATGACGGTTATATTCCTCTGGGCTGCTCCAAATATTCTCCCAAAATCTCTGCACTTTTTCAATATGATGGGGTTTATTGACATGTATAACTGCTTTTCCAATTCCCCTTTAAAAAAAAATTATGTTCCCTTTGGCGATAAAACCTACAACGTTTACCGTATCGTCTTGTTCTCTGTGGGTTTAACTATATTTTCTGTTTCACCATTTCCTTGACTGATTTAATTTTATTGTTCTACTTAATTCTCCTGCATTACCGTGTTGATACATTTGGGTTTCTAGTGACCTCATCTAATATCAAAATCTCACATCTGATTTCCTTTATTTCCCGCATCAGTTTTGCCTTCCAAGCTGGCTCGTTTTGTCCGTTATTGAATCTTTTCATTGTCTTGACCCCCAAGCTTCCCAGTAGCCGCTAAAGCTGTTGCGTATATGACATTGTTAATTTCTGTGGTGTTTCCCAGTGGTTTATCCGTTAACAGTTTTTCTAGTGTAGCGTTGTATGCTTATTAGATTTTGTCATATGAATTTTTGGGAAGTGGTCACTGTCTGACATTTGTGTGAGAGTAACTCAGCTGAGTACTTGGATGATTTGTTTTTTTCGCTTCGGGGGTTTCACCTCTGTTGTTTTCAAAGAATTATATCCTAATGTAGTTGGACTTGACATTTTCTGGATAACTGCAAGTTATGTCGCAGGTAGATTCTTCAGTTTTATTTCTTGGGAGATTATTATTTCGTATCTCATTTATTTTAGTTTTTACTTCATCCTCTGTCATATTATTTATTTTTTTACTTCCATCTCTTTTTTGAGTGATGGGTTCTTATATTCTGTCTTACATCTAATTTTATTTTCGTCTTCTTTTTCTTCTTCTTCTTCTTCTTCTTCTTCTTCTTATTATTATTATTATTATTATTATTATTATTATTGTTGTTGTTGTTGTTGCTGCTGTTGTTGTTGTTGTCTTTATTTCCTTTGATTTCTGGCGAGTACACATTTCTTTCTGGGTCAAACACAGAGACCTAAGGTTAGAAATGGCATCATGACACTTTCCACTGACAAAAAAAAAAAACAAACAAACATATTGACATGGATAAAGTGTGGGCTGTACTTGTCAGAACAATTTTTTGTATCTCCTTGAGGCATGGGCTTCCAGGGATCCCTGCAATTAGTCAGCTGCTATCTTTTCCAACCAGTCCTAGGGCTCCAACTACAACAGGGATTGTTGATGTTCCCATATGCCACATTTTCGAGATTTTTTTTCAAGGTCCTTGTATTTTGACAGCTTTTTGAATATCTTCAAAGATACATTGCAGTCAGCAGGGACTGCCATATCAATAAGGAGGCACCGTTTTTGTTTGTGGTCTTTAATAACAATATCTGGGCGGTTGGCCTTGATTGTTCTGTCAGTGTGAATT
The DNA here is from genome assembly GCA_963932145.1 of Acanthosepion lycidas. Taxonomy (NCBI): domain Eukaryota; kingdom Metazoa; phylum Mollusca; class Cephalopoda; order Sepiida; family Sepiidae; genus Acanthosepion; species Acanthosepion lycidas. The sequence goes on from OZ010601.1 coordinate 75,944,681, forward strand.
GTGTAGTCCCATAGAATTATAACAGGACCTATCTCCGTAACCGGGTCTGGGTGGTGTTCATACCAGTTTCTTTCAGTTTCCTTCCCGTAGAAGTTGCAGATTTTCCAGTGCAGATATTGGCCCACTCTATCATGTCGGGTTTTATAATCAGTGGGTGCCAACATCGTGCAACCTGATACAAGATGATCAATCGTTTCTGGATATTTATCACAGAATCTGCATTTTGGGCTGACACAATATTTTAGTATATGTGCTTGATAATTCCTAGTTAGCAAGCATTGGTCCTGCGCAGCAAGGATAAAACCTTCAGTTTCCGCTTTCAACCCTGCACTGCGTAGCCACTGATGGGTACGGGTTTTGTCTACATCAGCTTGTTTGATACGGGCAGAGTATTGGCCATGAAGCGGTTTATCTTGCCATCGCTTCTGTATCTGGTCGGTTGCATTCGTCTTTGCTGTCTTTTTCAAGTATTTTGCAGTTTCAGCCGGTGTATTGTGCTGTAGCTGCATCTCTATGCCCATTTGAAGCTCCATTTTGAATTTGTTGGCTTCTTTCATTACGGAGTAAAGAGGCTTACTACTTTCATGTTCCTTGACGCATACCATCATCCAGTCTTCTGTAGTTTCCAAGTATCTTTGGAGGCCAATTGTTGTAGTTTTGTAGGACAGTTCTAGTTGAACTAATCCTCTGCCTCCTTCGGATCTGGGCACATACAGACGATCAACATCAGCTTTGGCATGATGCATGCGATAGCAAGTGAGAAGCTTTCTCGTTTTGGCGTCCATTCGTTTAATTTCAGCTATGGTCCAGTTAAGGACATTAAAGCTGTAATGCACCACTGGGACAGCCAATGTGTTTATAGCTGATATTCTAGTTTTTGAGATAAGTTCAGTATTTAGTATCAGACGTACACGCCTGTAGTACTCTTTTCTTATTTTTTCTTTCATTTGGGGGTGTTGTATGCCATCTCCTTCGCTAATTCCTAGGTACTTATAAGCTTCATCATGCTCCAATTCCCTAATCTTTGTGACAAAATCTAAATCTATTGTGGGTGTTTCTGTGATTCTACCTTTCTTGAATGTTACTTTGCACATTTTTCTAATCCGAAGTCCATACCTATGTCGTCACTGAAGTATTTTACAATATGGAGGAGACCTTTAACTCATTGTCGTCTTTGGCAAAGAGTTTGAAATCATCCATGTATTGTAGTTGATTGAATATTTTCTTATTTATTTTGTAACCATAGCTACTGTTGTTCAGTTCATGTGTAAGAGGGGTTAAGGATAAACAAAACAGAAGGGGTGACAGAGAGTCTCCTTGAAAGATTCCACGTCGGATATTCAGACGGTTGGATATGGCAGTGCCCCCGGTGTGCCTAAGGTATAGTTTTGAGTTCCACATCCCCATGCTATGCTTAAGAATGTTTAATACCACAGGGGAGACTTTGTACATTTCCAAAGTCTTAAGGATCCAAGAATGTGGAACACTATCAAAGGCTTTACGATAATCAATCCACGCTGCACTGAGATTTCTGAGTCGTCTCCTGCAATTTTCCAGGATCATTTTATTTATCAGAAGTTGATCTTTGCATCCATATGAACCTCTACTGCATCCCTTCTGTTCCAGCGGGAGAATGCTGTTTGTTTTGAAAAAGGAATAAGTACGGTTCGTCAGTACAGACGTGATCAACTTATACGTTGTGGAAAGACATGTTATCGGTCTATAATTTTTCAGGTCGTCTGTTTCAGTTGTTTTTGGTATGAGGTATGTAATACCTTTAGTATCCCATTCCAGGATTTTATTGGGATTATTTACAAGCATTGATAATGTTTTTGCAAGAACTCCATGGGTAGATGAGAGATGATACAGCCAGAAATTGGGCAACTTGTCATTTCCTGGGGATTTCCATTTTTGGGATTTCGTTAGTGCTTGCCTAACATCATCTGTGGATATATTTTCCCATTCTTGCAGAGGTGTATCCAGCAGTCGTTCTTCACGCCGTATCCATTCTGCATTTGGGTTATATTCCTTTGGGTTGCTCCAAATATTTTCCCAAAATGTCTGTACATTATCAATCGATGGTGGCGTTTCGACATGTATAGGTGCTTTTCCAATTTCCCTGTAAGATTTCTTAAGATCTGTTCGGAATATTTTATTTTGGCGATAGAACCTACAACGTTTCTCGTATCGTCTTGTTCTCTGTGCTTTTAGCTGAAGTTTCTATTTCAGCATTTCCTTGATTGATGGAATATCAATTAGGGATTTAATGCTATATTTCCGTTTGATCTTTTTGGATTTACGTGTGGGAATATTAGGGTCTCTGGTGAGCTCATCTAATATAGACAGCTCACATCTGATTTGTTTTATTTTTTCCTATCAGTTTGGTTTTCCAAGCTGGTTCTCTGTGTCTGTTAATTTTATTTATTGTCTTGACCCCAAGCTTCCGAGTCGCTGCTAGAGCTGTTGCGTATATGACGTTGTTAACTTCTGTGATGTTTCCCGGTGGTTTATCTGTTAACAGTGTTTCCAGGGCAGCATTGTATATTTTCACGATGTGCTTGTTGGGATTTGTCATATGGATTTTTCGGGAGCTGGTCTCTGTCTGACAATTGTATGAAAGTTACTCTGCTGAGTACTTGGATGACGTCATTTTTCGCTTCGGTGATTTCAGCTTCGTGGTTTTCAAGGAATTCTAAATTAATGTAGCTGGAGTCATCTTCAGTGACAATTTATTATTATTATTATTATTATTATTATTATTATTATTATTATTATTATTATTTCCTTTGATTTCTGGTTTATATTCATTTCCTTGCGGGCTCCAACCTGAGACCTAAGGTTAGAAATGGCATCATGACATTTGTCACCGAACATTTTTTTGAAAAAACAAAACAACCTCACATTTTACATAAAGTGTGAGTTGTACTTATTAGTGCAATTCATCATCATCATCATCATCATCATCATCATTATTATTATTATTATTATTATTATTATTATTGTTTTGGACGAAGCGAGACTGTCCAAGAGAGTGTTGTCTTGAAAGAGAAATCTGAAGGACGGACACAAAGTTGTACTATTAAGAACCTCCCCGCCCCGCTCCGTTGTAGCTGTTACATTAACTGAAGACGCAACTCGCTTTATTGTCTTGAAAAGATCCATAGTATAAATGGTGTCCATACAAAGACATCGAAGACAAATTGAACAGACATTGTTAATCAAGGGCAGGAAGTCAAAGAAATGTGTCTTAATCGATATGGCTAACCACGTCCAAGGGAAACTATGACAGCGAGAGAATTCTATGGCTCCCGAAATATAAGGTTCTTGAAATGGTTCGAGGAAAATTATCGATCCCGTTGACAATGATAGGTAATTATCATGATGCAAAACATGTGGGATCGATGTTAATTATATTTATACAATGAAGATAGAGTCTGAAACGGGTGGAAAGCAGCCTGATAAGATTTTCTTTTATGTGCCGTGTCCTTTTCGATTATTTAGGGACGTATCTCTCCCCAACTTTCTTTCCTTACTCTATAATAATATAATGACTGGTTACTTTTTTGTCCGAGTGCACAAACCGGATAGGCTAACCAATGCCTCTGGAAGATGGTGGTTTTCCAAGAGCAAGTTAGATGTGGTACAAGGCCGAAAATAAGGGGTACCCAGTGATGATCGAACTCACTACTCAGTCGTAATTGTTCAAGCGAGACAAGTTTTTTAACCATTATAACATGTCGAGTTGCCACCCCTCCAATCCCGCCTCTTGCAGATATCTGCACAGATACATGTTTTATTCAACAACCACAGAACGTTCCTGTGGTTTATCATGCAACTATGCTTAGCGGAACTTATTTGCAGTTTCTGGGTGAGAGCACATAATCTGGCATGAAATGGAAAAAAAAAACCTGCATGTTCAAAAGCCTCGGTCACGTTGACTTGCGACTTGGTGTTAACACCGTTATCCCTACTTTCCGAACCGGTCCGTCTACCCAGATTTCAGGCACTTTTCAACGATGACATTCATAAGTCGACCCCGACAAATCGACGATAGTCAGATTCGAACCCGGCTCGGATGGACTGAAATAGAACGTTAGGTGCGGTTTTGGCTGTTGCTTTATAGCTTTCAATGTGTCTTATGAGTGTTAAATTATTCCTCGTTATATGTCAAAAATCTCAGTTATCTCTATGTAATTAGCACTTATGACAGTGTCCCTTTTTCTAAAACCTTCCTACTTACGGTCATATCACGTTGAAACATCTGCTCTCGTACGATCATCGAAGTTAAGCAACGTCGAGCCTGCTAAGTACCTAGATCGGTACACGCTTGAGAATTCTGGGTGTAAGCCTGGTTGTGTTGGTGGTGTAATGGATAACGGCTCGGAATTGTTAATAGAAGAACTGAGTTCTAATTCCAGTCGAGTTTGTTATATTAATTTGCGAACTTTGGGAATGGTATGAATTCACCTCTTCCCCTTCACATATGGGTTAATTAGTAAGACTTGTATTAGAAAATTATTAATACCTCCCCTAAAATTCTTACAATATAAAAAATAATTTCTGATAATGATAACCCGTAAATAATCATCCCAGATCAATCAATCACCAGAAAACGATCACGTTACACATATATACGGCCAATTATGACAACCACATTATTATGGGTACAAGTGATTTATTCATCTGTGAATATGTCTAATATTAATTACTATATATAAAAAAACAGAACTGGCTTTCTTTTTTTCTTTTTTTTTCTTTTTTCGAACGGTATTTTCTTTTTTCTGAATACTTTACTCACATTCAGGAAGGCATCTTTCGTTATTCGTTTTCAACCTCGAATTTCTGTGTCAAATTTCCCATCGTCTCATCTGTTATTATGCTATTTTGATTTTGACGTCCCCAATATTTAAGAGGAAAATTGATATGTCTCTTTTGCTGACACCTAGGCTTTCTTTCATTTTTTTCTCAGTCCTTTCTTCTTGCTAGGTCGCATCATAAAATATCACAATGCTAAACTGAGCAAGATCCATTTTCTTAACTCTTCCTCCGATATATTTCACACTATTGAGCTGCACTGCGAATCAGCAACATAAGAGATTACAACGAATGCTAGAATCCTGTAAAATGTATGCAATTTCAACAGAAGGACGATAATTAATAATGGTTAAGTACAGTTCATATTAGTACTTCGTATGTCCATTCTACTATGTCGTTCCTTGCAGATTGACCACAGATTCTCGATTGGATTTAAATCAGGAGAGTTTCCGGGCTAATCTATAGTACTTTGATTTGCTCACTGGTAAGGATTGCCAGTGTGTTCATGCAGTGTTATAATTCTCGTACGCTTCCTTGGAGTAAGGTCCATAGCTGTAGGACAAGTAATCGACAGTTGAAACAAAAATGAAAATCTGATGCAGTCATAGGTGACGAAATATTTTTCAAGGCCAAACAAACTTCATCATACAACCCGAAAACAGATTCATATTACTGCACACCACTGCAAATGACCTAATCCGAGGAAAAAATAGAAATCGATTACACCCGGTCACTGCAATGGGTTTAAAACTGATCATATGGTAAAAGAAATTTGTTTTAATTAATCTGCAGAAGGAGGCAAACTGTCCAATGTCTGAACAGTTTCGTCTGTCGTTGGCCATTATCAAAGAATTTTTTGTGTTATGTTTTCTTTGTTTATAATGTTTTAAATGGGGTGTACATATATGTGCCTGTGTATGTGTGTGTGTGGGTTTTGTGTGAGACATGTATGCCTGTGTTATCTGGAAATACTTGAGCGTGTATTTCGTTTCTGCAACATGCAGAAACGAAATACATGCTCAAGTATTTGTGTGGATATATTTGCGGATTGAATACAGATTCTCGATTGGATTTAATTCAGCAGAGTTTCCGGGCCAGTCTACAGTATTTTGATTTGCTCACTGGTAAGGCTTGCCAGTGTGTTTGTGCAGCGTTACAACTTTAGTACGCTTCCTTGTAACGTCCGTCGCAGACAATAGCTGTAGGACAACTAATCGACAGTCGAGACAATAGTGTATGGATGTGATGAAAATCTGATGCAATCACGGGTGACACAATATTTTTTTAAGGCCAAACAAATATTATCATTTGTTTAAAGTAGTATGGGATGCCATAATCTTGATTATGTCATTATTTTCTCTTCTAGCAATGACAGAGCAGCCAGATAAAACTGTAATTGCGCTTTCTAGTGTTGATGGGGGATTCATTTCTAACTCCCTCCATATTTGAATTTGTAATGAACGTGAGCTTGTTGTATTTGTACCTTTTTCAGTGGAATATCGAATCATTTACTTTTAAGGTTTTTATTCCTTCTACTGTTTTAGGTTTTTTGTGTTCGCGCGAGTAGGCGGCGGAGTTTAAAGCTTACAAAATACATATTTTTGGGCACTGAAAACCATCAAGCCATCTTGGTACGAGGCATTATTTTTTGACAAATTCTTATTAAAAAATTTTAAAGGCCTACCTGCTTATTAAGATTTTACCATCGTGAGATTTAATTTTTTTGTAGTTACTTTACCCAATACAAGGCTCAAAAACCCCTCAATGTACAGCATGACTGAGTGAGATTGTGGTAAGTGAGGAGGAAGACGGAATTAAGCAGTGAATCTTATCGGGACGCGTTTCGTATATATTGCTTTACCCAGGACTTGAATAGATTGAGAATGATTGAAGTTGCAAGGGAAACTCACCCCAACGAAATATCTTATCCTGAAAATAAACATTTTGGGAAAGAAGCTGTGGAACATATTTCTTATCGAAGGAAGACGAACAGAATGGAGACGATTTGCCAAAGTGAACATGGCATGACGATTCTGGGTCCGAGATGGCGGAACTAAGGAATATAACTCACCTGAACCTCTGCCACTGTAATAACCAGCGCGTTTCGTCCTCTGATAGGCAAATTTAAAGATTTTATTTTGAAACAAGTATTTACAGGGAGAATTAAAAATGTTAGATTTTCGTAAGGTTTTTTTTTTTTTTAATTTTAACTGAAACTCAAGCTAAATTATGGATGACGCTAAGTGATGCAATGCCAAGTATAAAAAGCGAAATTTGTGTAAATGTTTGCTGATGAACTTAATGAATTTTAGTTTGAGATTAATTCATGTATTATATATTCGAAAAGTTTTGATTATTTACGTCTGTATTTAATTTTTTATTATATACGTCTGTATTTAAGAATCGATATTTATTGATATATATTTACGAATGTACAACCAATGAAAAACACATACTCATATATATATATATATATATATATATATATATATATATATATATATATATATATATATATGCTGGATTCTCCCGTGGTATTCGATGTATGAGGGTCAGGCAACTCACTTCCTAGGAATCGACAGCCAGACACCTGCACATATGATTTCATTATAGTAGTGAAGGCTTTGTGCAGAACCATCCTCACTTATTGAAGAGCTGAATAGACCACCCTGTTGCACTACGTGCCACAAGTTCCCCAAACGAACATCAGCAGGTTTTTAATTCAGAGCTGTCCTTCTTCTAGACCAGTGACCATCCAAGTTTGTTCTGCTATTTACCGATAGCTGGTGGGGAGAAGAAGAGGAGTCATACCATTCCCAAGGGTAACAGCACGAAAGCGAATTCAATGGATTTGACTGTAATTCGAACTCGGCTCTCCGATTCCCCGATCCGAATAGCGTATAGATAGATAGATATATAGATAGATAGATATTAGGTTGGTGCAAAAATAATGTCGTTTTCTCACATATGTTACTATGTGAGAAAACGACATTATTTTTGCACCAACCTAATAGATAGATACATATAATAAAAAGGCTTAAACACTAATATTCCATTGTCATAATTTATTCCATTGAAATCGTAAATACGATCGAATTTATCAGACCTACAAATTTAAAAAGAAAACAGAGAAAAACAACTCCGGAAAAAAAAAAAAAAAAAAAGTTAGTGAGAGTGTATCTATGAGAGTGTGGCACAAATGTTAGAGCTATAGAGAGGGATAACAGACGAGAGAAGGCGGGAGATTAAAAGTTAACAGAGAGAAGTTTTAAAGAGGGGATTCAAAGACGGTTTAAGTGAGAGAAATATGTATGTGTATGCATCTATGTATATATATATATTTTGCATGTGTATGTGTATAATTACCACTTTTACCACTAATATTATCAATTTAAACCATACTGCGGGTGAAATTGGGTAGACGGAACTCTTGAGGGCAGTCGATAGCTGCACTAGCACAAAGGCACAAGTCATCGTGGCCGAGTGTTTGAGCGTGGTGGCCTTCTTCAAATTATTGATCATGTTAGATAACACGCTCTCTACCAGAAACTGTAAGCAAGGTATGCTCAGCATAGTTGCAGCATAAACTCTTGGCGGGCGTGGTGGCTGTTGAGCAAACACAAATGTGGCTGAGCGAGCGCCTGATTGGCTAGCCGCCTTCGGAGACGGGTTACTTTGAATAAAAGTGCCCAGACATATATATATATATATATATATATATATATATATATATATATATATATATATATATTAGGTTGGTGCAAAAATAATGACGTAATAATGTCGTTTTTTGACGTATTTTTTAACGTCAAAAAACGACATTATTACGTCATTATTTTTGCACCAACCTAATATACATATATATATATATGATGCACGGATTAACAAACGTACCCGTAGGAATGGTACGTTCCAATCTGGTGACAATATCAGGAACAAATACGGCTCCGCCATTGCTGGTCACTTTATAAACAATAGAAGTTGTGCCATAAATTTAAGCATTGACTCTTTTTCCATCCTTAGTCATGCTCATTTTTTGTTACACTTAAAGGCATTGGAAACGATCTATGTCAGGTCCAGGCAGCCCTCCCTCTGTAAACAGAGGGAATGCCTGTTAGGGCTTGACATGGTTTCCATCTGATCTTTACAGCTGCGTCTCATGTTGTTATATATTATATTGCTTATTGCAATATTTAGTATTCCCTCGATTTAAGGTCTGTTGAGTGAGGGTGAAACCGGTCGGCTGGTCAATTTTTCTTTCTTCCGATTTTCATTTTATTTCCTTTTAATCATGAATGGTAAAGCACGTCTTGCCATTTTTATTTCCATAAGATTTTGTACCCCCAAGAAAATAATATATATATATATACATATATATATAATTATTTATTTAAAAATATGATTCCAACTCGCTACATAAGGGGTCTCATGTTTCAAAACAAGAGCCGAAAACTTCAAAATAATATTTGAATTAACTTATTTGAAGTTTTCGGCTCTTGTTTTGAAACATGAGACCTCTTATGTAGCGAATTGGAATCATATTTTTAAATAAATAATTATATTTATGGTCTACTTTCGTATCGAGCACTATTTTTTAAAAATAATAACAAAAATACTAAGGAACTTTGGATTATTTACCAAACCAGTTTCTTTCCTATTGTCTACAATATTTTCACATATATATATATATATATATATATATATATATATATAGATAGATAGATAGATAGATAGATAGATAGATAGATCCATCCATTGAGTGGGAAGTACTTCGTTTAAAAAACCTTGTTTCTGAATGTCTTCTGCAGTCGAATAAGTCGGGTTGAAAGATGCAAGAGAAATGTATAATATAACTTTTGATTACCTGTCCTCATTTTCACAGAATGAAGGCAGAGGTTTATGATTTTAAAGATCTGGAAATTTAATCTAACGCGTTGTTCACTTGCTATGGTGGTGGAATATATTATAACGTCACTTCGCATAAAATGACATTACGGTTCAAAAGCGTTTTGGTTCGTGAGCGCCAACATTTTAATACATTTTATTGATAATAGCTTGGAGTTGTTTGATCTAAAAGGCCACGAAAAACGTGAATCCTTTTGTCGCGGTTGGATTGGCCGAATACCTTTGTCGACTGAACGAATGCGGGTCAGTAACCCGTAGATAGGCAGTGTTCTTAAATGTTTTTTTTTGATCTGGAATTTTCACAGTATATTTGTCTGATCTTTATTATATATATATTCACCAGTGGATTGATTGGGGGGAGGTTTTATGTTGAAAAAAATCAATCGATGTGGCTTTGATGTACCTACGCTTATAACAAATTATCCGTCTTTACCACTTTATATTTAAGTATCTATTTGGCTGTGTTTACACACAAACACACACACACACACACACACACACACACACACACACACATATATATATATATATATATATATATATATATATATATATATATGTGTGTGTGTGTGTGTGTAGTTTTAAGATATGCTATATTTATGGATTAAAGTGCTCAATATCAGAGATAGATCATATGTGAATCTGAATAATGTAAATATATATATTATATATATGTGTGTGTGTGTACATATTGATGTAATAAGAAAGAACAGTTAGATTAATGACCCAACGGTCTTTAGTATGTATGTTTTTAATTTTAAAAATCATTGCTCGATACAGAAGTCTAGCTCAAAATCATAATCATTTGATTGGTTAGTTATTCTAAACATCGCTTGAGAATGAAACTGTGCTCAAAATTTTAAGTTTAATTGTGAAATTAAACTTTAAGACTTGTGTTTCAGTTTCGAAACTATTGAAAATATTATATAGAAAAATGAATTGCCTACCTTTGTAGGGTTCGTTATCACCGGCCTTTGTGCTGGGCGGAAGCAACCTATTGCGGCCTCTTTTTTCCTGTGCCACCCACGTGCCAACCCGGATAAATTTAGTTCCGTAAAACTCAACCAGCAGCCACATGGTGTCCGAAAATAGAGCAGCCAAGAATACAATATAGGAAGAAGAATGTCCAAACAGTTGAAGCAAAGCATCCGAAAACTGAATCCTTCTTCAACCTGAAAACGAATATATGCGGACGTTTCAATAAAAATGAGAACTGTTAACCATACGAACTTTACTGACACCAGTTAAGTCCTCGCAAAAAAACATTGTTTTGTTTTGTTTTTTTGCAACGTTTTTAAACCCAACTTTTCTATCTTCCCTTTTTTTTCCCTTACTCTTTTTGATATAAAGCCTTTCTTTTTTTTCCACTCAAGTTTGGTGTTGTCCTGTTTTCTCTCGTCGTGTCGCGTCAATGCTCTTTTTACCCTTATTTTCTACAGAGGACAAATTATTGTTCACAGAAATTCAAAGGGTATAAAAACCCACATAAAACGTAGTAATTTCTGTGTCGGAATGGAATCATATATTTTTTTTAAATAATTATATATATATATATATATATATATATATATATATATATATATATATATATATATATATACTGTCCACGTTATATTAGTAAATAAAAGTGTCTGAGCCTGTGACACTGTGCGTCTATTTTTTGTGGGTCTTTAATAAAGTCAGTTTGCTCCCCGGAAAGGCATCAGCCTTATATAATTATTACAGGTATTACCTGTATATGAATGATATTGAATTTAAATTCAAACTCAGCGTTGCGACCCCACGATCCAAAACAATAACTCATTTCTCATAGCATTTTTTCGGATTACATTTCTATTTTCGTTGTCCTCTTATTACTGAGAAGTAAAAACAAGAACAAAATCTAATTCCATACCTGATGATGTCTGTAGGAACAGACGAAAGCTTGTAAAAAATTAAAAAAGACCTCATGCAACTGGAATTTATAAACGGGGATCATATCATTCATATACAGGTTCGGGGTTGATGTATCTTATTTAGATTGTTTGCGACGAAGTATTCTCGCCATTTAAAACATTAACCTCTATATTTGTTTTTTATGAATGATTCATGAATTTATAAATTATATTTGCACCTTTTAATTGAAATATATATATATATATATATATATATATATATATATATGTATGATTAGAAAAAAGAGTCCACGTGTGCTTCATATAGTTTATAAAATAGAGTAGACAAGTTGGTCAATGAAAGAAAGTCAAACGAAAGAGTACCGATGTAATCAGTACGAAAAACTTTTTTTTAAATATTTAACCACATGACATACACGAAACACGGAGATTGAGGTTCCAAGTTCGGAATTTTCGAACTCCCTGATGTTCTTCATCAGCGGATGCGAGAAATAAACTGAGTGACGGTGGAGACTGTCCTGCATTTGTTCTTGAGGCTAGGTAGATGGAACAGATTTTTTCTAACAATTCCACCTACAAGCAGAACCCTTTCGTTTCACTTTTATTTATTTTATTTATTAACTCAATTATCTAGTCTTTTTCCATGCAAGGGCGATAAATTTTGTATTTCTTAATTTACTATTATTATTAGTCATATATATATATATATATATATATATATATATATATATGCTACAAATATTTTAAGAGCTTTATTGCGATACTCATAGTTGGCTTTGTTTATTGTTTGGTTTTAATTCTCTTACATAAAGACTTCTAGGATTTTAAGTACTTGCTTATTATTTATCTATAGTAATATAGATGTATCTTCAACTAATATCTGTCTAAACTGCGAATGTAGACGTAAGTGTTGTAAGATTGAACTATGCTCATCCAAGTGAAATGTAAACATTCTCGTCAGCATCGTCGTTGTAAAACCAGCATACGTATTATCATTTTTTTTTTAATCAGCGATGTAATCTAAAGGACATCTAAATTGATATACAGTGTCGGCCTTTTGTAAGATGCTAGTTAACGGAGAAGAATTGTTTTTGACAACTAGATTGGTTTTATTAAATTAAGTATAGTATACAATCGACCTCACTTTTTTACTTGGATCATTAGTGTTAATTATATTTTAATTTTTTTTCTCCCTGGTTATATTTAGAATGTATCTGATTACGGTACAGTAATTCGATATGTTTAGAGTTATTTGATGATGTATTCGCATTTATTTTTATTCCTAATAGCTCGTCTAATTTGTTCATCAACGATGTAATTAGGAAAGTCTTTAATAATGAGAGTATATTTAATTTTTTAATTCAGAACAGAAAATCGTTTTTTTTTTTTAAATAATTTAACTTTGCACGGTTTATTAAGTTTCGTATAATAGCTGTTTTGTAATAATTTGTACATTCAGTTTTAAAGCTAAGAGTGCACATGTTTTTGTTAGTTGGTGTTTTATATGAAGAGGTAGTAAATGTATTATTATTTTTACTGTGTATCAGTACATCAAGAAACGGGTTTTTTGTCCTTATTAAGTTCATGCATGAAGTTTTTTTTTAAGTTTTTTTGTTTGTAACTCATGTATTTCATTTATATTTTTGATTAAATGAGAATGACATCTACGTATCTTAGTTAATATCGAGGTTTCTTAATTATGTATATCCTTGCTTAAACCGGCTTCTAATGCTCTGGAATGAGCGGCTTGGGAATAGTAGTGGAGGAACAGTCCTATGGGTAAAGAGAAACTCAGATAGTTTCCACCACGGAATATGTGATCGAACGGCGCTATATCGAGTTAACACCTCGTCACCGAGGCCCGTTGGTACAGTTGGTATGACGTTTGCGTCCTATCCTAACTGTTCGGGTTTCCATACTCAGTAGTGGATGCGCACTGCTAATGAGTCCCATTTCTGCATTCTGTTGAGGTTTCTTATAGACTCGATGAATTACTTAATTATTAGGTTGTCCCAAAAGTTCGTAAGCACTTGCGAAAAATTGAATTTTTATGCAATTTTTAATTGTTTTTGGAAGCGCGTTGTGACATCGGACGAGAAATGGATCTATCTGGTCCAACACAATCGAGACAAGCGATGGGTTCAGAAAGGGCAAGAAACACTGTCGGTTCCAAAACAAGATCGATTCGGCAAGAAAGTCATGTTGTACGTTTGGTGGAACTTTGAAGGAATCGTGCATTTTGAGTTGGTTCCGAATGGTCGTGCCATCAGTGCCGAACTTTACTGTCAGCAACTGGAGTGGGTCTATGAAAAGTTGAAGCAAAAGTACCCGGCTCTGATCAACCGAAAGCGCGCTTGATGCAGCAGGACAATGCCAAGCCACACACCTCCAGGAAGACCAAAGACAACTTTGAAGAGCTGGACGGCGTTGAGGTTCTGCCACATCCAGCCTACAGTCCTGACTGTGCTCCATCAGATTACGGCCTTTTCCGCTCAATGGAACACTTTCTGAAGGGCCACCGATTCGACTCGTTTGATGAAGTCGAGGAAGCGTGTCAAGAATTCTTTGATTCGAAGCCGGCTGAATGGTACTTTCACCAGATCCGAAAGCTTGCAGATCGATGGCAGAAAGTCTTGGAAAATGATGGTCTGTATTTTGAGGAATAATTTTTGTTGTTTTTGGCGAGTAAAATTTCAATATTTCAATATTTTGCAAGTGTTTACGAACTTTTGGGATAACCTAATATTATATATATAAAATATATATGCGTATATATATGTATCATAATTAAGTAATTCATCGAGTCTAGAAGTCTGTTTTTATTTCTTATATATATATATATATATATATATATATATATATATATATATATGTGTGTGTGTGTGTGCGTGTGTGTGAATAAATAAATATAAACCGTATAGGTGATACCTAGGTAGGTTTACCTGGCTCTTTAGGTTCATATTTATGTTTGCTCTACTTAGTGTATTGAGCACTTTACGCAGTTACCTTTGCTTTCCTAATTTGGAGGTTTTATTCTTTGGACTTTGTGTTTGGATTCTGGACGATTACTTGCGTCTAAATTTAATAATTTTAGTTTTTTTCTTTTTTTTCTTTTTCTTATATATATATATATATATATATATATATATATATATATATATATATATATATATATTAAGACATCTTTATGTTTATACATTCTTTTTATAGATACAAATATTTAAGTAAATGCGCCGTTATTAAAAATGTCCAAGAAATTTTCATAGAGAATATTCGTCCTCCGACAGGAATCAAACCTGTATCCTATACGGAAACGTCATATAGCCGGACGTGCCATAACCGTTTCGGCCACAGAGGAGCGTTCGGTTAGCAAGGTCGATATTACCGTCATTAAACTACAATCTTCCATGATTCTCTCATGTATTATTTTGTCTTAAAATAATTGTCGGACTTTGTCCATTTCATAATATATATATATATATATATATATATATATATATATATATATATATATATATATATATACATATATATATGGTATTTGTAAGTCTGCTTTTACGTGAATATGTATCGTGTGTCTGAAGACATAGACACGTGGTAGTGGGGGGGGTAATTGCAAATGATTGATTGATTAGTGTTTCCGTTATAAAACCTTGGTGAATTTAAAAACCGAAACATATTTTAGATTGAAGGAATAATTTTTTTTTTTTTTTTTTGTGGGGGAGTTCTATTCTCGTATTAGTCTTATAATTCGCGTGCACAGGCGTTGACTTTCAAAATATATGTCGCTAAATATTCATATTTGTATGTATTCAGTACTGAAGTTGCTACACAATATATTATATTTTTTTATTTCCATATAGCATCAAAATTGTGCAGATATAGTGTATCAATATTTAGGACACTACAATTTAAATATTGCGTATAACGTCTGATCCGTAATATTATGCAAGCAACGTAGACTACCAGTAAATATATAAGTTTTTATAATCTCAACACATTGTACACAGGTTTATAGAAACAACATTATACGTATATTCGATCTCATAATCTTCATATTAAGTATATGTACATACTACTATTTCAGAGAGAATAATAGCTTTGCCGTATCTGATTATGCTAAAATTATACCATTTTCGGGTTTTGAATATACGTGGGAAAAGATGCGAGTGCGTCGCTCGATGTTGGGAAAATGAAAATAGTATAAAAAAAGGATCGTCGGTACACGTTGCTAAGCAACGGCTAACATTTCGAAGAGACGGCTACTAATTGCTAGAACGGACGAATTTGCTCGGTCTTTTCTTATTTGGACAAAGGAGGAGGAGTAGCTGTAAGAGGAGGTGTATGAGAAGCAGTAGCTGTAGGAGGAGCAGTAGCTCTAGAAAGAGGTGTAGAAGGAGCAGTAGGAGAAGAGTGGATGTGCTTATGAGGGTAAGAGGAAGAGCCGGGCGAGAAACAGAGTGGG
The DNA here is from genome assembly GCA_963932145.1 of Acanthosepion lycidas. Classification (NCBI taxonomy): domain Eukaryota; kingdom Metazoa; phylum Mollusca; class Cephalopoda; order Sepiida; family Sepiidae; genus Acanthosepion; species Acanthosepion lycidas. The sequence goes on from OZ010601.1 coordinate 75,960,761, forward strand.
AGGAGAAGAAGATTGAAGAGCGAGGAGGGAAAAGGAAAAACAATGGCTTACAACAGTGGGAGTACATAAAGAGAGGATGTCGTAAGAACGAGATCGAAAAGAAGAAAATAAAAACGGAGAAGATGGGGAGGAAGAGAGAAAAAAGAAAGAGAAAGAGAGAGAAAGCGAGCGAAAAAAGAGAGAGAAGAGAAAAAGTAAGGGAGGGAAAAAGAGAGAAGAGAGACCGGGAGAGAGAGAGAAAAAGAAAGAGAGCGCGAGAAAGAAAGAAAGAAAGAAAGAAAGAAAGGAAGAAAGAAAGAAAGAAAAGAGTGAAAGATAGAGAGAGAGTGCAGTAAATAAGGGGAAAATGTCTCTGTCGTTGCAACCAAACGAGCAGTACAGAAAAAAGAATAGCTTTTCTTCTATATGCCGTATCCCTTCAGGACGTTTGCGATTAGGCTCGCCACAACTTCCTGTCACTTGTAGCTCTTAGCAATATTTATCTCTTTATTATATCGTGTAATCAATGTTATGCCAACCATTTAAACAAGCTCATTAGGTAGGTTATTCTCTGCTTTCCTTTGTCTTTCTTGATTTCAACATATCCTTGTGAGTGTTAAATTTTCCAAGCATCTTTCTTCAATATATGGACCCTAGAAAATCCATTTGTCTCTTTCTGATTCTAAGTATAAATATCCGTTATGTTTCCATTTTCCATCAATTTTCGTCGTTGTTTATTCAGTCCACGATACTCTTAGTCTTCTTCTCAAGGGACCGTATATTTGTTGACTCAACTCTCTTCTTCGTCTCTGCTGAAATTGTACAGCATTCACTGCAATTTAGGACCGATATTACATAACAATTTTATAGACTTTCTAACGAAATTTTCCAGTCTCCTAATACTTTGATTATCTTTTCGAAGACATATTTTTAGACGTATTATATCTATTTATTTTAGTTTTAATCGTTTCAAGTCTACCAATTAATTTTTTGGAAGCCGTAGAAAATTGATACGGAAGGAATTCTAGCTTCCCTAGGAAAATTTATTTCGTTTCTGGGTTTTTTTTACTATTATTATTATTTGTTTGTTTGCTTTTTATGTTTTTTTTTGTTCTTGAAAAATTCAAAGCTGCTGACACTGATTGCCTCGTTTTGATAACTCAGGTTCTCACAGTTTGTGGGCTTGCAATGGAAGCTGCGTATTTTGTGGGACCACTGTAAAAATTCAGAGCCCGACATTTTCCTACTTTGGAGCAGTGTCTTTTTAATTGATCTTTTTTCTCACCACCGTTTTCTTCACTCTATTTTCTTTCCTCCTCAGTAACACCCCTCTTGAATCTTAGCGGATGTATCCCCTTGCTTGTAGTGCAAAGATTAAGTGAAACATCCTATAGTCACCTACTTTAAGGAGCCATTAACTTCAAACACTCTTTTGATTGTCTTCTAGGTCAGCGGTCGTCAAACTTTTGAACTTCATGGACCACTAAATGTATTATTTTAAATTCGGCGGACTAGTAATATAAATTTAGAAAAAAAAGGTAAAAACATTTGTATAATAATAATCAGAAAACATTTATTTTATTAATATGAAATGCACCCATTAAATGTAACAAAGTTATATCGTAATTATTTAAATAAAACAAATTGAAACGTTTCATAAAAATTGAAATAATGTCCCAATTTTTCTGGGGACTATCAAAAATTTTGCACTGACAACCAGTGGTCTGTGGACCCCCGGTTGGCCACCTCTGGTTTATATCGTGAGAGCTTTTAGAATTTTAAGGTAGGATATTCTGAAATTGAGGAAACTTCTAAAAATCGATTTTAACATGCTCTTTATTCATGCAGACGTATCGAGTGCATTAGCATGATATATGCCTATCTAGCACAAGCAATGAAAAGCTACGCTTTCCTTGTTATATTAGTATCCAAGAACATTGGCTTTTAGCTAACCAGTTTCTTGATTATGACTACTTCAAAGGAATGAACGACAAACTGCTCTACACATACGAAACGGATGAACCCACAGTGACCGTCATTCATTTACATTGTCTTAATGATTCATATGGTGCTGATCAATAGAGGGTTTTGACATGCCACCTGATACGCAATGTATCTCGGTTAATGACACTGCTTAGGATTACACCACGAATATAATTTTTCTGTATTGAGGAAATGTCGAAAAGTAATTATTAAATTAAATTATAAAATACATAATTATATAATTAATTATCGTTATTTTTTTTATTTATATAGAATAATCCTAGCCCTAGAAAATGATACAAAGTTTACTGAAATTCATCCGTACAGGGAGAAGATGTTGGCACTAAAGTAAGTCCTCCCCCAATTAAATAGCGTTCATCTTGTATTCAAAATAGCGGAAAATTGACCATTAACCTAGATATGACACATACATCTTGAGATCTTTTAAGATTTTAAGGTAGGATAATTTTGAAATTGGGCAAACTTTTAAAAATCGATTTTAACATTTCTTGCAGACGTATCGAGTGCATTGATATCATATATGCCTATCTAACACAAACAAAGAAAAGGCGCACAGTCCTTATGACATTAGTAGCCAGTAACATTGGCTTTTAGTTAACGGGTTTCTTGAATGTGACCACTTCAAAGGAATGACTGACAAACTGCTCTGCACATACGAAACGGATGAACCTGCATTGACGGCAACTGGATTTACGTCAGCTTTGATGTTTCTTAGGGTTGTGATCAATGGAGGTCTTCATTCGTAATGTATCTGGGTTAATGACACCGCCTGGGATTACACTACGAAAATAATTCATACTCCTTCCCGTTCTTTTTGAAGAGGAATAAAGATTATATTCCTTCTTTCCCGTTTAGGATTGGATTATCAGTTCATTTTAAAGTTGTTTTTTTTTCATTATTTTTCACTCCAAGTAGCCCGTTGAATCTTAGTGACATTGTCGCCTTGTTTGGGATTAATTGGTTAAATAAAAAAAATATTTTTCAACCAATACAACGGTGCAAAGCCACTAGAAGGCAGTGGTTTACTGAAAGAGATTCTTGTAACGGTGTAAAGAGAGGAAATCCGAAATTAAAAATATAAAGGATGTGTTGGATAGACAAAGGTTGACTCTAGTCTTGAAGATGTTAAGATTGTAGTAGATAGGGAAGAATACGTTCGAGAATTTGTCCTGCAAAGTATTAGGCTGGTGCAAAAATAATGTCGTTTTCTCACATAGTAACATATGTGATAAACCGACATTATTTTTGCACCAACCTAATATTAGGTTGGTGCAAAAATAATGACGGTTTTTGACGTTAAAAATACGTCATAAACCGTCATTATTTTTGCACCAACCTTATAATAGCTCCGAGGGAGAAGAAATATGAGTGAATAGTAAGTAATAAGTGATTATCTTCGAGGAACGTTAAATCTGCAGACCATCAAAAACTTCGTACGGACCACCACGGTTGGCGACCACTGGACTATATCGTGAGAGCTTTTAGAGTTTTAAGTTAGGATATTTTGAAATTGGGCAATCTTCTAAAAATCGATTTTAACATTCTCCTTTTTTTTTTTTGCAGATGTATTGAGTGCATTAACATGACATGCCTATCTAGCTCAAGCAATGAAAAGGCACGCAGACTTTGTGATATTAGTATCCAGGAATATTGGCTTTGAGCTAACGAGTTTCTTGAATGTGATCACTTCAAAGGAATGGCCGTCAAACTGCTCTGCATGCACAAAACGGATCAAACCACATTGATGGCCACTGGATATACGCTGTGCTTAATGTTTCTTAAAGTTGTGATCAACAGAGGTTTTGAGATGTCATCCGACTTCATTATGCAATGTATCTGAGTTTATGACCCTTCCTAGCATTGCACCACGAAAATATTTTTTCTGTATTGAGGAAATTTCGAAAATTCTGTAAACGAAATAAATATCTGAGTTTGAAGCCATGTAGAAATTTGTCTTGAAATTTGAAATGGAAAAAAAATAAGACGATTGTATTGTAGACGGCCGTGTGTTTGTAAGCGTTGTGCATGAACTCCTGAAATAGGGCCCACCACAAATATGGCAGGGTCAAGATGAGTTCACTGAAAAGAAATATAAAAGAAAATGTGAAGAAGACAATGAAGACAAGTATATATATATATATATATATATATATATATATATATATATATATATATATGTGTGTGTGTGTGTGTGTGTGTGTGTGTGTGTGTATTTATATATATATATATATATAAATATTTGTATCTATAAAAACAATGTATAAACATAAAAATGTCTTAAAATAATTGTCGGACTTTGTCCATTTCATAATGTGTGACGTCATTTGTTTACATTTGATACGCCATGGGCATATATAAATGTACGCGAGAGAGTCATGGAAGATTGAAGTTTAAATACAGTAAATTCGACCTTGCTAACCGAACGCGCCTCTGTGGCCAAATCGTTAAAAGCACGTCAGGCTATTACGGGTCCGTATAGGATACAGGTTCGAGTCCTGTGAGAACGAATATTTTCTGTGAAAATTTCTCGGACATTCAGGCCGGTAAATGTTGTTTAATACTGTTTATTATAAATAGGGCATTTACTTAAATATTTGTATCTGTAAAAAGAATGTATAAACATCATAAATTATATATATATATATATATATATATATATATATATATATATATATGTGTGTGTGTGTGTGTGTATTTATATATATATATATATATATATATATATATATATATGTGTGTGTGTGTGTGTGTGTGTGTAAAATGTGTCTATATATATGTGTGTGTGTGTAGGATAGACAACGGTTGACTCTAGCCTTGAAGATGTTAAGATTGTAGTAACTAGGGAAGGATCCTTTCGAGAATCTGGCCTGCTAAGTAATAGCTCCGAGGAAGGAGAAATTTGAGTGAATACAAAGAGAATAAGGATAATTTTACTCCCCTGGGTATATATTATTTAAATGAAGTCTATGTCAGCAGTTGCCAAACTTTTTAACTTCATGGACCACTAAATGTATAATTTTAAATTTGGCGGACGACTAATATGAATTTAGAAAAAAAAGGTAAATACATTTATATAATAATCTGAAAACTTTTATTTTATTAATATGAAATGCACGCATTAAAGGTAACAAATTATAGTGCAATTGTTTAAATAAAACAAACTGAAAATTTGAAATTTGCAAGTCATGTTAGGTGATACTATTGCTTGATTATGTCACATTTGTGTACTTGTGTATTCGTCATTATTTCAAGATTACATAAGGTCTTAAACCTATACACTATCCATAATACTTGTTTTGTTATTCTTCATTTTTTAATCTAAAGGTTCAAAAAATTGAAACAATGTCCCAGTTATTCTGTGGACTATCAAAACTTTTACACGGACGACCAGTAGTCCGTGGAAGACCGGTTGGCACCACACTTCATGGCATATTTTTTTCGCTCCATTCATTTTACGAATGATAAGTATGGACAACAAATTTTAATTTAATCCAAGTCAGGAGACTAACCGTTTCATAATTCTTATTTTCAATACAATTGTTTGATTACACTGGCAATGTCTTTAAAGTGTCTGTCTTTATGAAACGCTCAATTGCATTTAATTTTCAATGCCTTGACTGATATATATATATATATATTTTAATTAGAATCACTCAATGCAAGACAGCAAAGCCACTAAGAAACAAGAGCTTACATGTTTGTGGAAGAATTAGGAAAAGAAACATTAATTAACGTGAAGAGGAAATTGTAATCAGGAGGACAGTAGATAGCGACTGACATTACTTTTAAATGTTTGACTGTAAAGCATGGAGCCAGAAGGTAGTTCCACAAGCGAAACGTGCGAGAAAATGAACTTTTAGCATAGAATTTATGGATACATCTAGCCAACTCAACTGCAAATTGAGAAACCAGTCCAGTATTGCGCTTAAATTCAAAACGTCTAGGTACCATAGCGAAGAGCGACTTTTATTTCGGAAAAATACAAAAATGGGACATCAGGCTTAAATGGGGAAAATTCTGTAGAATACTTATTACAGCCTGACTGGAAATCTTTTGAGAGAAGCACCAAATGATTTTCGAAATATCAAAATAATGATGCATCGATGTTCAATTCTTTTTCTATTGATGTCTTTAATCTATAGCTTTCGTTTCTGTAGTCTGTAGGATTTTCCTTAGTTTTCCTCATTATATTTCAGATTAAACCTATAATGGTCTACTGACGAATTTTATATTTACTATCTGTCTATATTTCTGAGATGAGGTATTATGTATACTATTTACATTATTCCGACTGTTGTCCTCATTTTTGTCGCCATATTTATTACATCGTTTCAGCCTTTCAATATCTGTCTATATTTCTGAGATGAGGTATTATGTACACTATTTACATTATTCGGACTATTGTCCTCATCTTTGTCACCATATTTATTACAACGTTTCGGCCTTTCAGTATCTGTCTATATTTTTTAGATGAGGTATTATGTACATTATTTACATTATTCGGACTATTGTCCACATCTTTGTCGCCATATTTTTTACAACGTTACGGCCTTTCAGTATCTATCTATATTTCTGAGATGAGGTATTATGTACATTATTTACATTATTCGGACTATTGTCCTCATCTTTGTCGCCATATTTATTACATCGTTTCGGCCTTTCAGTATCTATCTATATTTCTGAGATGAGGTATTATGTATATTATTTACATTGTTCGGACTATTGTCCTCATCTTTGTCGCCATATTTATTATAACGTTTCGGCCTTTCAGTATCTGTCTATATTTTTGAGATGAGGTATTATGTACACTATTTACATTATTCGGACTACTGTCCTCATTTTTGTCGCCTAATTTATTACAACGTTTCGGCTTTTCAGTATCTGTCTATATTTCTGAAATGAGGTATTATGTACATTATTTACATTATTCGGACTATTGTTCTCACCTTTGTCGCCATATTTATTACAACGTTTCCGCCGTTGTACGCTCCAGCCTTCTTCAGATGGTTGTTGAACTGAACTCTTTATTTCGCTCACTGGGGTAGACTGTTCTAGTTCGACGTGCCATATT
>OZ010601.1:75972814-75985314 GCA_963932145.1 Acanthosepion lycidas
AAGAACGAGGAAGGTACCTGTGTTTCTGACCTTACCGATCCATACAAATGTTCAGCATCAAAAATTTTGCACTATCCTAGATAGATTCTACATACAAGATAGAAATAAAAAAAGCTTGATGTAGCCAAGCGAGTTAACATAATTACCAAGCATCATCCAAAATTCTCGAAAAATGTTGAGTCTCTGTTGAATGTGTGGATGAATAAGAGGCAGCCATGAGGTGATTTCGTGTCTGAAGATATTACATGTGTAAAGGCAAGGGCACTGTACATGGATCTTATCAGAAAAATACCAGGCACCTCTTCTGAAGATGTGAATGCATTTAAAGCAAGCCAAAGATGGTTTGAAAATTTTTAAAAGAGAACTGGCCTCCACAGTATCGTGAGACATGAAGAGGCTGTGAGCTCTGATAAAGCTGCCTTGATTCAGAAGTGTTTTCAAGTGACCGAAAATACAAACCTGACCCTAAGTGAATTTTGGAAGGATCCGATCACTTCAATATCTTAAATTGCTTAAATCTCATTGATAAAGCCTGGGAAAAATCACAGTGATATATTTATTTACATTATTTGTATATAATGTGTTAAAATAAGTACTTTAATTTTGCATAAAATACGATTTATATATCAATATTGTTTTTTGTGAGGGTGAGGGCTGGAATGTATTAATTTCATTTCTATTATTTTAAATGGGGAAAATTGTTTCGAAATACGAAATTTCCAGTTACGAATGCACTCCTGGAACGGATTAGATTCGTAGGTCGAGGTTCCTCTGTATATAAAGAGAGATTGAAACAACAGGAAACGGATAACGAAATACCTACTAAATATATATATAACAACAAAAATAATACACACACATAAACACACACACACACACTTAGCTAATGCACTAGTCATACATACAAATAAATTCAACCATAATTTAGATTTTAAAAATGCTACACTCATAAAAAAAGAAAATAACTCACTCAGAAGGAAAATTCTAGAGAGTGCCGCCATAGAATATTACCCAAATATAATTCTACGCTCAGGCTTTTTCCCTATTTCACCTTTCTTAACAAAATTACTGCTCTCCCAAACAAGCCTACAGAACAATATCGTAAAATCAAAAGAAAATGGTTGAATCCGCCAACACAGTTATAATGACAATATTCTCCACACGTGACAATAACTGACGTTATTTTCAGTTAACAATATGAAAATAGCATTCTCTACATTCCTCCAGTTGCTAAGAACATGCTGTGTTAATTAGTTACTTTCTTTAACAAAATTCATTTCGTCTTTTGCTTTGAAAAAGTCCACATTGGACGAAACGCGTCAGCAATACCTACAGTTTTCCTATTGACACACACACACACACACACACACATATATATATATATATATATATATATATATATATATATATATATGTATATATATATATATATATATATATATATATATATATATATATATATATATATATAAGGTTAATGGTCAGAGATGAATCAGACCAGGAAACAGTAGTATTAAAAAGTGCTCAATACACGTGTGAAAAAATAAAAATAAAATTAAGAATAACATGTTAAAAATCAGGATGTCAGTTGAACCCGCTACCTTGGTTTCAACCTTACGGTATCCCCAGATGACTTTTGTCAATTGACCTATTAACGCTTTATTTTTTTTTTAAATAATGAATGCGACATTTATTTTTTAAATAAATAAACAAGCACACGATGTTGGGTGCAACTGTAGTATAAAGGGAGGAGGAATATGTAAAGAAGAAGAAGAAGAAGAAGAAGAAGAAGAAGAAGAAGAAGAAGAAGGGGAAAGGAAAGAAAAGTAAAGGTATTATAAAAGTATCGTTTAGGGGTTAATTGAAATATGCATTATTTTTATTTTATCCAGCCTCATATATGCTTAAGAGGAACTTTCTTAATATGTATGCAAGAACTCAAGACTTTGGATTTCTGTTTCAAAAGAATCACTAGCTTAAATGATGACTTATGTATGTATGCAAGGACTCATGGATTCAAAAGCTTCTTTGGTTTCCAGAAATGTCATTATTGCTAATTTTCCCAGTAGGCAGAAGTTACAAATATTATTCTGGTTATTATAAGACCCTTTTTAAAATTTTCCCACTTACAATCGGATCCCTGTGGTTGTTTTTTTTTTCCTTTTAACTTTCACATATGGTTAACTAGTTTGGTAGAGCACCTAAGACTTACTAGCTTTAAATGATGACCTATGATTGTAGCATCTACGTTTGAAAGTATCTTCAGTACATCCAATGTACTTTTTATCCTGGCCATTAATATTTCTTACTTCTGTTTCATAGATTATTGCTTCGGTTTTACAAACTTCATCTAATGGACATCTATTCTTATTTCTATGGTTGCATAATTTACTAGTGTTAACTATATTTTCTGCACGTTAGTTTTTTTAAATTTCTGACGTTTTGTATATTAATTATTGTTTCTAAATTACTAGTGCAACTGTAGCTTAATTTAATTGTGTTTTTATTGAATATATTATGTAATTCCTAATTTTTTGAGAAGCGTTTAAGTAAGTAACTGGAAAAATAATTCCCCTATTTTACATTTTACCTCTAAGTTACTGCCAGGACGACATATATATATATATATATATATATATATATATATATATATATATATATATGTAATGAAAAACAAACCACTTTAAGGTACCATTACGATAATTTATTTCACCTAAATCCTTTATTAAGGATTCAGGATCATCAGGTAAAACTTCCAGCAACGAAATGAGAGGAAAAATGGGATTAGAAATTGGTGGGTAGTGTAATTTTTGTAATTTAATAGAGGGGGTTGAGAGTGGTAGTTAAACAGACAATATAAAGTATAGGGAGGGGTTAATTTTATATCTCTCTTAAGTATGTTTTATTTTGGAGTAGGAGGAGTGACAGAACTTTGACCTATTTAGATGGTTAACAAAACGGAAATGAAATGTAGAAAATGTATACAAGTGAGTCTTATGGTAAAGAGAGAGATAGGCGAGGAAAGAGAGATGGAGTTGTTATAATTTTGTTTTAACAAAATTATGTAAAAGATAGCTTACAATGTTTGATAGAAAATTCGATGTCTGAAATAAATTTTGTTATTAACTTAAATCTTTAATTTTTTAAGTAAATAGTTTCGGGACTAAATATAACTATTATTGTAATAAACATATTTATCTAGGACATAAAGAAATATTTAAAATTTTAAAAGTTTATTCACCCGACTAATTGTATTTCCACAATATATAAAGAAAAAACAGTAACAATAACATCTATTTTAATATTTAAAATTAATTTATGAATGTAATTTTTATTTATTATATTGGTAAACTAAATTAAATATTAGGTTTCATTATTCAATAGTATTTAAGGGTAATATTAATTTTCATTTATTCATATATGTCTCACAAATGTATTCATGTGAATCCCTACATACATACGATCATTAACAAGTCCAAAAAACACATAGAAACACATGAGATAATTTACACAAAAATTTATTTATCCTCGTACATAAACTATATATACATTTTACAATCTTTATCTATATTTCAATATTTGAAATATATATAGATTTTAGTTAAATTCCATAGTTAAAATTTAATTTTAGGTGATTTCGGAAGTGTCTCATTTTAAAGGAATTTAGCTAATATTATTACTATTATTAATAGTCAAAGAATGGTATATTTAAATTTAAAATATCAATTTAGAAATGAAACTCCCTTCAGAAGATAACAAAATTTAAATTATAGAATATTACAAGAGAAGTATATTACAAAATAAGAACAGTAAATTTAAAATGTCATTAGAAAGACCCAATATTTCATTTAAAATTAATTCATGCATGTATGCACATATATACATACACACACACACATACATATATACATATATACATACACACGCACACACACACACACACATATATATATATATACATATATATACACATATACATACATATACAGTTCATATGTTTATATACAAATCTATATATCAAAAAAATTTATCTAACCCTTTAATCATCTATATATATATACATATATATAGATATACTCATATACACATACACACCCTTAAATACATATACATTCATATATAAGCACAAAACACCTACATACAAAAAAAGTTATAAAAAGAATACATATATATATATATATATATACACACATACCACCCTACATACACACAATTATATATATATATAAAGAATATTTTCTACAATTATTCACACATGCATGTATATATATATTTATATTACATTGTTATACACCAATTCACATACATATACATATATATATTTTCCAAATATTAATTCTAAGGTAATTACGTCTATATACATATACAGATTACAAGTAGTTAAATCTATAAAAATACACATGTTTAAGTACATGTACACACACATATATCCGTACATATACATATAATATACATATACATACAAAACAAACATAAAAACATTTATACATATACATCCACACCCATGCAGCATACACGTTAAAAAAAAATTGTCACTATTCAAACATGCCTCATACTAGTATATTTATACTCACATCTGTGTATATCTATTTATACATATATATCCATACTACCATACATATGTGTCCACAATATAAATACATAGTTACCCTTATTTATAATGTTCATATATATATATATATATATAAATAAGTTCACATATAAAAAAATTTTTAAGTTCAACAACACATATATCAAAGAGCACAGTGTCAGTATTTTCATATATTCAATTAAAATAATTTATATTTTCTATTTATATATCTGCACATACTTTGTTAAAATGAGGTGATTTTTATGCCTACATTTACAAATCAACTCATTATATATATATATATATATATATATATATATATGTGTGTGTGTGTGTGTGTGTGTGTGTGTGTGTGTGTGTGTGTGTGTGTAGATAGATATATATCCGTTGTTATATAATCCAAGTGGTTCCTAGTAATATAAAATATTAACACTGATCCGCAAAAAGAGCTCAATGTATTTATTATAACAGAGCATATAAAAAAATCCCGAATTACCTCATATGGTATGGACAGATCTTTTTTCAACCGATGGAAACTACGTCAGTCTTATTCAACCCCGGTGTGTGTGTGTGTGCGTATATATATATATATATATATATATATATATATGCACACATACACACACACACACACACACATATATATATATATATATATATATATATATATATATATATATATATATATATATATATATATATATATATATATATATGGGGGTGTCTGTGCCTGTGTGTATGTGTTTGCGCGCTTGTTTTTATGTGTGTATCAATGATCATATATATTTCCTATTATTTCATCATATTTGATGTCTTTCTTTCTTTCATTTCCTCACAGTCTCTGAATTATCCCCCTCTCTCCCTTGATTTTTAGTCTCTCTTTTATACCCCACCCAATTTATTTATTCCTCTGTATTATTGTTTTGTTTTCTTTATTTCTCATTTCTCCCTCCCTCTCTGTTTCCTTCCTTTTCTTCCTCCTTTAAGCTTCCGTTTACCGCTTCTCTTTGATTGCTAATTAGCTAATTAATAAGTATACCGAATACTAGGAATCGATTATTATTATTATATCTTATTGAAATAAGTAAGAAGAGTAAGTAGAGAAAACGAATCGGAAAGTGATTACATCTTTTACAAAAATAGTCATTAACAAAGCAGAAAAAAAGGTCTATGAAATATAAAGAATAATGAAGTGCAAAGAAACAATTTTTTTTTTTTACATTATTCGAAAGTTGTAGTCCGCAGATTTTTATTGTATTTAGTCTAAATTTTCACAGAGGTTATTTGTCTTTTCTCATGGAACATGAAGAAAATTGTTAAATTATCATGTAAAAATGCCAAGACAGCTTAGAACCTTCAGTAATCATACTTTGTTTGCCTTCGGGGAAACGAAGAATCAAAGATTCTTGAAAATATATTGAAGATTAAACAAGCCTGCGTTAAATTTTCTTTTCCAAAGGTCAAAGAGATCTCATGAAGGACCCAATGTTTGAGGAAGCACTGAGCGAAGCTGAAATGTCCGCCTGGTAGTCACTGAAGTCAGTAGTTACAAACTTCCAGAGAAACCACCGGAGTGCGGAATATCAGAATGAAAATGAAGAGCTACTGAAGAGTTTCCGCCAACTCAGGGGTCTGGAGGATGCGCACGAATGTCAGCCAAACTGCACTTTCTGCTGTCACACTCGGGTTATTTTCCAAAGATCTGTGGTGATTTGAGTGAAGAAGAGGGTACGCGCTTTCACCAAGACATCTAAAGCACTCTCCTCTTTGGTATCTCGAGATAAATGTTTGTTTGTTTTTAAATCATTTCACTCCAAGCAAGGCGATAAAGCCACTAAAAAAAGGGGTTAATATCATAAACTAAAATAGTGTAGGAAAAATACATTATTAAGCCGAAAGGAGAATAAAAGGAAGAGTAATGGAGGTTACTTTTACAAGCGAGAAGCGCGAGAGAAGAAACTGTTAGCATAGAACTTACGGTTACATCTAGCAATTCCGAATGTAAAATGATGAAAATGTATCAGTGGATGAAATTCGGCGGGGGCTTTTAGCACAAAATGGCGATAGTGCACTACAACGTAGAAGTGTGTATGAGTCGATCGAAAATTTTCAGAGGCCGGGCAAGAGGGAAGTACAAAGAAGGAGCAGGAAAATCACCAACCTTCACCGCGGGGGAAAATATTCAGCAAGCTTGAGAAATGATAAGGCAGAACCGGCGAGTTATAATCGATGAGCAGGGAAGTACTCTTCAAATTCGGATAATGTTTGACTTACACTCATATATAGCACGTGTAACAGCTAAATTGTCTAAATCGTTTAACAGCATGGGAGAATTAACCATCCGACCAAATGTGTGATATGTAAATGTTGTAACCAATAAATGGTTGAGAAGTAACAGAACAAGCGGTTGCAGATAAATCCTGTATTAATCAGTAAATACAAAAGAAAAGTATTACACGACTTGGGAGTGTGTGTCGGTTGACCAGCGTTCAATCTACACTACTGCTAATATTTAACAGTCTCTCCCCCCTCCCGCTCGTCCAAAAATATTCCCTTAGATCCCGTATAAACGAGTTCAGGGTCTCTCTACCTTCCGGGAGGAAATTTTGCCCTTCGGCAAAGCCTAGTCCGTGTTCCTCTCTGCTCAAGGAAGAGAGTTCGACAGTAATGAACAATCTATGCGACTGTTAATGTTTAACAGCCTCCCCCCTCCACGAGGGTTGTATGTGGCACGAGGCCGAGTTTACCGCGGGTTCTCCTAGCCCGTAGGCTCGGTCAAAACATTACCTTAGAACCCGCCTTAACGAGTTCAAGTCCTGTCTACCTCCCTGGACGAAACTTTGCCCTTCGGCGAAGCCTCGGCCGGGTTTCTCTCGGCCTCGGCAGAAAGTTTGCCAGTTGAACAATCTGGTCGACTGTTCCACCGAGGCTTACTTTCCTACTAATTTTATAGTAAGTGTCCACAATAGACTCATTAGAGGGTGGACACATTAAAAAAACACTGAAGGCGTTTCTTTTTCCTAGGATTTCAGAATAGGTTAGCTATCTTGACACCATTTGTCGTGGGGAATCAAAGAAAAAGCCTTTGAGTTATCAGGCTAGAAAAAGAACAGGTTAAAACTTTTCTTTCAGCCCCACTATGTCTTCACCACTGAGATCATTCAAGCCATCAGTAATGCTACCAACATTCATACTCTGTCGTCTTGCATCTTCAAATTTCATTCAAGAACCATCAAGAGAACGGTGAATAAGTTTTAAAAAGGGAACAGTAGAGAGGAAAACTTGGTCAGGAGATCAGAACAGCAAGAGGGATCATCATTTTAACTTAGAGATAAATACATTTTTATTGTTCAAAGTAGAGTCCAGTAGTGTTATAAAAATTTCGGTGGATTCCAGAAAGACATTTCTAAGTTCAAAGCTTAATCTAACAATTAAGTATTTTTGCTGTTATGCGAATTGGACAATTTTGCTGTTACAACCGGTATATTTTAGCCGGACATCATCATAAAAGATTATAAAAAAATAAATAATAAAGTACTCAATGCGTAAACACAAATACTAATTCGATATAATAACTTTACACGATCATTATATATCCACATAGGGGACTGGCTCTACGATCTGGATTTAATAATTAGTAAGTTCCACACATGTAACTCTTATTCTGAGACAATCACATCCATTGTCGCCATTTTTTAATTTCGCGCAAGCGCGTTGATTGTATTTGATTTTGTCAACTCCACTGTGTAGTAGGATCAGTTGGACACCGTCTCTGAGAAAAAAAGGACCACGACGCAATTAATTCCACCAGAGAACAACAAAACTCCTTGTAACATCAAAGAATTATGGCAACATTCAGCAACTTAAACAAGGAGACCATCCAGAAGACTTACAGAAGTTTCTGAAGAAGTTTGATGAAGCCAATGGCGATTTTATTGAATAAATTTACTCTTTAGTTCTAGAATAGATACACACACACACACACACAAACACACACACACATACATATATATATCTATATATATATATATATATATATATATATATATTGTGTGTGTAATTTTGGTAAATATATCTGTTATAATGTGCTGTCAGTTTTGCGTAATTTAGATGACAGTGTATGTGCCGCAATCTGTATACTAGAAAAATGTGTATGTTGCACTATCGTCTATTAGATCATCTGTTGCACTTTTTAATCGAACATTTTCTTCTGTACCAAATTTAGCCGTGTTTTATTATAGTAGAATAATAAGCAATAAAATTGATATTATCAGGTATTATATTATAATATACGAGAATGTAAAAAACAAAACAAAACAGAAATCGATTTTGAGGTAGTCGCACTTTGCACCGCTTGGTCTGGCAACTGAAGATTGTTCTAAAACATTCTATCATATGACTTGGCGCTGGATTGTCTGACTTTTTTTTGGAGCCTTTTATCTGGTGTATGCTAGAACATAGGAAGATTTTTTCCTTCGCGAAGACTGAGAAGGACAATCAGAGAGTGGTAGTAATGATCTGTTTTTCGTTTGTGAAAAACCGTTCTTGAAACTGTTATAAGGATTCCAGAAGATTTTTACTAATGAGCTTTTAGTCAAACACAAGTCGAACTGTGGTACCATATTTTGATCATGGTGGGATGTCAGTAACTGATAATCCACGAATTGGCACTATACATTGAGATAGATAGATAGAGAGAGAGAGAGAGAGATAGAGAGAGAGAGAGATAAATAGAAGGATAGATAGGGTGAACAGCTTGATATGTGTTTATATATATATATATATAGAGAGAGAGAGAGAAAGAGAGAGAAAGAGAAAGAGAGAGAAAGAGAAAAATGAGCAGATTGAAGTAGCTATATATATATATATATATATATATATATATCTTCATATCTATCTATCCTTCTATCTATCTATCTATCTATCTATCTATATATATATATATATATATATATATATATATATATATATATATATACATACACAGAGAGATATGAAAATATAGATATGAACAGATTGGTGTAGCTAGATAGATATTAACAGACTGAGATACATACATAGATAAAATAGATAGATAGATAGATAGATAGATAGATAGATAGATAGATAGATATGAACAGCTTGATATATATATATTAGGTTGGTGCAAAAATAATAACGTAATAATGTCGTTTTTTGACGTTAAAAAATACGTCAAAGACGACATTATTACGTCATTATTTTTGCACCAACCTAATATATATATATATATATATATATATATATATATATATATATATATATATATATGTATGTATATATGTATATATATATATATATATATATGTAAGTTACCAAGAGCATAGAATCCAGGTAGAACTCAATGTCCAGGACAGAGTAAGAATATAATATAAAAGACTCAAACACTGATATTCCAAGGTTATAATTTTTTACATTGGAACCGTAATCACCATCCAAGTCATCAGACCTACAAATTCAAAACGTTTTTGAATTTGTAGGTCTGATGAAATGGATCATGAATACAAGTACCATAGGGAAGACCTCATCCGAAAAATTACCATGAGATATTTATATAGGTATTTATTATAGAAAAATCCCAGCAAAGCAACTTTACGGCGACGGAAAGGTGACTGAAGCCGAGACAATAGCACAAGATCAATGATATTTCTTATTCTTCATTGGATTTTATCAAGAATCTTTAAATATATACGCAGGGCCGCCAGATCAAATGTGGTAGCGATATTTTAAGCAGGGGTGCATGATACATTTATAGATATACTATCAGTCTTCGCTCGCAAAGTAAGATATATTTACTACTTTAAATCTTTGAAACAAAAATTTTAAATGAACATTTCGTTCATAAATTGGCTTGTCATAGTTAAGGAAAGTTTTACAAATAGATACCAACTTGTTGATAGCCCAGTAAAATGCAAATTTCTAACACTTCTCACTACATAAGAAAATATTTCTGAAAATCAAAATATTCCTTGAATAAAAGAACAGTAATGGAGTACAGTTAATTTTTTTTTTTAAATCAATATGCAAATTGGTTAAACATGAAGAGCGATATCACCTAGAAGTAGATAATATTAGGTTGGTGCAAAAATAATAACGTAATAATGTCGTTTTTGACGTATTTTTAACGTCAAAAAACGACATTATTACGTTATTATTTTTGCACCAACCTAATATATAATATAGATATTGAGCCCCTATCGTGTAAATTACTCTAAGTAATTCATGCACATTATTTATCGTCTTTCAGTTGCGTCTCTGTCCTTGGACAGAGTGCGCTCAGGGGCTTCTCTGTCTGAGGACAGAGGGGCAACTGAGGAAAGTTATACTGAATAGGTGTCCAGCCCAGAGGAACAGCCCGAGGACGCGCCCTCCCGTTGCACAAGAAGGAGGGATCGGTGCTCGCACCGAGGCCAGCGCAACCGACGGTTGCTGGAGCTGGGGGGAATTTTTGTCCCTGCCCGAGTGTACGCGCTCGGGTCCCCACATTAATCCGACCTTGTGTCACATCTCATTCTCGTGGGGGAATGAGTAAACACTGTGTAAATTACTATAAGTAATTTACACTCTTTATTTATCATCTCTCAGTTGCGTCTCTGTCTATGGGCAGAGAGCTCACAGGGGCTTCTCTGTCAAAGGAGGCAACTGAGAAAATTATACTGAAGAGCTGCCGAGCCCTATGGCACAGCTGCCCGAGTCCGCGCCCTCCCATTGTACCAGGGAGAGGGATCGGTGCTTTCACCGAGGCCAGCGCAACCGACGGTTGCGGGGGCTCGGGGAATTTTTGTTCCTTGCCCGGGTGCACGCGCTCGGGATCCCCACATTAAACCGACCGTGTGTCACAACCTGACCTCGTGGGGAGTCAAGCAAATACCGTGTAAATTACTCTAAGTAATTTTTACGTATTATTTATCATCTCTCAGTTGCCTCTCTGTCCTTGGACAGAGTGCGATTAGGGGTTTCTCTGTCAAAGGACAGAGAGGCAACTGATAAAATTATACTGAAGAGGTGCCCAGCCCTGGGGAACGGCTGCCCGAGGCCGCGCCCTCCCATTGCACCATAGGGAGGGATCGATGCTCGCAGATTTTCTAAGTCCTCTTTCCTCATTATGTGCCCTAGAAATTTCAACTATTGCTTCCTCTATAAGTGTCTTTTTTGTCCATTTTCTCTAAAAATTCGTCGTTGCTTACATATTCACTCCATGGTATCCTAAGCATCCTTCTGTATAACCACATTTCTGTTGCCTCAAGTCTCTTCTACATTTTGATATTCACCGTTATATTGGAGAACTGATATTACATAACAAACTAGTACTCTATACTTTGTAGCAACTGAAATTTCCCTGTTTCTTAATACTTTGCTTAGTTTTTGGAATGCATCTTTCGTTATCCCAATGCGCCTTCGGAATTCAGTGTCGCACTTTCCGTCCCCTGTTAAAACACATGCCAGATAATAAATTTTTCGTATTTGTTAGATTTCGATAACCCCAATTTGTAATTTGTATATTGGGCTGTCCTTTTTGCTAACAACGATGGATTTTGTCTTCTCGCAGTTGATGTTTACTCTATTCTTCCCGTGTTTTGTTTTTTCACTACCTTCTGTATGAATTCGCGTAGTGTTTTCTTTCTGAGTATGATTCGTAAAATATATGGAATATTGAAAAGACTTTATCCCAATTATTCAGAAAAGAACTCTAATAAAGCTGATAATTCGGTTATTTTCCTAAATAATAGATACACTGTTTTCAGAAAGGGAAATGTCCTCTGCAGGTCGCGTTAAGCAACACTTAAGATTTACTTACTAAAACATGAATCTATCGGCTTTTTCCCCCTTTTTTTGTTTCTTTTGATAGAATAAAAGTGAGTCTTTCGTGTATTCTTCTTTTTTATGGCTGAGAGCCATTCAAATTTTTCCG
>OZ010601.1:75990314-75995314 GCA_963932145.1 Acanthosepion lycidas
GGGCTGAAAACCATTATGTCCCTTCTAAGTCCAGAGTAGATATTCGCTAAGGTCAGTGGAGGATAATATTTTTCTAAGATTGACTTAAGCGACGCATATGTAGAAATACCGGAGGAATGCTCGAAGCTCCTTTGCATAAACACCCACAAGGGTTTATACAAATTTTAAAGATTTCCGTTCGGAGTTAAGGTCGCCCCTTCCATTTTTCAACAGGTCATGGACACGGTGTTAAATGGTCTGGATTTAGGGGTTGCCTATATCGATGAGGTCCTAATAAAAAGTGAGAGCATCGAGGAACACAAATCGCACGTCTGGCAGGTGTTCATGAGAATCCAGGATTACGGTTTCAAATTAAAAGACGTGTAGTGTGAGTTTTTTTTAGAGAGGATTAAGTACTTGGGGCAAATAATTGACAAAGACGGAAGACGTCTTGATCCAAATAGGGCAACAGCAATAAAGAATATGCCAGCACCAGAAAATGCGTCGGCTCTTCAAAGATTTTTTTATGTCTTACCAATTATTACAACATGTTTGTCCCAAGAATGCATAGTTTTAGAGCTCCACTTAATGAATTATGGGGAAAAGATAAAGAGTAGGAGTGGACAACCAAATGCCATGAAGCATTTGAGAAAATAAAAGAGCTCCTTACATCAGATCTGTTCTTGACTCATTACGATCCAAACCATGACATCATTGTAGCTAGCGATACTAGCTCCTACGGCATCGGGGCGTGCATTTTACACAAGTTAAAGGATGGATCGGTAAAGTCAATCGGCTATGCATCTAGAACGCTATTACCAGCTGAAAGGGGTTACTCGCAAATAGAAAAGGAAGATTTAGGATTATTTTTTGCGGTGACTAAATTCCATAGATCTATTCGTGGAAGGTACTTTTTGTTGCAGACAGACCATCGTCCACTCCTTACTATCTTTGTATCAAAAAAGGGTCTGCCAACACATACTTCTAATAGACTGCAAAGATGGGAGACCATTCTCCTTAATTATAACTACAAAATGGAGTTCCTCCCATCGACTAAAATCTGTCATGCAGACGGGTTGTCTAGATTGATACCTAAGTATGCTGAACCCCTGGAAGACACAATCATTGCTGACATAATAACAGGGGTCGAAATAAAAAGTACCCTGCGAAATACTTTTAGGGAGCTTCCTATAACAATTGACGAGATAATTAACAAATCGTCCGATGATGAGTTCTTAAAGGAAGTAAAAGAAACTAAATAGTAAAGACCAGAATATCTCAGAAGTTTACTCACTCTGTAACGACATACTTATGTTCGGAGAGAGAGTATTAATCCCATCTACACTACAGAAAAGAACATTAAAGGAATTCCATGTTGGCCATCCGGGAACTTCAAGAATGAAAGTTCTGATGAGAATTTACGTCTACTGGACTAACATGGACAAGGATATTGAAAACACTGTAAGATCGTGTAAAGGGTGTGCTTTGGCTGTAAAAGCACCACTGATAAAATTGACTCCCTGGCCTAAAACCGATTGTCCGTGGTCTCGGATACAAACTGATTTTGCTCCGCCTCTTGATGTGTATTACTACCCTATAGTAGTTGACTGCTATTCCAAGTGGCCAGAAATATTGAAATATAAGAAACCGACCGCAGAGGTGACAGTAAATGTTTTTTCACGAGCTATTTTCACCTTTCGGAGTTGTTGACTGTATCGTAACAGACAAAGCCATACAGTTCACATCCGGTGAATTAAAGGATTTTTGTCAGTTATTCCGGATCGAACATATTACCACGGCGCCATATCACCCAAGAAGTAATGGACAAGCAGAGCGTTTTGTGGACACTTTCAAGAGAGCGCTGAAGAAGACGAGAGGTACTCCCACCGATACGGCTATACAGCGGTTTTTGCAGGTCTCTCGTGTAGCCCCTAATAGCAGTGCTCCATCTGCGAAGACGCCAGCAGAGGTCAAGTTTGCCAGGAAAATAAAATCGACAAATTCCTTCCGAGTGAAACGAAAGCGGCAAATAGGAATAAATAATTAAAAAGCGCTTTAAGACCGGTGAAAAGGTGTTCTTTTGTGTATTTGGGAATAATAAAGCTCACTGGGAGATAGGAACAATAGACAGACAAATTGGTAGCATGATTTACATGGTTCAAGGGCCGAACTTTATACACAAACGTCATATAAGCCAAATTAGAAAACGGTATGAAATCGTAATCGACAGGGATCCCATAGAAGATGACACTATGGACGCCGTCTTTGACACATATGAGGTTCCAATATCGCAATTATTGCCAGAGCTCAGAAGCTCCACCCACCACGAACAAAAAGGAAATATACGAAACGTTTAGAAATTAATCCGAAAAGAAAAAGATATTGAACATCTTTCATTTCATACCATGTCCACATAAAAAGAAAAAGAATTAAAAAAAATCCCATTTCCTAACTTGTAAACTATTAATTGCCAGAAAAACACAATACGCATTTATTAAAAATTATTAACAATACAAATTACAATTAAACTTATCCAATTTTTCCTTATTTACGAATAATGAATAGAGACCTTAATAAAAAGGGATTGTTGAAAACACTTAAAATGTTTGTCCTAAAACTAAAAAAAAATTGAACGTAATTCCTGTATATAGCTTTTTCAAATTAGTTGTTTCTGATTTTTTTTTTTTTTTTTTTTTTTGTGGACAAGGATTTATTTGGCTGAATAAAAATTATTTTATGGTAATTATAAAAAAAGACTCCATACAAGGCTGTAAAGACGGGTACTCTCTCTAAAGAGTCTATGTTGGAGTCTCCCGCCTACTATAACATTAGTAGGAGAGAAGGACTTGGGGTAACAGTCGAATAGATTGAACGCTGGGTCAACAGACACACACTCACTACTCATCTGTTGTACTTACCGTTTAATATATGATATATCTGTAATAGTTGTTTTGTTATTCTTTAAGCATTTACTTGGTCACAACAATTATATTTACTAATAAACTATATATGGTATTGTAAAATTAAAATATATGAATGTAATTATGCATTTCTAAACTATTTTATTTATGGTCAAATAATAGATATATAAATATGCAAATTATTTTTATAATTAATTATTTTTAAGTAAAATATGAGACAATGTCTACAAAAAATACTCTTTTATTTCTTTGATTTAATATTTTTTTTTATTTTTCAGAAACTTATTATATAACTTTTCATATAAGCACAACGGATATGGAACATTTAAAGATATACATGTTCTCGTTTTTTTTATTATTTTCCATTTTACTGCGGGTGTTTTATTTCTTTCTTTTAAATGCCAAAATATTTTGATAGGGATGTTTGGTTGCGATACTTAATATTATTGAAAGAAGTCAGATGTTGATTCCATCTTAGTTTAAATTCATTTTTTCTTCATAAAATATAAAATTTCACAAAATTATTGTTCTCACATGTTGTTTTAAATGCCTAAAAATGTTAGAGTTATCATTCAAATGTAGCGACAAGCGACGTGATAATGGCTTATGCAAGCCGAAAGCTTAGATAGGATTAAAAAATATGTATCAGTATTGTTATTTTCTTTCTTCTTTTAAGGATATGGTTATTAAGCCGATATGAAAAGAATTTACATAAAATAAATAGACAAAACTTGTCTATATTATTTAATGAAACACACACACATATATATATATATATATATATATACATACTCTGGCGTCCACCTTCAAATTCCATTCAAGAGCCATCAACAGAACGATCAATAAATTTAAAAAATAGTGAACAGAGTAGAAGAAAACTGGATCGAGGTCACAGCAGTAAGCGGGATCATCATTTCAACTGAGAGTTAAAATGATGAATTAGAAATGATCCAACTAAATCCATAAGACGTTTGGCACGTGAGAGAATGAGTTTCAGCCATGACAGTCCAAAGATCAGTGAAAAAAGATTTGAAATTAAAATCGTACCTGAAAACTAAGAGGCAACTTCTTGCACCAGTACGGAAAGTTAGAAGGTTAGAGAGGGCTTAGATCATCTTGAATAAGTTCGATAATGATCCCTGAAAATTATATATATATATATATATATATATATAGATAGATAGATAGATAGTAATTATATATATATATATTAACTTTATTTCAATCCTTCATGAGCCTCCGTTCTTTATCAATGATGAATTAATGATGAACATGCCATTTTTATGATCGATTCTTCTGTTAAGCTTGGAAAGTAATTATACATTCTTATTGCTAAGTAGATTTCAATAGTGTTATATAAACCTCGGAGAAATCCAGTAGTATATCTTTAATCGTTTCTAAGATGTAACGGTCCTAAGTTTATCTAATAATTTCAAAAATTTTGCTGTTACAGGATTTGGACAATTTGATTCTTATACCCGATATATATATATATATATATATATATATATATATATATATATATATTGCGTCCAGCATGAGACAGCCTGTTGCCTCTGAGTGTTAACTTCAATGTTCACTTTTATACATACATACATACATACATACATATATATATATATGGTTAACGTTCTTTTTTATAGATACAAGTATTTAAGTAAATGCTCTGTTTATAATAAACAGTATTAAATAACATTTACCGGCCTCAATGTCCGAGAAATTTTCATAGAAAATAGTCGTCCTTGGACAGGATTCGAACCTGCATCCTATACGGAACCGTCATTTACGCTGACGTGCCTAACCGATCGGCCACAAAGGATCGTTCGGTAGACAAGGTCGAATGTACTGCTTATAAACTTCAATCTTCTATGAATCTCGTACATTCATAACTGCTCATTGGTGTATCGAATGTAAACAAATTGTCGGACTCTGTCCATTTCGTAACATATACACACACATATATATATATATATATATATATATATATATATATATATATGAATTTTCTCTTTTAATAAATCTGGCAATCTTCTAATCAAAAGAATGTCACCCTTATTAAAAGGGAAACTAACTTAGACGAAAACTTCTTGCGTTTTACGG
>OZ010601.1:75997814-76025314 GCA_963932145.1 Acanthosepion lycidas
TTTTACTAAAACATGTTAGACTCTTTTAGAAATTACCGTCAGTATATCAGCAGTTGACTTAGAGAAACGAAAGCCGTATTGCTAGTCTGAGAATAGATCCTGTGATGAGAGATGATGAACCAATTCAGCATTGATTAAGGCCTCTGGGAGTTTGCCAAAAAGAGGCAGAAGGCTAATAAGCCAATATTTGGACGTGCTAGACTATTCACCAGTGTTCGAAAAAAAACTGGATTTTAGAAAGAACAGGAGCTATTTCGGGAGCACACTTCTTAATTACTATTACAGGGATAACATCGCGTACACATGTTTTGTTGGGATCAAGTTTAGAGATGATAGCAGAAAACAAGGAAGGTTTTATATGCATATCACGTAACAAGGAACCAATTCTAAGTGGGAAGTTAAGCAGAGGATACTCTTAATGAAGAGAAGAGTTTCAGGACAATTTACGGGCAAACCTTTCAGCTTTATCAGTAGAGTATGATAACAACATATCGATTGAAGAGTGTGAGTGGGGGAAATAGAGACCTTGCACTTATTTAGTAAGCTATTACAGAGATGCCAGTAGTCACGAGAGCCAAATTTTTTAGAGGCTATGCAGTTTCATTCTCTTAGCAATCAGGGACTTATCTTCTTTGAGGATTCGCTTACATTTGTTACGATGAGTAGCAAATAGGCGCCTCTTACGACGAGAGCTGACGCGATAGTATAGCTGAAAAATAGTGGTTCCTGTGTGCTATGGCGGTCGAGTATGCTAGTGTGGACCATGAAGAGAATTTCGGTTTCACCGAGAAGAGATGAAAGCACCTATGCCGACTTTTACCCAAGCAGAAACTTCAGTGGCGGAATTTTCATTTGGGAGGTTGAAGATGTTAGAATCCCAGGATGAGTCCCAATCAGCACACTGGTACCGGAAAGAGGTTTTATGGTTTGGTTTGTTTTTTGGGGTTTTGTTTTTTGTTTTTTTGTTTTTTGTTTTTTTGCTGCATATCAACCTCAATGGGTTATTTAATGTAGACAATTTTTTTCCTGATAATATTTTGTTTTGTCAAAAATATATTTCTGGTAATATTTTTTTAACAAAGTATTGGTGTTATTAAAACCTATTTTTACACTTTTATAATGCTTTTTACCTCGGGGCTAACTATTTGCCCATATCTGGGCCCCCTAACAGGTGCAACCACCTCGGGTCAGAGCGGACCTGGGAACACCAGCAATTAAGAGTTGGTTCCACCCCTGATCAGAGGTCTTACTGTTGGACGTAGTTTATCGTCTTACCCTGGACGCAGATGTAGTTTATCGACATACCCAGGATGGGAGGCCTTATGGATAGGAAGTTTTCTGTTTAATATATGCCTGGAAGAAGATATCAATAGCTACCAGAGAGTGGTCCGAGTTAGCAAGAGGGTAGTATTTTGAAGCTTGACAAGAGCAGAAAGAGAAAATAAGAAATAGATCAAATAGCGAAGCACGATTTTTTCGGTTTGGCTAGGGAAACGAGTGGGAAACTCCACGATTTTGGTGAGGAATTGAGCAATGGAAAAGATTTATGTCTGTATACCGTCAACATCACTGCCTTTAGAATGTTTCAGCCACGTGTAGCAGCGAGCTTTAAAGGCATCGAAGACAAAGATGTGCGCAGATGGATGGAGAGAAAATGTCTTTTATCTACCGTCAGCTATAGCGTCTAATATATTGCAGTCCTCGGAAGAGGGGGGTGCGATAAACGAAAAAGAAATAGCTGACAGCGTTTAGTAGCGAAAGACGGAAGCACGTGAAAAAGTAGTCAGCGACCCCGAGAGACAAATCTCTGGACATCGGCTTATTATCCCTGATGTAATCACCAAGGCCATTCAAGTTGGTTTCACAAACGCCGAAGATATCTGGCGTCAGTTCCAGCAGAAAGGATTCTGCGCTTCAAAACTTGGGAGGGATACCGCGAATATTGGAGAAAGAAAGATTGATTATGTTCGGAGGGGAGTAGGTGGATTTTTGTTACCTGGTTTAGCTTTATTTCTTTTTATTGGGATTTCCGTGAGATATGTCTTGAGCAGTAAAGAAAAAGACCACCATAAATGTCCCTATCTGTCGTCAGTGGAAATACAAACCAACCAACATGTATCTGAGAGTAGAGCATAATGTGACATCAGTGCTGCCCACTGGACACCTACCCATGCACGACATGACATTACAGGTACCCCGATATGCGGCTGTTAATTGGAGCAGCATCCTCTAAGCTCTAACAAAGAGTCAGGGTTCCTAATGTCAAGTCGGAGGAAGCAGCCAGCTTACTCCCTACCCGGTACTTTCACAATGGAAAGCCACTGGTTAGTCTGATCATAAAAGTGTTAAGATGGTTAAATCATTGAGGCCCTGGTAATAGAACGAAAGAGAACCGGTAAATCAAATTCTTAATAGGGAACAAGGAATGAAACTCTTCTCCCGTTCAGTAGACGTGGAAGGAGTGCAGACCGGACCATAGGTAAGACTATTTACTACAATTAACCTGTAAAAAAGAAAACAAAAATGGAAAAGAATTCATATTAAGTGTTGTGACCAATTAAATGGTTTAAGAAATAACAAGTGTTGCAGATATATCATATATTAAAAAGTAAGCACAACAGAAGAGTATTACACGACTAGTGAGGGTGTGTCAGTTGATCCAGCGTTCAATCTATTTGACTGTTTATATTTAAAAGCCCCCACCCCCGAGGGATCTATGTAGCACAAGGCCGAGTTTACCGTGGGTTCTCCGAGCCTGTAGGTTCGGCAAAGAATATTCCCGTAGAACCCGCATAAACGGCAAAACCTTGTCCGGGTTCCTTTCTGCCCAATTGCAGCTGAGAACCCTCACAGCCCAGTAGAACAATCTATTTGACTGTTAATATTTAAAAGCCTCATCACGATGGATGTATGTGGCACAAGGCCGAGTTTACCGTGGATTCTCCGAGCCCGTAGGTTCGGCCAAAAATATTCCCATAGAACCCGCATAAGCGGGTTCGTGTCTGTCAACCTCCCCAGATGAAGCTCTCCCTTTCGGTACAGCCTTATCCGGCTTCCTCTCTGCTCAAGACAGAGAGTTCGACAGTAATGAACAGTCTGTTCGACTATAAATATTCAACAGCCACCACCACGGGGGATCTATGTGATACAAGGCTGAGTTTTTCGTGGGTTCTCCGAGCTCGTAGGCTCGGCCAAAAATATTCCCTTAGAACCCTTATAAATGGGTTCAGGTCCTGTTTAGTTCTCCGGACGAAACTTTGCCCTTTGGCAAACCCTCGTCCGGGTTCCTCTAAGTCGAGCCAGATTTACGAACTATCTGGTCGAATGTTATATTTAACTTTTATTTTTTATATTTTCTGATGTCTCCTACAAACATCTATCTATCTATCTATCTATCTATCTATCTATCTATCTATCTATCTATCTATCTATCGATCTATCTGTCTGTCTATCTATCTATCTATCTATCTATCTATCTATCTATATCACTTCATCTATCTATCTATCTATCTATCTATCGTGATAAGAGGCAGTTACCCTCCTTAGTATCAGGAATAAACTGACCCATTCTTGAAAAGAAGTTCTCTGTAATTGTCTAAGAAAAATACCAATGTCGACAAAAATGGTAAGAAACCAAACACAACAGGTCCTATCTCCGTAACCGGGTCTGGGTGGTGTTCATACCAGTTTCTTTCAGTTTACTTCCTGTAGAAGTTGCATTATTATTATTATTATTATTATTATTATTATTATTATTATTATTATTATTATTATTATTATTACTTTGTTTTTCCCATTTCTTTCCGGGCCGCAATCATAGACCTAACCTCAGAAAAGCGATCATGACATTTTCCACATAAAACAAAGAAAACTAACATCACACATATTTAACTTAGATAAAGCCCCTCGTAAGATGTTAGACATTCTTGTGAATACCATTTTTGGGATTTTTTGGATTTCTTTAAGGCTTGGGCCACCAGGAATCCCTTCAACAAGTCTATTGGAACATTTTCCAAACAAACCGAATGCTCCAACTACAAAAGGAACTGTTGATGTCCACACGTGCAACATTTTTGAGATTTCGATTTTAAGGTCCTTGTAATTTGATATTATTATCATTATTATCATTATTATTATTATCATTATTATCATTATTATTATTATTATTATTATTATTATTATTATTATTATTATTTACTTTGATTTCTGGGGTGTACTTCTTTCTTTCCTAAGGTCAGAAATGGCACCATGACATTTTCCAGTGAGTAATTTTGAAAGAAATTCACACATATTTTACATAGATAACGCCCTTTGTAAGGTGTGAACTGTATTCGGGAGAACAAATATTTTGTATTCCTTTAAGACACGGGCTACCAGTCTAATAGAATATTTTCCAATCAATCCGAGGGATCGAACTACAGCTAGAATTTTTGATGTTCTCATGTGCCACATTTCGGAAATTTCGATTACAAGGTTCTTGTATTTTGATAGTTATTTGAAGATCTTCAAAAGATACATTTCAGTCTACAGGGAGTGCCATATCAATAAGGCGGAACGCTTTACGTTTACGGTCTCTAATCCCGATGTCTGGGCGATTAGCTTTGATTGTTCTCTGTTTGCATTGAGAAGTGAAATTAAATTGTTACAGATCTTATCTCCGTAACCGGGTCTCGGTGGTGTTCCTAACAAATTCTTGGCGTTTACTTTCCGTAAAAGTTGCAGATTTTCCAGGGCAGATATTGGCCCACTCTGCCATGCAGGGTTTTATATTCGGTGGATACCAATCCTGATACAAGATGGCTATTATTATTAATATTATTATTATTAGCAGTAGTAGTAGTAGTAGAAGTAGTAGTAGTAGTAGTAGTAGTAGTAATATTAGGTTGGTGCAAAAATAATGACGTAATAATGTCGTTTTTTGACGTATTTTTAACGTCAAAAAACGACATTATTACGTCATTGTTTTTGCACCAATCTAATAGTAATAGTATTGATTATACAGGGTACGGCAGAAATACCTCCCACATATAACTCTTATAATAAGTTAAGGTATTAACTAGGAGACAAAGACACCATTACCACTAATGTATGAACATTATATGAGACGTATTCCTCAGAGGTATATCTAGGAGTTATTTCAGCCTCAATCTGCATTTATTTCTGAATTATCATTTTTTTAAACTATTGTAGAGGACGGATTCTATATTTTTTCTAACCACTTCTATCTATATGGTCATATCCAAACGATTTGCAGGATGCCTAGTTATTATTTCCACTCACCATTATGTGTATGTTTTCTCCTTCGAGGATGCACGATGGAGTAATAGCGGCTCGGGTTAAGGAATCGGATATCCGAGTTCAAATTCCAGTCGAATGTTTTATTACACTCACTTACGTGCTAATACTCTTGGGAAAGGTGTGAATCCCCTTCTTCCCCACCCCAGATATGGGTAAATAGCAGGACAGACCGGGTTCATTAGACTTGAATGGAATTTGTTCAACCGGAAAAGAAATAGCAACCTACCGCGGAAAAAATCTACCTCTTCAGTCATGTATCGAAAGATACATAGTAACCTAAGCGTGTATCAAGCATGGCACATAACAGAAATTTACTAACGTGCTAATACCCTTGGGAAAGGTATGAACCCTCTTCTTCAGCTATGGGTAAATAGCAGGACAGACCGGGTTCTATAGCCTTGAATGGATATTGGTCTACCATAGAAAGAAATGGCAACCTACTGCGGGAAAAACCTGCCTTGTCAGGCATGTATCAAAAGATACATGTTCGCCTAAGAGTGTATCACGCATGACACGTAACTGAATGTAATTCACTTAAGTGCTAATACCCTTTGGAAAGGTATGAATCCTCTTCTTCTCCCCCCAGCTATGGGAAATAGCAGGACAGACCGGGTTCTATAGCCTTGGATGGCAACTGGTCTACCGCAGAAAGAAATGACAAACTACTGTGGGGAAAAAAAACTGCCTCGTCAGTCATGTTTCGAAAGATACATGATCGCCTAAGTGTGGCACATAACTAACTGAGAAAGGTATGAATCCTCTTCTTCTCCACTCCCCCTAGCTATGGGTAAATAGCCGGACAGATCGGGTTCGATAGCCTTGTATGGCAACTGGTCTACCTCAGGAAGAAATGACAACCTACTGCGGGAAAAATCTGCCTCCTCATTCATGTATAGAAAGATACATAGTAGCCTAAGCGTGTATCACGCATAGCACATACCTGACTCACCCTTGGGAAAGGTATGAATCCTCTTCTTCTCCACTCCCCCTAGCTATGGGTAAATAGCAGGACGGACCGGGTTCAATAGCCTTGTATGGCAACTGGTCTACCGCAGGAAGAAATGACAGCCTACTGCGGGAAAAATATCTACCTCCTCACTCAAGTATCGAAAGATACATAGTAGCCTAAGCCTGTACCACGCATAGCACATAATTGACTGACTTCTTCTTCAGCTTCAAAATATGACCTTCCGGAAATGTTATATTCACCGTTCGATATATTTTCGTTGTTTTCTTAACGATAGCGAACGATGTATTATCTACAGCATCTTCCTACATAAAAATAAATAGACATTTATTTTTTCAACAATTTACAGTGACTAAATAGTCCTACATAGTCATATTTATTATTGTCCACCTACGGAAATTACGCCACCAATTATTTTGAACTGCGCACATGTAGCCCATTTAAGGATAAGGGAGGGACTCAAATCCCCGACTAAGAAATAATATTAACATAGGCAGAAAAGTAAACACAAGTAAAATTAACTTTTCTTTTTAATCGTTTCACACCAAGCAAGGCGAAAATGCCACTAAGACGCAGGGAACTACAAGGAGTGGAAGAAAGAAAAATTTCGTGGGGAGGAGTGAGAAAAGGACAATAAAGAAATGGGGATGGCGATTGACGTTACATTTAGATTTTGAATATTTCAGGTGTCAAGGAAGAAAGAAATCGGAAGGGCAAGAAAAGAATAGAAGTGTCATTTACATGTTGCTCATCCAAACGTAAGACCTAATTGACAAACTAGTAGCGCGTTTAAATTGCCGTAGCCGAGGAATCACGTTAAGAAAAACTCAGCGGAACAGCTGACTTGAAGATACCGGGTGTAACAGCAAAATTGTCTAATTGTTAGATTAAGATTTGAACCGTTGTTTCTTAGAAATGATTAAAGATATCTTACTGGAATTCTCTGATTTTTTTTTTTTTTTTTTTTTTATAAAATTGGACTTTTCTTTGAACCAGAAGGATGTATTTAGCTCAAAGTTGAAATGCTGATCCATCTTGCTGTTGTGGCCTTCTGATTCTGTTTTTCTCTCTTTCTTAAAAATATTCACTTTTCCTTTGATGGTTCTTGAATGGATTTTCAAGACGGATGCCAGAGTATGACTTTTTGGTATCATTTCTGAAGGAAAGAATGATAATTTCCTCTCGCCATTGCTCAGTTGGAAAGACAGTGGGATTGTCACAGAACAATTTTAACCTGTCCTGTTCTAGCTGAATAGCTCTAAGGGTTTTTTCAGTGATTCTTACGGAAAATGGTGTGAAGATGGCTAAACGTTTTACTTTAAAACCTGGGAAAAAGAAATTCAATTAGTTTAGTGTTTTTTTTTTTTGTTTGTTTGTTTGTTTGTTTTTTTGTTTTTTTTTTCTAGATATTAAACATTTTGTTGGATGGACAATTATGCAGTTACACGATTTGGACAATTTTGCTGTTACACTAAATACATGTAGAAACGATAAAGGGGAGTCACCTCAGGTTGCTGAGAAGATGACTGATGTCAAAATGCCTTGTTAGGTATATTACATGAGAGAAACTCTTTGAATTTTGTACAGCAGAAGCACCAGACCAGAAATGACAGGGAGTATTCGATTTGCGGTAGACGGGAAGATTTATTATTGTGTATCGTGGATTCTGACTGGAAAGATTTTCTGGCACGGCACAGCAAGAAAAAAAAACATCTGTATTCATTGGGTTAAGCACTATTATTATTATTATTATTATTATTATTATTATTATTATTATTTAGTTTCTTTTGGTCGTAAACAGAGACCTAAGGTCAGAAATGACTTCATGACACTTTCTACTGATGATTTTTCTATAAACAACACAAGATGACACACATTTTACATAGATAATGCTTTACGTAATTATGTGAGCTCTTCTTGCAGCCCCTTCTATGCAAAATCTGTGCGATCTCAGGCTCTTGCCTTCACATAATTTCTCTCACTTAAAAAATCAGATCAATGAAAAATGTCATGCGGCCACCTCCGACACCCGATCTCAAGCTGGGGACCGGAAGGAGATGCACACACAACAGAAAACAATGATGATGATGGTGATGATAACAGTAATAATAAAAACTATTATTATTATTATTATTATTATTATTATTATTATTATTATTCCACTCGGCCTCCCTTGCACACCCACCCAACTCCTAGTACTAACCAGAGACCCAATGTCAGAAACGGCTTCGTGATACTTTCCACAGATCACTCCTGAAAAAAAAAAAAAAAAAAAAAACAAGATCACACGCATTTTACATAAATAAAAACTTTCGTCATGTGTAAGTTGTACTTGTAACTACAGTTTTTTTTTTTTTGTATTTCTTTAAAGCAAGGGCTGTCAAGAAGATATTCAGTGAGTCTATCAGAACGTTTTTCAATCATTCCGAAAGCTCCAACTACAACCGGAATAACTGATGTCCTCATGTGCCACATGTTTTAGATTAGCACTTCAAAATCTGTATATTTTTTATATTTGTTTGAAGATCTTCAAAGATACATTACAGTCAGCAGTGTCTGTCATGTCAATCAGAAATAGCATTCTGTTTTTGTGGCTTTTCATCACGATGTCTGGGCGTTTAGATTTGATTGTTCTGTCTATGTGTATTGTAAAATCCCATAAAACTTTTGCAGCTCCTATCAGTTAACTTGGCCGAGATTTATATTCCGTAGCGACTAACATCGAGCAAGCTGATAAAAGGTGGTCAATTGTTTCTGGATATTTAACATTTAAACAGGATAGTTAACAGTTTTTCAATATGCTTGGTCACAAAGAACTGGTCCAGTGTAGCAAGTATAAGCCTTTCGATTTCAGCGTTTAGCCCAGTATTACGCAACCACTGAATGGTATATGGTTCGTCTATATCATCTTGTTTAGTACCGGTAAAGTATTCTCCATGAAGAGTCTTAACTTTCCATCGTTTCTGCATTTGATACATTGCATTTGCTTTCTTTTTTATGTTCTTTGCCACTTCAGTGTGTGTATTATGCTTTCTTTGCACTCCATTTCACACATCACATACTTTAAATTCCCTTTTGAATTTGTTGGCTTCCTTTGTTCTTTAATACATATCATCATCCAGTTTTCACCAGTTTCTAGATGTCTTTGAAGAACGATTGTCGTGGTTTTGTAAGACAGTTATAGTTGAACTAATCCTCTGCCTCCTTCGGGTCTGAGCACATATAGATGATTCATATTGACCTTAGGATGATCTATGCAGTGGAAAGTGAGAAGCATTCTCGTTTTGATATCCATTCGCTTAATGTCACTTATGGTCCAATTAAGGATGTTGAAACTGTATTCCACATCCAAAGTGTTTATGGTTGTTTATTGTAAAGTCCCATAAAATTGTTACACGTCTTATTTCTGTAACCGGGCCTGGGTGGTGTTCATGCCAGTTTCTCATAGGTTCCTTCCTGTAAAAGTTGCATACTTTCCAGTGCAGATATTGGCTAATTCTATCATGTCGAGTTTTATAATCAGTGGGTGCTAACACTTTGCAACCTGATACAAAATGGTCACTTGTTTCTGGATATTTATCATAGAATCTGCATTTCGGGTTAACACATTTTTCAGTATGTGTCCTTGGTAAATTCTAGTTTGAAAGCATTGTTGGCTTCCTTTATTATTGAATAATAACTCTTATTTATTTCATGTTCTTTGACACAGATCATCATCCAGTTTTCTGTAGTTTCCAGGTATCTTTGAAGACCGATTCTTGTGGTTGTTGTTCTAGTTGAACTAATCCTCTTCCTCCTTCGGATGTAGACACATACAGACGATCAACATCAGTCTTAGGATGATGCATCAGGTGGAAAGTGAGAAACTTTCCCGTTTTGCCATCCACTCGCTTAATGGGACAGCCAAAGTGTTCATGGCTGAAATTTTGTTTTGTGAATTAAACTCAGTATTTATTACCATACGCGCATACGTGTAGTATTTATTTATTTATTTCATTATTTATTTATTTTTTGGTATGGTGTATTCTTTCTCCTTCACTGACACCTTCGTATTGGGTTGTCACACATGAACTGACGCACTTTATAGGAAATTAATAAAATGCTTTTGAAATGTTAAATAACAAATTTATTTAGTGCAAATAGGCAGTATTCTGATGAATGGACGTTCTCCAACGTACCTCTAAATTCTTGAACTTCTTTAAAAAAAAATTATCATCGTTTAATGTGATAAACAGTTAAAATGCTTCGATTACCTCTTCCTTATTGGAGAGTGTTTTATTGAATATGAAAAGATCAAAATGCTTAAATACGTGATAATCAATAGGAAAGATATGAGTCGAATATGGAGGATGAAGTAAAATTTCATAATTCCGGCTATACAGGATTTGGACAATTGATTAAGAAGCGTACGGCATGCGTTGTCGTGCAGCAAAATTGGGCTATCCCTATTCACAAGTCTAGGATGTTTCTTTTTTTAATTTTTCGTGTATACACTCATTTTCTCCACAATACAAGGTTGCTTTTATTGTTTTCCCTTGAGGCAAGAATGAATAATGAATAACCCCTTTGAAAGACCACCATATAATAACCATGAACTTTTTAGGGTGGAAGTTTTGAGTATTGTTTTGGAGATTCACTTGCATCTAACCACTGTCTTACTCTCTTACTGTTGTCAAAGGGTAAGCATTCCTCAGTGTTTCTTTTTCCCAGTTTGTACTCCTACAGAAAGTTTACTCGACATTGTTTCATTGTAATCATTTTCATTGGGCTTATGAGTAACAATATATTAAAAGAAAAATTATCTGGAAAGGAAAAGAGTCAGGAATAAATCACTTTTTTATATACTGAGGAGATATGCAATGTAATTGGCCCTGATCTGGCATCTCGTCTTCAGTCGCTCTCTCACAGGCGTGCCGTTGCCTCCCTCTGTCTTTTTTACAAATACTTTCATGGTAACTGCCCTGATGAGCTGCTTTCGCTGGTTCCCAGACTTCATGAATTTAAGCGTTCAACTAGGCTGATATCTCGCTCTGACCCTTTCACTGTCGAAACTGTTAAATATAGCCGTCTCTTCTACTCCAATAGCTTCATATCTCGCACTTCTTGCCTGTGGAACTCCCTGTATTTTTCTTGTTTCCCTGATAGCTATAATCTCCAACTATTCAAATGCAATGTCAATCGACGTCTCCAGTAGCCTTGATCTATCCCCTATCCTTCTCTTCATCCTTTCCTCTATCACTCCTATCTGCTCTTGCTCCAACTCTCTGTAACCCCTTACATGCTAGTGGCTTCACGGTTTGCTTAGGGTGAAACGCTTAAAAAAAAAGACTTCGTAAGACGACTGGATCAACAGTCAAACAAAAAAAAATGCGTCATTTTATGTGTGACAACCTAATATTTATAGGTTTCTTCTTGTTCCAGTTTTTCTAATCTTTGTGACAAAATCTAGATCTACTGAGTGTGTTTCTGTAATTCCCTCTTCCTTGAATGTTACTCTTGCAGATTTATCTAATCTCAAACGCAAACTAGTGTAAGCACTGGTACATTTTACAGTATTGGGATAGCCTTCAAATCATTATAGTCTCTGGCAAAGAATTTGATATCGTTTGATATCAGTAGGTGCATTATGGCTTATTTACACTTCTTTGCCCGCCTGAACTTCCCTTTTGAAATTTTGGCATGCTTTATTACTGAATAAAGTTTCTTATTTCTTTCGCGGTCTTTGACACAGATCATCATCAAGTCTTCTATAGTTTCCAATTATCTTTGAAGACCGAATGTTGTGGTTTTGTAAGACAATTTTAGTTTAACTAATCCTCTGTTGCCGTTGAATCTAGAAACATACAAACAATCAACATTAGCCTGAAGATGAAGTATTCGGTGGCAAGAGACAAGCTTTCTCGTTTTTGAATGCATTCGTTTAATGGCAGCTATTGTTCCATTAAGAATGATGAAAAAGTACTGCAATACAGGGAAAAACCAAAGTTTTTGTGGCGGTTATTCTGTTTTGTGAACTCAGGTTGGTGTTTAATAACCTGATGCACACGTCTGGTGTATTCTTTTCTTACTTTCTCCTTCATTTGTCTATGCTGTATTCCATCTCGTTCGCTGACTTCTTAACTATTTATACAATTCTTCTTTTTCCACTTTCCTAATCTTTGTGACAAAATCTAGATCTACTGAGTGTGTTTCTGTAATTATCCCTTTCTTGAATGTTACTTTTGCACATTTAACTAACTCGAAATCCATACCGATGTTATCATTGAAACATTTTACAGTATTGAGGAGACCCTTCAACTTACTGTCGTGCTTTTGAAATAGTTGGATATCATCCATGTAGAACAGATGATTAAACAGATTCTTTTTTACTTTGTATCCATATTTAATACTGTTTAGTTCATGCGAAAGGGAGATTAATGACGGACAAAAGAGATGGGCCAACACGGAGTCTCTTTGGAATATTCCTCAACATATATTTAAAAAATTGAAAATGGCAGTTTCATAAGGTAGTTCTAGTTGAACTAATCATCATCCTTCTTCGGATCTGGGCGCATACAGATGAACATCAACTTCAGGGTGATGCATACGATGGCAAGTGAGAAGCTTTCTCGTTTTTACACCCATACAGTTAATATCAGTTACAGTCCAATTAAGGATGTTGAAACCGTATTGCATCACAGAGGCACCAAAAGTATTTATGTCTGTTTTCCGAATTCAACCCGGTATTTAAAGCAGACGCCTGGAATATTCTTTTCTTACTTTCTCCTTCATTTGGGCCTGCTGTATTCTATATTCTTCACTGACTCCTAGTTTATTATAGGCTTCTTTTTGTTCCAGTTCTCTAATCTTTGTGACTAATTCTAGATCCATTGAGTGTGTTTCTGTAATTCGCCTTTTTCTGAATGTTACATTTTGACATTTATATAACCCGAAATCCATAGCTATGTCATCATTGAAACATCTTACGGGACTGAGGACACCCTTCAACTCACTTTCGTGTTTTTTTGAAATTGTTTGTTATCATTCATGGAGAATAAGTGATTAAACACTTTCTATTTGACTTTGTATCTATATCTATTACTGATTAGTTCATGCGAAAGGGGATTAAGGGCAGACAGAATAGAAGGAGCGACAAGAAGTCACCTTGATAGATTCCTCATCGGATATTCAAACAATTGGAAGTGACAGTGCCTTTAGTGTGAATTATGGACAATGTAGTTTTCCACTGTTCCATGATATATTTAAAAAAAAAATTACTATCACCGAGGATACAGTGTACATTTCCAAAATCTTAAGGATTCATGGGTGTGGCACAGTATCAAAGGCTTTACGGTAATCTATTGAATCTGTCCTGAGAGTTCTACCATTTTCCTGCAATTTTTCAGGATCTTTGCAACCATAAGAATCTCCTCGATATCCTTTCTGTTCCAGAGGAAGAATGTTGTCTTAATCGAAAAAAATACAGTTCGTTCGGAGAGACGCGCTCAATTTATATGTCATAGAGAGACATGTCATGGGCTTATCATTTTTTGGATAATCTATTTCATCCGTTTTCGTAGGACATATGTAAGACCTTCAGTGATGCATTCTGGGAACTTGACTGAGTTTATTAATTAGTATTGATAATGGCTGTGTAAGAGTTTATAGATTGATGACAGATGATAGAGCCAAAAGTTAGTGTTTTGATCATGTAAATAGCTAAAGAAATAACAAACAAGTGTTGCAGATATATCATATATTAAACAGAATTATCCATTATTAATGAGGTACCAGGAGACGTTGGAAGTTGCAGTACCTTTAGTATGATATATATATATATATATATATATATATATATATATATATGAAGAAATATAGTCTTAAGGTGTGCTATATTTATGGGATAAAGTGCTCAATATCAGAGATAGAACGTGTGTAAATATAAAAGTGAACATAGAAGTCAACACTTAGAGGCGTCAGCCTGACGATTGCATATAGCATGAAACAGACTGTCGCCTCTAAGTGTTGACTTCTATGTTCACTTTTATATTATATATATATATATATATATATATATATATATATATATATATATATATATATATATTGCGGTATTTCCAGTTTCATGCTATTTTTTAGGAGATTTACTATCACCGAGGACACAGTGTCAATTTCCAAAATCTTAAGGATCCATGGCCTGTGGCACAATATCAAAGGATTTACGGTAATCTATTCAAGCTGTCCTGAGAGTTTTCCCATTTTTTGCAATTTTTCAGGATCATTTAATTTACTAGTACTTGAACTTTGCAACTATAAGAATCTCCTCGATATCCTTCCTGTTCCAGAGGAAGAATGTTGTTTTCATCGAAAAAAGTACAGTTAGTTAGGACAGACGCGATCAATGTCATATGACATGTCATGGGCTTATAATTTTTTGGATAATCTATTTCATCCGTTTTTCTAGGCGATATGTAAAACCTTCAGTGATGCATTCTGGGAATTTGACTGGGTTTATTTATGATATTTTGTCTTTTGAATTCAGCCCGATATTTAATACCAGAGCAACATACCTGTGGTACTCCTTTCTTACCTTCTCCTTCATTTGGGTATGCTGTATTCCATCTCCTTCGCACCTGTGTACCTATAGGCATCTACTTGTTCTAATTGCCTAATCATTGTGACTAATTCTATATCTATTGTGTTTCTGTAATCTTCCCTTTCTTGAATGTTACTTTTGCACATTTATGTAATCGGAAATCCACGCCTAGTCGTCATTGAAACATTTTGCAGTATTGAAGATAACCTTCAGCTCATTCTTGTTTTTGGTTAAGAGTTTGATATCATCCATGTAGAATTAGTGTTTAAACACAGTATTTTCTACTTTGTATCCATAGTTATTAGTCATTAGTTCATACAAAAGGGCGACTAAGGACAGACAAAACAGAAGAGGTGTTATGAAATCTCATTGAATGACTCCTTGTCTGACATTTAAACAATTGAAAATTGCAGTACCGTTGGTATGATTTAGGCATAATCAGGTTTTCCATTTTATTTTATTATTATAATTTTCTTTGATTTCTGATGTATACTCATTTCTTTCCCGGTCCCGGCCAGAGACTTGCGGCCAGAAATAGTATCATGACATTTTGCACTGAGCAGTTTTGAAATAAAAAGATAAAAAAATCATAGTTATTTTACATAGGTAAAGCCCTCAGTAAGTTTTGGGTTGTACGTTTGAAAAACATTTTTTTGCGATATTATTATTATTATTATTATTATTATTATTATTATTATTATTATTACACATATTAAAATATTTGACGAATTACGTTAATCATTAACGTAATTCGTCAAATATTTTCAGCACTCTGAGAAGAGCGCGATTTAAGAGAGAAAATGGAAAAAATTGCACAGTGCTTAACAATGT
This sequence comes from Acanthosepion lycidas, assembly GCA_963932145.1. Taxonomy (NCBI): domain Eukaryota; kingdom Metazoa; phylum Mollusca; class Cephalopoda; order Sepiida; family Sepiidae; genus Acanthosepion; species Acanthosepion lycidas. The sequence goes on from OZ010601.1 coordinate 76,013,486, forward strand.
TCAACAATATTTCGACAGTATGTCTGTCTTTAAGTTATGTTTAAAAATTGGATACAAGCATAAAAATAGTAAAAAAGAAAAAAACTCTTTATAAAAGCGACGCTTGTCTTGAAAAAACGAATGTAATGGTAATCAACGCGTCAAAACGAATGAAACTCAGTTGGCCAGAATTTTCCGTTACTTGAAAAGAAGAATTAATCAAACAGCTCTGTGTAAATCTTATGGAACCCTCCTGTCATTCTGTTTATTCCCATGGGGAGAGATGTTGCTATTATTATTATTTTTATTTTCTTTGATTTCTGACGTTTACACATTCCTTTCCGGGTCCCGCCTAGGGACCTAAGGTTAAACATCGTGACATTTTCCACTGACAAATTAAGAAAACAAAATTATATAAACAAAGCCCTTAAAGTGTGGGCTGTACTTGTGAGAACAATTGGACTTCCAGGAATCCCCTCAATTAGTCTACTGCAATCTTTTCCAACCAATCCGAGGGCTCCAACAGGAATTGTTGATGTTCCCATGTGCCACATTTTTGAGATTTCGATATCAAGGTCCTTGTAATTTGACAGCTTTTTGAATATCTTCAAAGATACATTGCAGTTAGCAGGGACTGCCATATCAATAAGGAGGCACAGTTTTTGTTTGTGGTCTTTAATAACAATATCTGGGCGGTTGGCCTTGATTTTTCTGTCAGTGTGTATTGTGTAGTCCCATGGAATTGTAACAGGCCCTATCTCCGTAACCGTGTCTGGGTGGTGTTCATACCTTATTATTATTATTATTATTATTATTATTATTATTATTATTATTATTATTATTATTATTATTGTTGTTGTTATTGGTTTGTTGTTTTTTTTTTCTCGTTGTTGTTCTTCTCTTATGCGTTTGCCTGTTTGTAACAGTTATCCAATGTTCCTTCCCAAAAGATAGAATGTCAGCCATCTTCCTTAAGACATTTTAATCGGGATCGACTCACTTCTTCAATTCGTGGAGAATGTTTCGATGTACACTAATTTCGGCACGATTCTAACATTATTTCACACCGATATTTTATTACTGCGCAATGCATAATTTTCACCACCTTATTTTTTTTGCTGACTTTATTTTTGAAATACTGACTCTGGGTTCTATTTAACGCTGACAGACATTTTGAAATTTATTCCTCGGCAATTCACGTCACTTTTTTTTTTCTTCTAATTTTCTACTCTTTTTTCTCCTACATTTCTCCTTCTTCATTTTGAAACTTACTTTCTCCGGAGCCAGCAAAGTACACGGTGAGCCAGATATAGGTATACAGTTATTTAATTATTTATATACTGACGTGACTTTTTTTTACGCGTAGAGGCGCGATAGAATAATGGATAGCGGCCCGGATTGAGGAATCGGAAAGCCGAGTTCGAATTCCAGTCGAATTCATTATATCCACTTATGTGTTAATAACCTAATAATCCTATTCTTCGCCCCAGCTATTGGCGAATAGTAGGGCAGCCTTGGATAGCAACTCTAGAAAGAAATGACAAACTACTGCTGGGAAAATCTGACTCGTCAGTCATGTACAGAAAGATACGTGATCCCCTACGTGAGTATCACGAATGGCACATAACTGACCCTCTGCTACGATTCAGAGATAACGTCTCCAGTTGTTTAGGGTTTTTGTTTTTCTTAATGCCGCACCTCCTCATTATGCTTTGGCAGTAAGGGACTACCTTGACCAAACCTTTCCACGACGTTATATTGGAGGGTGGGAAAATATTGAATGGTGACCACGTTCACCCGACTGAACCCCAAGGACTTATTTTGGGGGCCGTAGTAAAGAATTAGGTCTATGAGAAAAATCCCCACACAGTAGACACATTAAAAATAAAATCTTGTCGGCATTAAATAACCCATTGAGGTTGATGTGCCGTAAAACAAAACAAACCAAGCCAAGCCAAACCAAGCCAAGCCAAATCTTGCCACGTTAGATCGGATGACGTGGCAGCATTGACTGGCCACCACCTTCTCTTGACTTAACACTAAGTACTTCTTCTTGGGGAGTGAAGGCGTGGTAAAAAATGAGGTTTATTAAAAAATGTCCACACATTAGACGAATAAAAAGAGCTCCTCTTGGAAGCATTTACTGATATTGATGCGGATCGTAATTTGTGTTGCACTGTGTGTCACAGAGTTCTGGAGAGGTTGGAGGAATTTTGCAAGGTTCAAGGAGGACGTTTCCAGCACTTACGATATTATCAGTGTTAAACAAATGTAATAAATAAATGTAAATTGCAGTATTTACATTATTCGGACTATTGTCCTCATCTTTGTCGCCATATTTATCACAACATTTCGGCCTTTGTACGCTCCGGCCTTCTTCGGGTGGTTGGAATTTTGAACTTTATTTCGATCAAACATGGCACGTGGAACTAGAACAGTCTACCCCAGTGATCGAAATAAAGGGTTCAGTTCGAAATTCCAACCACCTGAAGAAGGCCGGAGCGTACAACGGCCGAAACGTTGTGATAAATATGGCGACAAAGATGAGGACAATAGTCCGAATAATGTAAATACTGTACATAATACCTCATCTCACAAATATAGATAAATGTAAATGTAATTTAATTTAAAAAAAAAAACTGTAAAATGTTTACCTAATTTTGGCCCACCCTGTATATCTTTCCTAATGCAGTTTCTAAAAAAAACATTTATTTCATCCTCTTCTTCTTCTTATATTATTATTAGTAGTAGTAGTAATAGTAGTAAAATTCTTCTTCTTCTTCTTCTTCTTCTGCTTCTTCTTCTACTGCAAGTCTTTAAATCTCATGAATTTATCCAAGTAAAATATTTATTCTCCGCAATTCTTCCTACTGCTCACCTGTTTCGTCAACATGCAACTGTTGAAAACGCGCATGCGTATACAAGCCTACCGAATGCTGAAATTTCTAATATGACTTCTTTATTTTCTCAAGATTTTCAAACAACATACCAACATAATTAACTTTAGTAATTTTTATTTTTTTGGTGTTATCTCTTAAATGCTTGCAGTTTTGCTGAAATATTTACTGACAGTCTGACCTTAAAATTACTGGTCTTCCTTTTTTTTTTAAATTGTTTAAATTCATTTCTCAATATTTAATCAGTGGTTAGCTTCAAACTATATCGCATTGCTTTTGGCTCTGAGAAAGATTCTATACAACGCAGCTTTGAATGTCGCCTTCCCGTGCTGGCGGATATGTTAAGGTACATTTTTAAAAGCGACAAAAATGTAATGCCGTTAAGCATATGTATGCTTACTAAATATTCGTGATTTCCGAGATAAATATTCTGGAATTAGCTTGTATTAAGTTTATTCATATCACATTTGTATGAATGGTGTTACAGTAGATATAAAGCACAAAATAATTTATTACCGCCTTTAAACATTGAAATTAAACATAATAATTATTTATTAAATTAAATATTTATAGGAGTAAATATTAATATTTCTGAGATGAGGTATTATGTACACTATTTACATTATTCGGAATATTGTCCTCATCTTTGTCGCCATATTTATTACAACGTTCCGGCCTTTCAGTATCTGTCTATATTTCTGAGATGAGGTATTATGTACACTATTTACGTTATTCGGACTATTGTCCTCATCTTTTTCGCCATATTTATTACAACGTTTCGGCCTTTCAGTACCTGTCTATATTTCTGAGTTGAGGTATTATGTACATTATTTACATTATTCGGCTATTGTCCTCATCTTTGTCGCCATATTTATTACGTTTTGGCCGTTGTACGCTAAGGCCTTCTTCAAGTGATTGGGGTGGACTGTTCCAGTTCTTTGAGGACACATGGCACAGTGGATAAAGGCGTTGGTTAGATCCAATGATAGGAACCAAAGAGTTTGAGTTCAATACTCGGTTAAGGCAGTGGAGAACTTGCAGAGGGGAATTAGCAGGAGATAACTGATAACCGGCATCCATTATACATGGCACGTGGAACTAGAACAGTCTAACGCAGTGAGGGAAATAAAGGGTTCAGTTCGACATTCCAACCACCTGAAAAAGGCCTGAGCGTACAACGGCCGAAACGTTGTAATAAATATGGCCTCAAAGATGAAGACAATACTCCGAATAATGTAAATAGTGTAAATATTATTCTGCAGTCTAGAAATCAGACAGTTATTTGCCATGCGCGATACAAGTTTAGACGACCATGTACCTTTCGATACATGACTGATGAGACAGATTTTTTCCCGCAGTTGATTGCCATTTCTTTCTGCTGCAGACCAGTTGTCATCCAAGGCTATAGAACGCAGTTTGTTCTGCTATTTAACCATAGCTGGCGGGGAGAAGAATATTAGTCATACCTTTCCCAGTGGTATTAGCACGTAAGTGAATTTCAGTCAGTTATGTGCAATGCGTGATACACACTTAGGCGATCATGTAACTTTCGATAGATGACTGACGAGGTAGATATTTTTCCCCGCAGTAGGTTGCTATTTCTTTCTGCTGCAGACCAGTTGTCATCCAAAGCTATAGAACGCAGTTTGTTCTGCTATTTACCCATAGCTGGGGAGGGGGAGTAGATTAGGATTCGTACCTATCCCAAGGAAGTCGAACTCGGCTCTCTTATTCCTCACTCCAAACTGCTATCCATTACTCCACCGTGCCTCCCCACTGTAAGAGATGTCACCATATTTTATAAGAAAGTACCTAATCAACATATCGATAAAATAAATTAGTAAACATAAAGTATCACGTCTAAATTGAATATAAGTGACAGAGTTCAGAAACTATGTAAAAAAAAAAAAACAAGCTTTTCCAACCGTAAAAGACCACAAGGAAAATTCCCAAATAATCCATCATTTCGACTGATTAATCCAACAAAAACCGAATTGTGAAAAATATGAAAATAAGAAAATCCTAAAAGAAATCGGTGAATTACTATGGATAACAACGCAGGCTTAACCAATAGAAAAGCACAGGAGAGTGTATATCTTGGTTTTAATAAATAAATAAAAAGGCATGTGTATATAAAATACGATTAACTATCCCTTCCTATAAGAACAGTGGCTACTTGAAGCATTAAACTTCGCTAAGGAGTTCATTAATGTAACACCTGAACAAGTAGAAATTATTCAATATTTTAGAAAATCAGTTCTTATCCATAAAAATAATATATGGCTAAAAATACAAACAGGCATTTGATGTTCCCCAGAGTTTGTTTGACGGTCCGCATTAATAGACTTCTATATATTAATCAAAATGAATAAAATAGTACATATAAATCACCATGACCGATAGAGCGATGTTGGATTAATTAATTAATGGTGATGGCAGATAGAAGAAGGGTGAAAAAGGAATAAGAAAACATCTATACAAACTCTACAAAAAACTCGGTTTTAATATCGAGGAGAATATGTATTTGAAAGTAGTCAAATACCTGGACGTGGAATTGCTCCCCTCTGCCTACATGACAGCAAACAGCAACTTACAATATATAAAATCTGGTTCAAACTTCCCGGAAACTGCGATCAAGGACGCACTAAATGACATTGAATGTAGACTATCTAAAAATGTTCAAATAAAAACGACTTGAATTTAAACCCCAAACGATTCAACTTATAGGGAACAAGAAAATAGAGAAGAAACATAGTTTGGTTCAGCCACCCGCTTCAATTTAAGATAAAAAAAAATACAGTAAAAATGTTTTTCTCACTACTTGATAAACACTTCCCACAAATTTCTGAGTTACATAAAATCTTCAGAAAAACACCTTGAAGGTAAGTTATAGTTGTACCACCGACTTAAAAAATACAATTAAGAAGCAGAACATCAGGAATTTTAATAAAGTTAGCGTACAACATAATGACATAACTGATCCCATCTCGAATTATAGAAATAAAAATAAGTGTCCATTGAACGGAATATGTAAAACAGAAGGTGTAGTCTACAAGGCAGAGATGAAGAATGAAAAAGACCAAAATAAAATGTATTTTGGGTGTACGGAAGGCAGTTTTAAGAAAAGATAATATAACCATCGCTCATCATTTAAGATCGAAAGTTACAAGCATTGTACAAAAATAACTTGCCACGTATGGAAGCTAAAAGAAAAAATAGGGAAATCCCTAATATATCCTAGAGTATTTAAAAATATATAAGACAGTTTTAAAAAATGATGGTATAACCATCGCCCATCATTTGAGCTAGAAAATTACAAACTTTTACAAAACTAAATTTGAGCTTTTTCCATTTTTTTTCATTTAGCTCCTGTATAGGAGCTAAATGAAAAAAAATGGAAAAAGCTGTAATATATGTTGGAGTATTTAAAAAAAAGCCAAGCCATATAGTCCTGGATATATTATGTGGATATTGTGTGAGGAAGAAAAGCTGGTGTTTATGTTTTATCCAGAACAAGGCAACTTGTTCAATGAGAATTTAATGGTAGCTAACAAACATGCAAAAAAATATCCTGGAACAAAATGAATCCGAATGAGAGTACCTACCAACGCTTTTTCTTTTCGTTTTTTCTCTTCCCCACTCACATACTTTCACTGCTCCTGCTTTACACCTTTCCTCGCATTCAATGTCCCATCAATATCATAAGTGTATAAATAAAGTGATAAGAAAGCAATTGAACTTTTCCCTGCCTGAGGAAACCATCATTCATAGAAACCGCGTTAGCGAAAAAGGTCAGTGTTTGTAATAGTTTAGATTTCATATATATATATATATATATATATATATATATATATATATATAAAGGGAAGAGGTAATAGTAGTTCCAACGAGAACACAAAAAATGGAAATAGATCTAAGAACACACAGGGTCTTTCAAATATAAGAATATAGATATCTTTCTCACACTTTTTCGAACCAGTCGTAATTGTTTTATTACCCTTCACGCAGAATTCTTTCACTGCCAGTTCAAGAAAGTCATTTAGGTCACTAACACATAAAAAAGAGAATGTTTAATATGGAGAATATTTAACAAAGAAAAACAAGAACAATTAATTCTTTTTAATAATATGTGGAAATATCCACTCTTTGCCTGATGAATGTCGAGAGACCTGAAACCCGTGTAGCAAAATTATGGAAAATAAAGCATAATATATTTATTTTTTTAAATCCACATTAGAACCAAAAACGTTTTCGGTTTCTCTGTTATTTTATTATTATTATTATTATTTTTATTTTTATTTTCTTTGCTTTCTGGCGTTTACACATTTCTTTCCGGGTCCCACCCAGGGACCTAAGGTTAGAAATGGCATCATGACACTTTTCACTGACAAAAAAAAAAAAAAAAATTACATAGATAGAGCCCTTCGTAAAGTGTGGGCTGTACTTGTCAGAACAATTTTTTTGTATCTCCTTGAGGCATGGGCTTCCAGGAATCCCTGCAATTAGTCTACTGCAATCTTTTCCAACCAGTCCTAGGGCTCCAACTACAACAGGGATTGTTGATGTTCCCATATGCCACATTTTCGAGACCTCTATTTCAAGGTCCTTGTATTTTGACAGCTTTTTGAATATCTTCAAAGATACATTGCAGTCAGCAGGAACTGCCATATCAATAAGGAGGCACCGTTTTTGTTTGTGGTCTTTAATAACAATATCTGGGCGGTTGGCCTTGATTGTTCTGTCAGTGTGAATTGTGTAGGCCCATAGAATTGTAACAGGTCCTATCTCCGTAACCGTGTCTGGGTGGTGTTGGTACCAGTTTCTTTCAGTTTCCTTCCCGTAGAAGTTGCAGATTTTCCAGTGCAGATATTGGCCCACTCTGTCATGTCGGTTTTATATTCAGTGGGTGCCAACATCGTGCAACCTGATACAAGATGATCAATCGTTTCTGGATATTTATCACAGAATCTGCATTTTGGGCTGACACAATATTTTAGTATATGTGCTTGATAATTCCTAGTTAGCAAGCATTGGTCCTGCGCAGCAAGGATAAAACCTTCCGTTTCCGCTTTCAACCCTGCACTGCGTAGCCACTGATGGGTACGGGTTTTGTCTACATCAGCTTGTATGATACGGGCAGAGTATTGGCCATGAAGCGGTTTATCTTGCCATCGCTTCTGTATCTGGTCGGTTGCATTCGTCTTTGCTGTCTTTTTCAAGTATTTTGCAGTTTCAGCCGGTGTATTGTGCTGTAGTTGCATCTCTACGTCCTTTTGAAGCTCCAGTTTGAATTTTGGGGCTTCTTTCATTACGGAGTAAAGACGCTTACTACTTTCATGTTCCTTGACGCATACCATCATCCAGTCTTCTGTAGTTTCCAAGTATCTTTGGAGGCCAATTGTTGTAGTTTTGTAGGACAGTTCTAGTTGAACTAATCCTCTGCCTCCTTCGGATCTGGGCACATACAGACGATCAACATCAGCTTTGGGATGATGCATGCGATAGCAAGTGAGAAGCTTTCTCGTTTTGGCGTCCATTTGCTTAATTTCAGCTATGGTCCAGTTAAGGACATTAAAGCTGTAATGCACCACTGGGACAGCCAATGTGTTTATAGCTGATATTCTATTTTTTGAGTTTAGTTCAGTATTTAGTATCAGACGTACACGCCTGTAGTACTCTTTTCTTATTTTTTCTTTCATTTGGGGGTGTTGTATGCCATCTCCTTCGCTAATTCCTAGGTACTTATAAGCTTCTTCATGCTCCAATTCCCTAATCTTTGTGACAAAATCTAAATCTATTGAGGGTGTTTCTGTAATTCTACCTTTCTTGAATGTTACTTTTGCACATTTATCTAATCCGAAGTCCATACCTATGTCGTGACTAAAGTATTTTACAATATTGAGGAGGACTTTCAACTGATTGTCGTCTTTGGCAAAGAGTTTGAGATCATCCATGTATAGTAGGTAATTGAAAATTTTCTTATTTATTTTGTAACCATAGCTACTGTTGTTCAGTTCATGTGTAAGAGGAGTTAAGGATAAACAAAACAGAAGGGGTGACAGAGAGTCTCCTTGAAAAATTCCACGTCGGATCTTCAGACGGTTGGATATGGCAGTGCCCCCGGTGTGCCTAAGGTATAGTTTTGTGTTCCACATCCCCATGCTGTGCTTAAGAAAGTTTAATACCACAGGGGACACTTTGTACATTTCCAAAGTCTTAAGGATCCAAGAATGTGGAACACTATCAAAGGCTTTTACAATCCACGCTGCACTGAGGTTTCTGCGTCGTCTCCTGCAATTTTCCAGGATCATTTTATTTATCAGAAGTTGATCTTTGCAGCCATATGAACCTCTACTGCATCCCTTCTGTTCCAGCGGGAGAATGCTGTTTGTTTCGAAAAAGGAATAAGTACGGTTCGTCAGTACAGACGTGATCAACTTATACGTTGTGGAAAGACATGTTATCGGGCTATAATTTTTCGGGTCGCCTGTTTCAGTTGTTTTTGGTATGAGGTATGTAATACCTTCAGTAACCCATTCCGGGATTTTATTGGGATTATTTACAAGCGTTGATAATGTTTTTGCAAGTATGCCATGGGTAGATGAGAGATGATACAGCCAGAAATTGGGCAACTTGTCATTTCCTGGGGATTTCCATTTTTGGGATTTCGTTAGTGCTTGCCTAACATCATCTGTGGATATATTTTCCCATTCTTGCAGAGGTGTATCCAGCAGTCGTTCTTCTTCACGCCGTATCCATTCTGCATTTGGGTTACATTCCTTTGGGTTGCTCCAAATATTTTCCCAAAATGTCTGTACATTATCAATCGATGGTGGCGTTTCGACATGTATAGGTGTTTTTCCAATTTCCCTGTAAAATTTCTCAAGATCTGTTCGGAATATTTTATTTTGGCGATAGAGTTATTATTATTATTATTATTATTATTATTATTATTATTATTATTATTATATATGTATGTATATATATATTTTTTTTCTAACAGGTGTTCGAAATTACGTCCCTGTAGACAGTTCCTGTAAGACGTCTCTATAGATATCTTCCAACGGTGCTTCTTCCGTAAACAAGACTGAAGAGTCAAAGAACAGATAAGCAGTTTGTGCACTATACCATCGGCAAAAGTTTTTTTTTTTCGTGTTTACTGATCAGAGAGCAGAAGACTCTGCAGACGTTGCAAATGATACGGAGAGAAGAGCTGCACTTGAATTACCCTATATGCGGTACTATGAGTCGAACGACATACTAAAGTCTCCGACCGCCTGTAGAATGTGTTTTTCGTGGTTAGGCGTTCGGTCGGATCTGGGCCTTCCTCAATAATTTGTGGTGCCTCTAATCCTGTATCAGCAACGCGAGGATAAACAGTTGGATAACGCGGCTGCCTTCGGTTTGGAAACGCAGTCTAATACAGTCGTGACAATTACCATCAAGTAATTAACAATGATGGTTACCATTACAGTTAACAACCTGATGAGACGTTTTATTAAATATCGAAAAAAAATATACAATTTTGTTGTGGTTACTTACATGTTCTAATGTAGCAGTGTATAATATATATTGCTCATAATAGTTATTTAATTTATTTCTTTAAATTTAGTTGTGGCGCATACTACATAGGAAGAACGACTCAAAGGCTGGATATCAGTATAAACAACACGTTCCAACGAAAATCCACAATTTTAACTACACTTCTTCAGACATTCTGACCAATACGTATGGCTCTTCCATCGCAGAACACCTAATAAATAACCATAATTGTGCTACTAGTTTCACTGTGGACTCATTTACCATTCTTAGCAAGTACAACTCGAATTACCGCTTGAAAGTGTTGCAGGCAATTTATATTTTATCGTTGAAGCCCTCTCTGTGTAAATAGAAGGACATCGTACTGGACCTCCAACTAATTTCCATCTAAGCAATATAATTGTTTTTCAATACCCTATTATCCATCTTTTTTTAGTGATAATTCTGTTAAATTTATTAACCTTGATTTAGCTCTATCAAGCGAGATTCAAAATCGGTTAGCGAGCCGGTTTTCAGTTTTACTTTTAACTGCTAGCCATCATAAGTGGTAATAAATATAAAAATTAATTTTGTCTTTTCATGTCGGTTATACATATATATATATATATATATATATATATATATATATATATATATATATATATATGTATGTGTGTGTGTGTGTGAAAATATATAGAAAATAGGAAAGAACTCGTTAGGTAAATAATCCAAAGTTCTTTAGTATTATTATTTAGATTCCCAAAAAAAAAATTCGCTTGAAGACGGAACAGTGCTTGGTAATATAATTCAAATAATTATATTGAAGTTTTCGGCTCTTGTTTTGAAACATGAGAACTCTTCTGTAGCGATGGAATCATATTTTTTAAATAAATAATTATATATATATATATATATATATATATATATATATATTGTTTAATCGAGTTGAACCCAAGCAAGGAAGTAAAGCCACAAAGACGCAAGATATAACTATGGAAGAGTTACAAACATGAACATTACTAAGGAGCGGGAACATTGGAAGAATAATCAAGATGACTACAGATAGGAGATGCATTAACATTTTTTTTTTAAATAGAGGTTTGAAAGCATGCAGCCTTAACGGATTTCCACAAGCAAGATGTGCGAGAAAAGAAACTAAAAATTTAAGATTACATATATTCAAAACTCGTCGTCAGGCTAGTACTTCGCTTTAATTCGAAGAGTCTATGCATCATATCGAAGAATTCATCCGAACATTGGTAAGTGCTTTAACAGAAGACCGAAACAACTGACACTGAAATTTAAATTCGGTATAGCGAAAGTTCACTTTCAAAAAAAAAAAAATATATATATATATATATAAACAAGGTTGTATTAAACAGGAAAATTTCGTTAGAAACGTAGAAAAGAGTGCTGGACTGATTTCAACATTTCG
>OZ010601.1:76030314-76042814 GCA_963932145.1 Acanthosepion lycidas
TTAAAAACGCATGAAAAACGCACTTCAAGAAAGATCGACATATTGGCTGTGTGTTGAATAAAGAAAAAGTGTTAAAGAAAGAAGCATTAGAGGATAAATGGAGAAGGAGGGAAGGAAAAGATAGAAGAAAAATAGAAAGGAAAAGAAAGAAGTACAAAAAGAATGAGAGAAAGAAAATTGGAAGAAAAAGAAAGAATAGATTAAGAAACAGCACGAAAAAAATTATAAAAAAAGGGATAAACAGAACAATCACAGTATGGTGAAGATAATAAAAGATAATGAAATCAATCTGTTGCAAACGTCATATCGAATAGGTGTTTTTGATAAATACGGCGAAGTCAGTATATGTAATAAGCATTGTTGATACTGTAGTGTGATACGTGAAGACACTATGAGGAATAAGCGTTGAAGTCATACTAGGGAAAATAGAGTCTGAAGTCACCATATATTAATAGAATAAACATTGAAGACACGACATGGGTCGCACAGTGAGGATTCTATATGGAATAAACATTGAAAATACGATATGAGTCAGCCAGTGAGTACTCAGTCTATCTATCTATCTATCTATCTATCTATCTTTCTATCTATCTATCTATTTCATTCTGTTCATACCTATCTATCTATATAAATATCTCATTCTGTCCATATCTATCTATCAACATTCTGTTCACATCTATCTATCTATCTATCTATCTATCTATCTATCTATCTATCTATCTCATTCTGTTCTTATCTGTCTATCTATCTCATTCTGTTCATACTCATCTATCTATCTATATATCTATCTCCTTCTGTCCATATCAATCTCATTCTGTTCACATCTATCTATATATCTATCTATATATATATATATATATATATATATATATATATATATATATATATATATATATATATATATATTTCATTCTGTTCATACCTATCTATCTATATAAATATCTCATTCTGTCCATATCTATCTATCTATCTATCTATCTATCTCATTCTGTTCTTATCTGTCTATCTATCTCATTCTGTTCATATCTATCTATCTATCTATCTATCTCATTCTGTTCATACTTATCTATCTATCTATATATCTATCTCCTTCTGTCCATATCAATCTCATTCTGTTCACATCTATCTATCTATCTACCTATCTATCTATCTCATTCTGTTCATATCTATCTATCTATCTCTCTCTCTCTCTCTCTCTCTCTCTCTCTCTATATATATATATATATATATATATATATATATATATATAAAGATAAAGACAATAGGAAAAGTGTAGTTTTAGCCGACGCGTTTCGTCCAATGTGGACTTTTTTAAGGCAAAAAATGTAATGAATTTATTGAAGTAAGACAGTTCAATCAGTCAACGCAACAATACAAACACTATTTCTACATGGGAAATTATTCTCTTCAAACATAAAGTAATTGACGTCATTTTTCATTTGACCATATGAATATACAAAAGCGTTTCTAAATTCTTCTAGTTGCTAACGACATTTTATTTGTTGGTTAGATAATTTGTTTTAATAAATTCATTTCGTTTCTTGCCCTGAAAAAGTCCACATAGGACGAAACACGTCGGATAAAACTACAGTTTTCCTTTTGTCATTTTTTCTTAATACGTATTGTCTTTATCTATCTATCTATCTATCTATCTATCTATCTATCTATCTATCTGTATAAAACTAAAAGTATGCGAATCGTGCTTGCGTGGTGTGTCATCCGTCCGGCGCATAATAACAATTTAAGTTTCTTTGTACCTCTCTCTTTCCACCTCTCTCTTTCCACCTCTCTGCAATTGCTTGCGCGCTTGTTTATATTTCAGCTTTCTTCAAACAATTTACCTTCATGAGATCGCTAAAACATCAGCATACTGTGATGAAAACATATTCCAATTGTAATGAAAACTTAGTTTTAGCGTCAAAATCGTTATTTCATTATTAAGAGGGTTCTATAGGGAATAAACATTGAAGGCAGGATATTGCCAGACAATGAGGACTCTATATAAAATAAAAGTTGAAGACACGGTATAAGCCACACAGATTGAATAAACTTTGCTGTCATTATATGGGACGTACACCGAGAATACTATATGAAATAAATGGTGAAGTCTCTATATGGAACAAACCTTGATGACTCTACATGCAACAAACCTTGATATCTCTTTATGAAATAAACGTTGACTTTACTTTATGGAAGAAACAATGCCGTCTGCATATGAAATAAACGTTGAATTACGATATAGAATAGACGTCGATATAAGGAATAAACATTGCAGTAACTATTTGGGATAGAGTTTTAGCTCTCTATATGGAATAAAAATGACGTCACTATATATGACACACAGTGTAGTCTTCATATAGACTAAACATTGAATCACAGTAGGAATGAACGTCGAAGTCACTATATGTGACACACAGTGAGGATACTATATAGTAGAAACTTTGAAGTTTTTTGCTCCTGATTTACTAGCAACAACACGGCAATATTTCCCTCTAGGGAAAGTCATTTTTAAGTCCTCGGCAAAACGATCTTTTAATTTCAAGCAAAGCACATGGAAATCTCACACACCTTTTTTTTCTTTTTTTTTCTTTATTTTAAATTTTTTTCTTGTTTTTTCATGTGTTTAAATTTTAGGAGACATTTTTTTTCTTTTTCAATTCCACTGTGTATTTCGATATCGCATTTTCTCCCTTTATCTTTTAAAAGACTTTCTAGATAATTAATAAACGAGGTGTTCATAAAGTCTCCTCACAATTTAAAATATATAATCCAAAGGTAGTTGTTGAGATATCTTAATAAGATTTGTTCTATGTACTCAGTAGCTTTTAATCGCATTGCTTTTGTGTATTCCAGTTATCTTGCCGATGAAAGAGAACCCCTAACATTTCCAAACCGGTGGATTAAAAGGGATTACCGAATTCCCTGGTCACCTCGTTCACCAGATATCACTCCCCTGGACTTCTTTCTATGGGCTTATATTAAAGATATCGTGTATCGAACAAGGATATGGGACATCACTGATGTAAAGCAAAAGATTACTAATGCCATTACCACCATTGATGAGGCTACAACGAACATGGCAAGAAATCAAGTCCCGTCTTGATGTGCTTCGTGCAAATAATGTTGCCCATATAGAGGTGGATTAAATTAGCTAAGAGAACTTCCTTATCTACTGCTCATTTTGTAACAATTTCCGCATATTTGTCTCCTCATTTGCTTTTGTAATATTTTCTTGAATTGTAAAGCGCCTTTATGGAAATCTTGTACAATCCATCACTAAAGATAACAAGTGCAATAGACAGAATGTAGTGATGTCGACAAAAGAAAAGGCCCAAAGTGTTTATTACAAATTGAAGATCTCTAAATCAATCAAATGTATACGACACACACTGTGGTTTGTATATAGACTAAACATTGAATGAACGTTGAGGTCACTATTTGTGACACACAGTGAGGATTCTGTATGGTAGAAACTTTGAAGTCATGATATGAAATGTAAGTTGAAATAGCTATATGGAATAAACATACTATGAAATGCATAGTTAAGTTTTGGGAATAACCCAATCAATCAAATACATAAGTTTAAATAACTCAGACGTGTTTTACCAAAGGATGGAAATGTGAGAGCGTAAAGGGTCATCGCAATAGCAAAAGATGACATCCAAAAGCTAAGCGAAGTATTAAGAAACAGGAAATTTATGTTTCAAACAAAGAAAATATTGCAGAACTAAGTAATATCAATGCTCCTATATGCCAGAGAATGCTGGACAATCTCCTCACAGCTGAAGACGGCCAGAGTCAACAACGATGTGTTATTACAGAAGTATTCTGATATGGCCTTGGACGGAGCGCGTAGGCAAGGAAGAACTCTTCCTGAAAAATGTACAGAAAAAGCATTTTTATACTCAGAAACAAAAAGAGGCAGCTGAAATCTCTTTGACACATCATTTTTTGGGAATTTGAAACTCATGAGACATCTCGAAGGCAAAAGAAACAGGTGAATGCAGCGGGCCATCGACCCGTCGATAACGAACTTGTGTGAATAGATGATTGAACGTAGGGATGGATGTTAAAAATGAGAAACGTTACAATTAGCTAGTATAGACAGGAAGTAATGGAGAACGATTGTCACCCAGAGGACACGGCATATAGAAATAGAACTCCAACCAGAATACAATCGAGCATTCTGAGATTGCCAACGAGCCTGTGTGTATGGATTATTGAACGTAGAGATAGATGTTAAAAAGACAAAGGTTACAAATAGCTACAAAAGATAGGAAGTAAAGGAGAGGCATGATCGCCCAGGGGACTCAGCATATAGAAGATGAACTCAAACCATAGACTTTAGAATATGCTGAACTATTGCCAGAGACGTAACAAGCTTATGTAAATGTATGATTAAATGGGCCTGCGGGATACTAAAAATGACTAACATCACAATTAGGTACAAGAGATAGGAAGCAAATGAGAACCATGATCACACATACGGCATATAAAATAAGAAATCTAACCAGAGACATTAGAATATAAGTCGAGAAATGTGAGAATGCCAATAAGTGAAGGAGATTATGTGAATGGATTATTGAACGTGGGGAGGGATATGAAAAGACTTAAGGTTAAGAACAAGAGATAGGAAGTAAAGGAGTGCCATGACTGAGCAGCGGAAACGGCATATATTAGAAGAATTCCAAACAGAGACTTTAGACTATGTCTACGATTCTGAGATGTTGAACGACATAACTAGCTTGTGTGAATGGATGATTGAACGGGGCTATGTTAAAAATGACAAACCTTACAATAAGCTACAAGAGATAGGAAGTAAAGGAGACCCATATCGACCAGGGGACACGACATATAGAAAAACTACAACCAGAGAATTAAGAATATATGTCAAGCATTCTGAGACTGCCACAGACCGAACAAGCTTTTGTGAATGGATTATTGAACGTAGGGAGGCATATTAAAAAGACAAACTTTACAATTAAGTACAAGAGATAGGAAGTAAAGGAGAGCGATGATCGTCCAGGGGACACGGTATATAGAACAGGAATTCCAACCAGAGACTTTGGAGCACAAGTCGACTATTTTGAGATTGCTAACGGCCGAAGAGTTTTTGCGCATGGATGACTAAGGCGGTGGGGGTGGGTTAAAATAACAAACGTTACAATTAGCTACTAGTGAAAGGAAGTAAAGGAGAATTATGATTGCCCAGAGGACACGACATATATCAGAAGAACTCCAAGCAGAGATTTTGTAATATGTCGATGATCCTGATATGAAACCAAATAACTAGCTTTTGTGAATGTATGATTGAACAAGGGGGATCTTAAAAATAACAAACGTAAGAATTAGCTTCAACAGATAGGAAATAAATGAGGGCCATGATTGCCCTGAGTACACGGCATATAGAAGAATTCCAACCAGAGACTTTATACTGTAAGTCGACGATTCTGAGATTGACGACAGCCTAACGAGCTTGTGTGAATTGATGATTGTACGGAAGTCGGCGGAGAAAATCAAAACAAAAATAAAAGTGACAATTAGCAACAAGAGATAGAAAGTAAAGGAGACGCCTCATCGCTCAGAAGACACAACATATAGAAGAACTCCAACCAGAGACTTTAGGTCTGCCTAAGAGTATACTCAAAGTTTTTGTGCATATCTTTATTGAGGAAACTGGTATATGTGTGCACCTCCAAATCTTGAGGTAACAAGAGCGTGGCCGGTCCTTTGACCTAGTTTCTAACGGCGCAGAGGGAAAATTGGCTGCTTAGATTTATTGTTTGCAAACAAACTAGTAACATTACATCATCACCAATCTTTTGGCTGGCATCTTTCGTTTAGTGTGATCAGGATTGAAATATGATTTAAAATCTTCTTGAGACCAGGACATTTCTTATGCGTTGGTTTCGTTTGTATGATATTACGTTGTTTGTTTGTTTTTTACGATTTTCTCCACATTGTAACATTGTCTGCGCTGAATGGCTTCATTAACATCATTTCCAATTTTCCGGAGATATTTCTTTCTCAGAGTATTAACATTTTTTTCTAATTTAATTGTTAGTATTCTTTCTTTCGTTATCTTTTCTGTTTTTTATTTTTTAATTTTTTTTTTATCTTTTCAGCTCCGGACTTTCGTCATACCGGAGTGTCTTCTTCTTTTGTAGCAATTTTTGGAATTAAATCAGGCTGGTCGGTTTTCTACTGCTCTCGAGATTTTATGAAAGAATCGCACTATCGTTTGAACAAAAAAGTAATAATTTCTTTCATTACTACTTTCATTTAACATCCTCAGGAGAGAATTCGTCTCCAAGACTGAAGTCCTCGAAAAGACGAAGATCACCAGCATTGAGGCCATGCTTCTGAAGTCCTAGTTACACAGAGCTGGGCGTGTCCAGGATGGAGAATCATCGCCTGCTTAAAATTTTATTGAACGGCGAGCTCTCCGCTGGATATTGTGGCAGGGGGGCACAAAAAAAAAACGATTCAAAGAATGCCTGAAAAATCCTTTATTGCCTGTCGCGTCAACCATTGCTAATGGTCAACCCTAATCGAGGACCGTAACGCCTGGCGTCTCACCACCAACCATGTTGCCTCCTTCTTTTATAATACCTGCAGGGTCGCTCTCAGGGACAAGTTTCAGAGGAGGAAGTACTGCAATAATTTGCCATCGAGCCCAGGATGGACTTTCAGCTGCAACTACTGCGACCGTATATGCCTGTCCGGCACTGGAGTTATCACTCACAAACGTGCCTGCAAGCGACGTGTACAGACTCCCGCTTGATCTTTGTTTTGCGAAGCTAAGCCATGATGACTTTCACTATAATGTATCTGCATATGTGATGGTCTTGCAGGAAAAGGTTAATATTACCATAAAAGTAACAAGCGAATTGCTATACAGAATGAACTGTTCACTGCGTGACATCTTTAACAAGAATTCATTTATAACTGCCGTCCGTATTTCTGAGGTGTGATAGTTACTAACATTTGAAAGATGGTTGGTGCCAGTGCTGTTGTCTTATTATGAAGTCTTACTCGCATATGAGAAGGTCCAATATACATATCGCCAGTATACTTAGGAATGGTAACAGCACCATTGCATAGTGAACTAAATAAAACTAATGACAAAGAGTCGAACTGAATACAAAATAAAATGAGAACCTTTAAAATAGAAACTGATTGTGTTATGGACTTTGTTACTCCATCGGCGTGAATAGACATGCACTTATATAGAGGAGAGATATAAAAAAATAAGACCTAAAAGAAATATTAGAAGAAAATTTAAAAAATGGGCGATAAAAAAAAACTGCAAGGCAAATACATACATACATATATATATATATATATATATATATATATATATATATATATATATATATATATATATATATATATAAATTACACCTGACCGAACTTTTGGGAAAAAAAAGACGCGAGACCGGAAGCAAGGTGAAAAGAAAAGGAAAATGGCGCTCATACACAATATAAAATAACGAACGTAAGGAAACAATGAAAAGTCAGAATATAAAGAGAACAGGAGATGGTATAACAGGTATGAAATATATATTTAAATACGAACAAAGTCAGAAAAAGCAAAAAAAAAAAAAAGACGGAAACGAAACGAACGGACGGAAGCAAAATGAAACTTGAATAACCTATAAAGAATATGGATGACACTGATTTCTGACAGCATATCTGTGTACCGAAAACGAATTTAAATATATATGAATTTGTGTAACGGAACAGGTTTCACTCTGTGAATTAAGATATGCTAATCTATTTGGGGGCGAGACCGTATGTGTATATTTAAGCACTCACGTATGAAATTTAATACAGAGTAACTGAAATTCAAAATATGCGTACACCTATTGAGATATATATGACATTTCAGAAATACGTAAAATCATCAAAAGAACAATATGAAAATCAGTATCTGTCAATATTTCTGAGATGAGGTATTATGTACACTATTTACATTATTCGGACTTTTGTCCGCATCTTTGTCGCCATATTTATTACAACGTTTCGGCCTTTCAGTATCTGTCTATATATCTGAGATGAGGTATTATGTACACTATTTACATTATTCGGACTATTGTCCTCATCTTTGCCGCCATATTTATTACAACGTTTCGCCCGTTGTACGCTCCTGAACTGAACCCTTTATTTCGCTTCCTGGGGTAGACTGTTCTAGTTCCACGTGCCATGTTTAATTTCATCTCGGTTATCAGTTATGTCCTGTTAATTCTCCTCTCCGAGTTCTCAAGGACACATGGCACGGTGGATAAAGGCGTTAGCTACAGTCACAGAACCTAAAGAGTGGGAGTTCAATACCTGCTTAAGGCGGTGGTGAACTTTCAGCCGATATCTGGTCAGATGCCTTATAGTGAAACTTTCTTTTTCTTTTTTTTTTTTAAATTCTTAACTAAAACGGATACTTTTAAAATTTTAAAATAAATATAGTAGCTGGTTAGTGCGAGTTTTTGAAAATCACTATCACAATAGAATCATATCGGAATTTTATTGCAGTTACAATAACTTGCTCTTTGTAATTTACCTCTGAAGATGATCTTAGGAAAGGTCGAAAAGACTTGAGTTAAAAAAAATAAAAAAAATCCTAAGGTGTCTTCTAAGACGAATTTCATCTTACCATCAAAAACAGACAACTGGAAAGATCAGATAAAAATAAGTAACACTATATATTCAATGAAACATATATATATATATATATATATATATTATAAATTAACTGATTTAAAATATGTTTTTCGCTACACAGTAATAACCTTGTTTCAAAAATGGATGCTAAAAGCTTCAAATTTAATTTTGTAATTAAATTAAAAATATTAGTTCCATTTCATCCCCAAGCGAATTTTGGAGTAACTTATTTTTACAATTTACTGAGTTTTAAACGCACAGAAAAATTCATAATTCACTATTTCCAAGGATACAGAGAAATCCAATCATTCAGACAAGGGGTGGTAGCGTGTTCATTTTTATTAACTTTTGTTGTATCAGTTATTAGTTATATTCGAAAAAGGGGTTATGCTTAGGTAGGGGTCGGGATGTATTTTTCAATGAATTCTGACATCCGTTA
The DNA here is from genome assembly GCA_963932145.1 of Acanthosepion lycidas. Lineage (NCBI taxonomy): Eukaryota > Metazoa > Mollusca > Cephalopoda > Sepiida > Sepiidae > Acanthosepion > Acanthosepion lycidas. Next base: position 76,039,412 of record OZ010601.1, read on the forward strand.
AATGCATGTTGTCTGGGGGTTTTTTAAGGCATTTTTTTCTATTTGTATAATTAATTTTTCTGGGAAGTTTAGGGTAGAATACGCTTTACTTAACTACAATTTTAAAATATTTTCACTTTTAATTTTTAATAGACTATATTTCTTTTAAAACAAGTAAATGTACTAAAATTACTTACAGTATATGAAATTATTTTTTCATATCAAGTATAAGTATGTATATTACCAGGTCACATTTTTTTAATTTTATTTTTAAATATTATTTAAGGAAAATTTTTGACAATGACAGCAAAAATACCTAATTCAATTCTCTGATTCAGTAAACTGTTATTTTTTATAAACTTTGTGATATATAGTTTATATTTATATATATATATATATATATATATATATATATATATATATATATATATATACGTATACGTACAGAGCTCTCTCTTGGTTTTAGATGTATGAAGGCACTTCATCTCAGTTCACTGAACCGCCACATTATCCGCACATATGATTTGCTTATCATGGTAAAGGTCTGTGTAAAGCAAACCACACTTTTCGGACGAACCGAATTGAGAACTCGGACACATAGTGTAACAGGATCTCTCTACGTTATGTTTTGAATTTAGAATTGTCATTTTCGTAGTGGATGTCGAATATATCCTGCTATTTAACCTATATATAAAGGGAGAAAATGGATCCATAAATTAATTTCTTTAAGACATTTGTACGTAAATGAATATAACGAAATCGACACACACACACACACACACACACACACACACACACACACACACACACATATATATATATATATATATATATATATATATGCATAAAATTTTTGTTTTTATACCCGGAGTTATTTTTTCAGATTTCTTTTTGAATTTGTAGGTCTGATGAGTTGGATCGTGATTATGATTCCAATGTAATAACTTATAACCATAGAATATTAGTATTTGAGACTTTTATATTATATTATATTCATGCTCTATCCTGGACATTAAGCTCTACCTGGATTCTATTCTCTTGAAAATTTATATATATATATATATATATATATATATATATATATATATTGACCCCTAATATTATGTTTCATTAAAAACGAGAGACAAGGGACTACGATTAAGCTTTTTATTTAATATTTCTTGTGTTCGAACAAGTGTTTTCTTTTCTGGAAAGAAAGTGTGTAGAAACTGTCCAAATGTTTTATAATTCCGCGCTCTTTCGGCTATACTTTTAGCCATTATCAAGGATTATTTTATTTTTGCTAGTTAATTAGGTCTATAAATTGTCCGTATGTTTTTAGATGTTATAGGTATGATTTATTTTCCGAATACAGTTAGCACATTGTTTTCGTATAATTGGTTAATATTATTGGTAGAAATGTAAAAAGGTATTAAATTTTATATGCATTTTAACATGCTGTTGCTATATTCGTAATACATTTTGTTGATTGCAGGTTGGTTGATTTTGATATAGAGGTCCTCTAGATTTTCAAGTTTTTTGTTTATTATTTTCATGTTGTAGAATATTGTTTTTTTCAACAAGTATATTCCTTTATTGTGAAAGTGTACGCGTATTGCTGTTGCGCAAAAGAAATCTGCAAAATGATAAGTTGTAGTCGCCAAGTCAACTTATGTGTTTATTTAAAGACCAGAGTAAAAATAGATACAATATGGCTATATTATTCAATAAAACATGATTGAATATGCTGTCTATTAACCTATGTATCTATATATCTATATATATATATATATATATATATATATATATATATATATATATATATATATATATATATATATATATATATATCCTGTTAAATACATTAATTTTATCGATATCATTTATTTGAGAAAATGCACTGTATTTAAAATTATAAAGTATTAATTACATTTACCGGTCTGAATGTTCAAGAGAAATATTGCGTAAAATATGGGCTTCTCCGACAAGAATTTAACTTGCAACCCTTATGGCGGACCGTCATTTGATCTGACGTGCTCTTAACTATAAAGTCACAAAAAAGCATCTGGAGTGCAATTTTCCCATATATAACGTCAATGATGTTTCTCGTAGAAACGGAATATATATATATATATATATATATATATATATATATGATATATATATATTAGGTTGGTGGAAAAAAAATGACGTAATAATGGCGTTTTTGACGTTGAAAAATAGGTCAAAAAACGACATTATTACGTCATTATTTTTGTACCAACCTAATATATATATATATATGTGTGTGTGTCGGTGTGTGTCGGTGAAAAGTGTGTGTAGATAAATATAAATATAAATATATATATATATATATATATATATATATATATATATATATATGTGTGTGTGTGTGTAGTATATTATATATATTATTATTTATAAATTATATGCGCGCTACGTATTAGAAAGCGCTCAATATCAGAGATAGCGCTAACACACACACACACACACACATATATATATATATATATATATATATATATATATAATAAAGAAATAATTTCTACAAAAAATTAAATAACAATGTTAATGTGATTAATGTTAAAATCACTTCGCTAACAGAACTTAACGAGACATTAACTTACTATCAATTCCTTAAATAATAAGATTCTTATATTCGAGTTGTTGTCTCAAATATTAAGATCCTTATATTCCAGGGATTCTCAGATGGAAGACATATGCAAAGTACTTTCGCCAGTTTCAAACTGTCATCATCGGGGCGCAATTTTTCCATACATCGGTAAACACTTAGAAGAAATATGTGTAGACCGAACGATGTGTTTTCTTTTTTTTTTTTTTTTTTTTTAATTATCCTATTTTTGACATTTGAATATATGTTTTGGCGCGTGCGATACCGCGACGCTAAATTTCTTGTTCAAATCAATCAAATGAGAATTTTGTTTGAATTTTGAATGTTATAAATCCAAGAAATTTTCTTGATATATGTATTTATGTGTTAAAGTGAAAAGGACTCAGTATAATCCACTTAGTAGAGTAAAAATATCTTAAGTTTTTTCAGCAGAATTTCAGATTCTGATTATTACTGTGCATAATTTAAAAAAAAAAACCTCCTTCAGTCAACACGTATTTGCTGAGAAAAACAATTTCTTCACTAACATTTCTCGAATGCGCAGGCCGACAGACGCAATAAACACTGCTTATTACATAATCAATTTCAAAACGAACTATCCACTAAAATAACATTTGCAGTATTCAATATATATATATATATATATATATATATATATATATATATATATATATATATATATATTCTCATATTATGTTTACAGGAAGGGTTTCTCTATACAAGGTCCATGGACCAGTCCAAGTTACAGGGCTGCGCTAAGAGGCAGTTTATATGGATCGGAGGGGACGGTAACGATTAACTCTAGACATGGAA
>OZ010601.1:76047814-76057814 GCA_963932145.1 Acanthosepion lycidas
ATGTTACTATATACCATTTCACCAATGTATCGGTTTATATATCTCTCTAACTATATATCTATCTTTATATATATATATATATATATATATATATATATATATATATATATAGAGAGAGAGAGAGAGAGAGAGAGAGAGGTAATGTACATTAACCAGAAAGAAAAAAAGATTTCGACAGAAGCGTATATCTTTAAATATCGATTTTTAATCTAACTATAATAACAAAAACATTTCGATTTCATTTTTGCCTTGAAAAATCCGGAAGACGAAACGCGTCGGCAAAATCTAAGATTTTTTTACAATTGTCATTTTATACCATATATATATATATATGCTACCGAAAGTCTTGTCACTCCTACCTGTCTTTTATACTGTCGGAGCTCGTATCAACCATCTTGTGGTATAAAATGGTATGATGGAGGGGAACAAAATTTTCGAAGCACGCTGTAAATCTGTATATATATATATATATATATATATATATATATATATATATATATATATATATATATATATATATATATCAAATCCGGAAGTGGAAGGGATAATCCAAGAAGGTCTTTTTAATATAAAATATTACAAAGGTGGATCCATGAAGAGAACCCAATGTATTGTATGTAGAGCAATATGATATACATCAAAGGAAAAACTTAACACACCTCGAAAAATCCGTTAATAAATTTATTTCAGCGGCTCATTTTTTATACCAGAATTAAAACACACTTTATATTTGTCCAGATAATATGTTTAAAAAAATATTTTAAAATGAAACACAGCGCCGAAAATTTGGAAAATTTTAAAACTGGCAAGAGCATGTAGATCTTTATATGATCCTTGTTTTCAGTGTTTACAGAAGAAAATGCAGATTATCAGGTTGTTAGGTGTTTTAGCATTACTACGGAGGATAATGGTTATATCCCCATTCACATAAATACAATAAATTTATTTTCATATTTTTAGAAACGTGTTACGTTTTTATCTTTTAATATATATATATATATATATATATATATATATATATATATATATATATAAGCGTTTCACCCCAAGCAAGACGGAAAGCTACTACCACCCAGAGGGTTACAGAGTGTTGGAGCAAGAGCAAAAAGGAGTGATAGAGGAAAGTATGAAGAGAAGTTTAGGGGATACATCAAGGCATCTGGAGACGTCGATTGACATTATATTTTAATAGTTGGAGATTATAGTTATCAGAGAAACAATGGGGAAGGAGTTCCACAGGCGTGAAGTGCGAGATATGAAGCTACTGGAGTAGAAGAGACGGCTACATTTAACAGTTTCGACAGATATATACAAAAGTGCCAGTGCTGATGGGAGTCTATTTCCTAAGCTTTTGTTTAAGGTAATGTGGATATCTAACACCTTGATTATATCATTATTTTCCATTGTAGATATATAAGTTGTCCATGTTCTTTCTTTCTGTGGAAAGTGAGGTAATGTGATTTTTTTCTTATATACACATCTTTTATTTCCGACCCACGCTATTTACAGATGATGTTTGCCTATCATTGTCTTGTTACTGACGACATGACACACGTTTATACTGCGTCAATCACATTCAATGACTTGGTCTTTACAAGGTTCGAAAACCGACTTCTAACGGTAAATACTTAGCTCTCATACAGTTTTTCACATATATTGAATTACACTATCTGGAATGACATGGTCATCACGAAAGAAGCATCTTGTCAATAAACCTTTCTAGAAGCAGAGTGTAATCTTTTCTTGTTTGTGTTATTTAGACATATGAGTATTTTTAAGTATCAATTTTTACATATATAAAATACATAAACAACAGAAAAAATGCAACTCAAACTGTTAAAACCCAAAGTGAAACTAACTACACCATAAGAAATGGATTTCTCGCCATTTAAATCATTAACCTTTGTATTTGTTTTATGTATGAATAATTCATGAATTTTTAAATTAATTGTACCTTTTATAGAAATTAAAATAACTGATCCAAGTGCAACTTTCGGACAATAAGTGCAACATTACTGTAATTGTTGAACAATATAGTTCATGCCACTTTGACGGAAAATCTACATTTGTACATAAACGTAGAACATTAAAATTTAAATTCAAACTCAGCGTTGCGACTGTACGTTCAAAAACAATAACACATTTCTCATAGCATTTTTCGGATTACAACCTTGTTTTCGTTGTCCACTTATTACGGAGAGTAAAAACAAGAACACAATCTATTTCATACCTGAGGATGTCTGTAGGAACAGACGAAAGCTTGTAAAATAAAAAGACCTATTGCAACTGAAATGTATAAAACAGGATCTTTTCATTCATAAACAGGTTCGGGATTTTTGTATATTATTTGAATTGTTCGCGAAGATCGATTTCTCGCCATTTAAATCATTAACCTTTGTATTTGTTTTATGTATGAATAATTCATGAATATATATATATATATATATATATATATATATATATATATATATATATATACATTATTTGCATTATTCGGACTATTGTCCTTATCTTTGTCACCATATTTATTACAACGCTTTGGCCGTTGTACGCTCCGGCCTTCTTCCAGTGGTTGGAATGTCGAACTTACCCCAAGCCAAAAGAGTTAACTTCGACATTCCAACGACCTGAAGGAGGCCGGAGTGTACAACGGCTGAAACGTTGTAATAAATATGGCGACAAAAATGAGAACAATAGTCTGAATAATGTAAATAATATACATAATACCTGATCTCAGAAATATATATATATATATATATATATATATATATATATATATATATATATATATATATATAAAAGTGAACATAGAAGTCTACACTTAGAGGCGACAGTCTGTTTCATGCTATATGCAATCGTCAGGCCGCTGTCGCCTCTAAGTGTTGACTTCTATGTTCACGTTTATATTTACACACAATCTATCTCTGACATTGAGCACTTTATCCGATAAATATAGCATATCTTACAACTATATTTCTTCATATATAATTATATATATATATATATATATATATATATATATATATATATATATATATATATATGCACATATATACATATATATATAATTATTTATTTCAAAATTATAACATAAATATGTTATAAAATCACTACAAAAATAGTCATTTTGTCAAGTTTTTTGAATTCTCGTATACTTGTTTTTTGATTGGTCATTTCAGCTCATGTAACACCAAAGGTGTTGAAACAAAATGGCTGTTATAATTTTTAAATAAATAATTATATTCGGTCTACTTTGTATTGTGCACTCTTTTAAGAATAGAAATTGTTGGTGATTGGAATTTTTTTCCGTATACACCAATCATACACTTGGATATATATATATATATATATATATATATATATATATATATATATATATATATATATATATAATTGTGTATCTGGGTAGCAATCCCGCTTTTTTCTGAACTTAATGAATGTTAAAGTTCTACAAACGTTGGGTAAACTATTACGTAGTCAAAATAAATACTCAACAAATCAAATTACTATACTACACGGCTTTGCCAGTCTTGTTCAAAGATACACACACACACACACACACACACATATATATATATATATATATATATATATATATATATATATATATATATATATATATATATATATATATACGGGTGTAGAGGGGGTTAAATCAAATAACTAGATGCTAGGAACCATATATGCGCGCTAACATCCATACACAGGTTAGCAAATAAATATTTACTAAATTTACTTTAAGTTGTAAACATAATAGTGTTCAATGTGGTTAGACAGAGATAAGAAATATATATTAATAAATATATATATATACCTTAAGTCGCACCCCAAATGTAGGTGTATATATATATATATATATATATATATATATATATATATATATATATATATATATATATATACTAATAGTAATACTCTTCACCTATCACGTATTTGCCAAACATCCGAGGTATTTTTCTATATTTCTGCGATGAGTTATTGTAATTATTTACAATATTTATATTGTTCGGACTGTTGTCCCCATCCTTGTTGTAATATTCACTACGTTTCGGCCGTTGTACTCGTTAGATGGGCGCAAGAGTATAACAGCTCTCAGAAAAAGCTTAGGTCTGCCTACTCTATGTGAAGAGAATATCAGAAAAATACAAATGCTCTGTGGTCCATATAACATTAGGACATAAAACACCTCCCAGATAACTCTTCCGAGTAAAGTAAGACGCCTAAGAACTGTGTGTACAACATCCCATGCTGTTGTGTTAATAAATATAAAAAAAATTATACACTGACGTCTTCAAGGATACATGGCCCTGTGGAAGCGTTTGTTGAAGTAATCCACTGACTTGATCGAAAGAGGTGTGAGTTCATTAACTGGCCACGGCAGAGGCAAACAAAACTTGGACTGGCAGATTGATTCAGATGATTACTACTTAACACAAAAGACAAGGGTTAAAAGATTTAGCATAGAAAGTAAAAATTAATTCCTTTAAATAATATGCGGAAATAAACATTCTTCACTTGACGAAGGTCACAAGACCCGAAACGTGTGTAGCAAAATATATAGATAAAGTATATGAAAAAAGACATTATAATGAGAAATGTTTGCGGTTTTTTCTCTCTCTAACATATATATATATATATATATATATATATATATATATATATGTGTGTGTGTGTGTGTGTGTGTGTGTGTTTGTATGTGTGTATTTAATACATACACACATATAATATATATGTGTATTTAATACACACACATATATATATATATATGTGTGTGTGTATTTAATACATATACACATATAATATATGTGTATTTAATACACACACACACACACACATATATATATATATATATATATATATATATGTATATACACTTCACACTGGTGATATCCATCAGAAGTAGGCCTATTTTATTATCTATCACGAATTTTTTTGCCACTTATAGCAGCTACACTATTACAATTTCGATCACACCGTAATGTATTTTCCAGTCGACATCCATTTCAACTTGACCATAAAGACATCCAAATAGAAACTAAACTCTTCTTCTTCTTCTTCTTCTTCTTCTTCTTCTTCTTCTTAGGCTTCTGTCCCTCCTTTTTTCTACTTCGACAATGTCTTTCTTTCTTCTTGGGTTTCTTCACTGGGTGAATCAATTTGCAGAGCAGATGCAATAAATGGTTCTATCTAAGCGACAAGCCTTAATCAAGCCATTTTCACACTCCGTCTGCCTTTCAATCATCACTAATCAAAACATGAGACCTCTGCAAAAAATAAATAAATAAAAGACAGGAAAGAAAACACTGCCTTCACATTATATAGGACATTAACCTTTCTCTGCCGCTTGCAATGCAATGCCAATACCAAACAAGGTAAAATGGTAAATTACAAGTCGGGAATTGAGTATTTTACAAGTAGATGTGATAATCACTTGGTACACTTAGAAAACCATTTTTTCCATCATTATTTGCATGGAGTAACGAGCCTGGAAAAGCTACATACCGCTTTATAGATTTTGTCATCGTTATATAACCACATCTAAAATTGTTTCATTTTATTTTTCATTTCATAATTTTTGAAGTTGAGAGATATATTCTTCCTGAAACCTCCATTGATAGATAGATTTAATTTTAATAGTCTTTGTTCTCTCTACAATTTCCTGGCTTGTCTTCTTTTTTTTTACTGTATGTAAATACTAAGAGAAGGCTGGTGATAGTGACTCTCCACAAATTCCGCATTTTTGTTCCTTTTTGGTTCTTTTCCCTTTTGGTCTAGGTAACTTGTTGCAGGCACTAAAAGCAATGGCAACAATAGTTTACACATTAAAAATGACGAGTGGAAAGACTCTAGGAAGATCAAACTGTTAATATTTCAGTCTGGTTATATCTATATATCTATCTATTTATCTATCTATATTAACATGGTAAATGTAATATTAGCAGAAGAAGAAGAAAAAAAGAAGGAAGAAAATTAAGAAAAAGCAAAAAAAAGAAGAAAGATGAAAGATTTAGATACCTAGAAATCATAATAGAATAGTTACAGATAGTTGAGTGTTAGATATTAAAGATAGAAAAAGAAGAAGGAGAAGAAGAAGAAGAAGAAGAAGAAGAAGAAGAAGGAGAAGAAGAAGAAAAAGAAAATAAAAAAGGAAAAGAAGACGAAGAAAAAGAACGAAGAGAAGATGAAAGTTTAGAAGTCATACTATAATAGTTACAGATATTTGAATGCTAAATATTATAGATAAAAGAAGAAAAAAAAACAAGGAAAAGAAGTAAAAGAATAAGAATAAGAAAATGAATGAAAGCAAGAAGAAAAAGAAAATGAAGGAAAGAAGAAAAAAAGGAGAAGAAAAAAGAAATTAAAAAACTCGAAGATGAAGAAAAAAAACGAAAAGAAGAAGAAAAAAATAATAAGAACAAAAAGAACAAAAAAGAAGAAGAAAAAGAACAAAAAAGAAGGCGAATACGAAGAAAAAGAACGAAAAGAAGAAAAATAAGAAGAGAGAAGAAGATCGGAAAAGAAGAAAAAGAAGAAGAAGAAGAAGAAGACAAAGAAAAAGAGGAAAAAAGAAGAAAAAGAAGAAAAAAGAAAAAGATCGGAAAAAAGAAAAAGAAAAAAAAGAAAAAATTAAAAAGAAGACAAAGAAAAAGAACAAAAATGAAGAAGGAAAAGAACAAAAAAGAAGACGACGATCGGAAAAGAAGAAAAAGAAAAAGAAGAAAAATACGAAGAATACAAAGATAAAGAACAAAAAAGAAGAAGAAGAAGAAGGAGAAAAAGAACAAAAAAGAAGAAGAAGAAGAAGATCGGAAAAGAAGAAAAAGGTAAAAGAAACTGAGTAAAAAAGAGAAAACATAAGAGTATGCATACAAAAGAAGAAGATATTGAAAGTAAGGAATTGTTTTGGTGATACACGTGTGTGCGATCAAGGAGGATTTGTATAAAATATTTCTCTTAAAACCAATGTCCATGAAAATGGGTTTCTCATGTCCAGTGATTGCTGGCCACCCGTACTGAGAATGCCTATCTACTATCGCTGCTCGCCAATCCCTTTTGAAAACACCTGCTAAGGCACGTTTGTGTTGGTTTCCTGTACATAGAACCAACCTGTTGTTTATATTAGGACATTAGTTATAGTTTCAGGGAGAGAACGCATTATCTTGCGTAACCAAAAGTTTGAAAAAAGCCAGGACGTTCACACCCTTTTGTTTCTCTTCTCTTCATCAGGTCCGCTGCGTCTTCTCTAAGCATCACATCGACATTATGTGCCCCAGGAATGTCAACTGTCTCTTTCTTATTATAATTATTTTATATTATATTATTATAATTATTTTATATTATATGCAAGAACAGAAAGGCGTAGAAACCCATGATCACCAATATCTTGAAATGACAAAAAAATAAAGGGATACATTTTTCCACTGACATGAAGTGGAAAGATTATATTGCGCCAATTGCTGGGTCTTCTGGTAGGAAAGTCGTGCTTGGCAATTCTTCTCTCCAGAATCTACCTTACACATTTAGAGGTTTACTGTCCTTCAATGCATTAAATATTACTGTTTCGTCTTGTCTGGTGCTTCTGCTATATATCTAGAGATTAACGATAAATTATAAAGTAGAATCTGCAATGTTATTGGTCCTGACCTGGGATCTCGGTTTCAGTCACTTTTCCATCGCAGTAACCTAGCTTCCCTGTGTCTTTTCTATAAATATTTTCATGGTAACTGTTCTGATAAACTTACCTCTCTGGTACTTAGATTTTATGAATTTGAACGCAGTGCAAGATTGACGACAAGGTTTCATCATTTTACAGTTAAAATTGCTAGATATAACCGTAAGTCCTATGCTAACAGTTTCTTCTCTCACAATTCCCGCTTGTCGAACTCTCTTCCGGTTTCTAACATTCCAGTCAAAAATGTAAATGCTATCGTTATCTTGTCTTCTTAATCCCTGTTCTCTCATTGTCCTTTCTCTTTAAAAATGCTTCATTTTATGTTTTTTTCTCATATTTTCTTACACTCAGTGACCCCCTTACGTCTTAGCGGCTTTATTGCTTTGTTTGGGGTGAAATGATTAAAAAAAAACTGTTTTCTTGTTGTTTCCCATTTCATCTCATGTCATGTCCATTGTACAGAATCCACCCATAAATGAACATCTCTGTCTCTTTAGGTCTCTTCTTCCTCTTTGCCAATATTTCCCAGCCTCCACTCTATATAGGGATTTAAATGATACATGGCAGCCCACTGCTTCTTGCTTTGTATCTAAAGACTGGTATTTAAAAGGCATGACATTGGATTACCCTGATTACTTCGTGGCGCTAGGCGCCCATACTAAGTGTGAGGAGCCATATATTTTGCCAATATTGTGTTCTATCTGCACTCGTGAGAACTAAATAAAAACTACCTGAAATTTACGCAAACTAAGCAATATAAAGGCGTACGGCCCTATCACGTTGAAACACCGGTTCTCGTCCGATAATCGAAGTTAAGCGATGTTGTACCTGGTCATTACCTAGATGGGAGACGGTGTGGAATATCAGGTGCTGTAACATTGTATGTCCGGGTGGTGTCCGGGGGGTGTAATGGATAATGGATAACTCAGTTCGAATTCGAGTTTGTTATATTCACTTACGTGCAAATATCCTTAGCAAACATAAGAATTCACCTCTTTTCCTCTCTGCTATGGATTAAATAGTAAGACTCGCATCAGAAAATGTGTATTTTCTCAAAAAAATCCTTACAATCTAAAAATATGTTTCGGCTTTAAATTGCCTAAAAAAGTTGATAAGTCGTAAAAAAACAAAATCAATCAATAAAGACAGAAAATCTATCTGGAAAAATGGTGTGTCCAAAAAAGAAATCTTAATAAATAAACTGCAAATGCTCTGTCCGTTCGTGTATCTGAAACCCGTCTGATTCAGACCACATATTATAACGTTTTCGAATCAGCATGATCCCAACATTAAAATTCTGCCCTTTATCTGGTTCTTCAACATTCTTTGGGATTTGTATCTGGATGGGGAGGGGACAGTTAAAAATTCAAATTTTAAAATAATTGAAAAAAATTAATGATTGTTTTATCTATATTGAGCTTAAAGTAACAAAAAATTTGTGAATTTAACATTTTTTTTTTTTTTTTGTTTAAATATAGTTTAAAATAACTCTAAGTCTTTGTAAATAGAGGACATTTTATTTCTTCAAAATGTCAAGGAATCAGAGTTAAAATGAGAGATTTTGTGAGATTTTGAACTTCTGCAGAGTTTTTGATTTAAAGTTCCATGGAGTTTGTAATCTGATATCGGAGTTTCGACCCAAATCAGACTTTTAGTCGAAATCGGTCTTTTGATTTGGAATTGGAATAAATAGCCTGAGTGGAAGTTAAAATGAGGTTTTGAAATTTCATTGAGTGAATTAAGGAATTCAAATTATTTCTTCAAAATTATCATTGCTGTTTTCTCAGCTGGACCATGGGGTGCAGCTTTTAAGCTCTTAAGTAAATAAATAAAAACTTCATTTTGCTATCTATGTAAATCTATACTCAGAAGACTAATGAAGTCATAATATTTTTTTTTAAATATTTTTTATTATGTAGCTTTTTTGTTTTGTTTTATGGTAGTGTTTGTTGTTGTTTTTTAATAGCAAGAGTGTTTATAAAAGAAATCTAAACAGAGAAGGAAGGAATACATACACACACATATATATGCACACGCACACGTATATATATATATATATATATATATATATATATATATATATATATATATATATATATATATATATACATATATACATATATATATATATACATATATATAATGTTTTAAAAATACCAATACAAAGACAGCGCTGATAAGGAAAACACTGAAAAAACGAATTAGGGTATCGACAATAGGGAAATGTCCGCTATAAACCCTATCAGAAATGGCTGGAAAAACACGCGGACATGCTTTATGTGCCAAAGAGAATATATATACTAAATACCAAACATAACAGACAATAAA
>OZ010601.1:76067814-76087814 GCA_963932145.1 Acanthosepion lycidas
CGCAGTTAGAAACGGTTAACTGAGAAACTCCCATACAGTCAGTCCGCGATGCGGTAATTTCTATCCAGAAGGAAAATAACTTGGTTGTAAGTAGGGCAACTGTAGTACAGGAAATCCTTGTAAAATCTCAATGTAATACTAATGGGTACATAAACTGTGGAAGTTGTAGAGATAATCCCTGGGCCCCCTGTATAATGAACAACTTCATAAATATTAAATTCGCGTTAATGTAGTGTAACGGCTTAACAGGCTTGTCTCGTAGTTGAATTACAATTGACTATACTCACTGGTTGCTCCAAGCTTTCAGCCTTGTGCCATATTTAACTTACGCTTAGAAATCATTTGGGCATTTATCAAGATTGTCTCGCTAGAACAATTACAACTGAGTAGTGAGTTCGATCCTCACTGGGTTTCCCATACTTTCAGCCTTGTGCCAATTCTAAACTACGATCACCATAAATATTAAGAAAATAAACTAAACATTTATATTCGATTAAGGCAGGAGAGTCACTCGAGGTAGAGGTTACGTTCAGGGGTTGTTTATATGGATAGGAGTGGAGGATAATAGTTTATCTCTAGACTTGAACAGGTTAAGATTGTAGGGATCAGGGAAACATCCACTCGGGAGTCTGTTACACTCGGGAAAAAACGTGGGTGGTTTACTACTATGTAAGTGCTATGGTACATGATAAAAAAAGTTTTTTAAAATAATCCTAGCTGGTGTGTTTACTACCACTGAAAGAAAATGATGGAATCAACAGACTAAGAGAATATGACCCCTTTTTTTCTGATGAACCAGAAGTTTTCTATCGAAGAGAACATGTCTTTAAATTCTAGTCAATCTTTAGTTTATTAGCGAGTTTGTTACTGTTAAATTTTATGACTTCTTCATTATGCAGGATGTCCATAAATTCTCACACACATATATATATATATATATATATATATATATATATATATATATATATTGCATTCACTGACGTGCTAATACCCTTGGGAAAGGGGTGAATCCTCTTCTTCTCCCTCCAGCTATGGGTAAAATAGCAGGACAGACTGGGTTCTATAGCCTTGGATGGCAACTGGTCTAGGAGAAGGACAGCTCTGAATTCAAAACCTGCGGAGGGTCGTTTGGGAACCTTGAGGCATTCGGTGCACCAGGTTTCTGTATTCGTCCCTCCAAAAAGTGTGGATGGTCCTGCACGAGGCCTTCACCACTATAATCAAATCTCATGTGCCGGTGTCGGGCTGTCGGTTTCCTGGAAACTGATCTGCTTGACCCTCATACGTCGAATCTCGACGGGAGAGTCGATCATATATATATATATATATATATATATATATATATATATATATATATATATATATATATATATATATATTCAACTAGGTCTGTTTAAATAATTTAGACCTCTTGTGTTTATTCATTTTAGTTTTAATCGTTTCAAATCCACAAATTAATTTCTCGCTGGCTGTAAAAAAAATTAATTAAGAAAAATTCCAAAATTTTCTTTCAAATAATTTTTATTTTCCCAGGTACTTGCAATTACATCTGAAACCATCTTCAGGGATTGCATATCTATGGATGAGTTATGCTTTAACACCTAAATTCAAAAGATTTCTTACTTCTATGCAAGGGAGGTAACTGATGTTATTTTTAAAAGACTTAAATTGTTTAAAAAAAAATTCATTGTAGTATTTTAATTTAGTATTTTTATATAACACTTTGCTGAAACGAGCATTCAAGAATTTGGTTTCTATACTTGTAGTTGACTTAATTTATTTTTGTCGGCAATTTTCTTATATAAAGGGCTTCCAAAATTTTAAGATTGTGCTTATTATTATCGTAATGGAGCACTGATGTATTTTCGATTAATATGTCTAAACTGGGAATGTGTAGCGGACTGTACCTTTAAATGTTCTGTGATTGAACTATGATCGTTCAAGTGAAACGTAAGCCTTGTCGTCAGCGTTGCTGCTGTAAAACCAACATCGGTATTACCATTTTTATCAGAGATATAATCTCCCAAAGGGTATCTAAATTTATATACGATGTTGGTCTTTGTTGACGTTAGTAGACTGAGAAGAATTGTTTTGGATGACTAAGTTAGTTGTACTAAAATTAGTAAAGTGTTTAATTAATTTTATTTTTTTACTTGCGTCAGTGGTGGTGTATATCAATTTTTAAGTGTCTTTTTAGAATTTTTCCTTCTGCTTAATGTTAGAATGCATTTGATTACGGAATAGTACTTTTATATAATTAGAGTTATTTGGGGACGTGTTATGCTCATTTCTATCTATGCTAATATTCAAAATAGCTCCTCTAATTTTTTTATCAATAATGTAAATAGTAAAGTTATTCAGTGTATAAAATCTTACTTGTTGAAGAGTTTGCTTTTACACGGTTCATTAAGTCTCGCCTAATAGCTATTTTGTTTATAGTTAAGACATTCACTTTTATAGTTTAAAGTCCGCGTATTTATGTTATGTTTTTTTTTTATATGAGGAGGTAGTAGATGTATTATTATTAGTGCCTATCAATATATGAAGTTACAGCATATTACTGCCGAGTCTTTTTTAACTTTTTTTGTAGTTCATGTATTTCTTCAATGTTTTTGGCAAAAATGAGAATGTCATCTACATATCTTTATTTTTCTTGAGAGTTCTTTTTGTCTTTAGTTTTTTGTGATATTACTTCGTTATTTTCTAGTTTAATCATGTAGAAGTTGCTAAATGTTCGTCCCAGGAACATATATATATATATATATATATATATATATATATATATATATATATTATTTACGTTATTTGGATTATTGTCCTCATCTTTGTCGCCATATTTATTACAACGTTTCGTTTCATTAAACATAGCAGGTGGAACTAGAACAGTCTACCCCAGTGAGGGAAATAAAGTGTTCAGTTCGACATTCCAACCACCTGAAGAAGGTCGGAGCGTACAAGTTCTTTAGTATTTTTGTTATTATTTTTTAAAAATAGTGCTCGATACAAAAGTAGAGCATAAATATAATTATTTATTTAAAAATAATATAATTATTTGAATTAAATTGAATTAAAGTAAGCTCTGTTCCATCTTCAAGCGAAATTTTATTGGAATAACTTATTTCTGAAATTTACGTGTTTAAATGGCAGATTCATTATTGAAATCAAAATTTCCATGGTGACGGCCAGCGCGATTTTTCATATAGAAAGGGGCGCATGGTGTTAATAAGTTGTATGGAACAGAGCTTACTTTAATTCAATTTTATTTAAATAATTATATTGAAGTTTTCGGCTCTTGTTTTGAAACATGAGAAGTCTTATGTAGCGTGTTGCAATCATATTTTTAAATAAATAATTATATTATATATATATATATATATATATATATATATATATATGTATATATATATATATATTTGAATATGCGTCTAGTAACGAAGAATTAAGCTAATCTTCAAACACGGATGTACAAATTTTAATAATTTTTATTTATTTGTGTATTATTTTTATTCCAAACTGAAATAAATAAATTACAAAGATTCTTTGCGAATAACTTCACACAAAATATTTTGTGTATCATTTTTCCAGTACAACTCAATGAATTGCGTTAGTACAGAATAAACAGGAAATGCGTGTACATGTGTACAGATGTATGCAGCAGGGTTTCGTATTGTTTTATCTGTGTGTATAATTACAGCAGTCACAAAGACATAACACAGGAGAAGCTGTTGACGCTTGTAAACATATTTCGCCTATATGTTTTCCTTTACGTTCCAATATTACCAATCATTATTTTTGTAATATTATATACAGGAATAAATATGCGAAAAATGTGAGTAATCTATTGTGAGAATTTCTGTTATTGTGTAACAAACGATCGAACAAACACCCTGGTCAAAGGGGCACTGAAAGACTAGTAGTAAACAAGAATTGATCATATTTACAATAAAATGATCGGCTCCGGAAGAAATCAAAAAATAGATTTATTAGTCTCAATTTTATTGGTTAATAAACAGTTTCTCAATTTTTAAAAAAAACCTTTTAGGTAGGGAAAATATTGTTGATCATATTCTGAAGTGAGCCTCAAAAATGTAATTCTAATAAGAATTTAGAAAACGCTTTTGTATTTTCAGTTGATAATATGAATACAATAGCGTTTTCTAAATTCTTCTAGTTTCTAAAGACATTTTCTTTTGTTGTTAATAGTTACTTTGTTTTTAATAAATTCATTTTGTTTTTGCCTTGAAAAAGTCCACATTGGACGAAACGTGCCGGCTAATAATACAGTTTTCCTGTTGTATTTTACCTTTCCACACACACACATTGTACTGCGATAGCAGATCATTATTTAAACATACAAACATGTTAAATATAGCAATGAATGTTTATTATGTTTGATCATGAGCCATATAACTATACGAAGTTTAAAACGGCTCATGATCAGACATAACAGACATTCATTTTCTGTTATATTTAACAATATATATATATATATATATATATATATATATATATATATATATATATATAATAATAATAATAATAATAATGAAGTAAATGGCCAGTTTTGAATTAAGCCAGGAAACAGTAGTATTGAAAAGTGCTCACTACACATATAAAAAGATATGAATTTAACATCCGCAGCTTTTAATTATAGAATAAATTTGTTTCAACTTTTCGCTATCATCAAGAGATTCCGGTCAATTGATTTCCTAGCGATTTATTTTTTAAAAATAAAAAAATTATGAACACTATATATTTTAAAGGAATAGATAAATGAATAAAGCACACGACATGAGGTGTGGTAAACGCAGAGGTGGAGGAGAAGGCGGAGGGTAAAATTAAATATATTGGAAATGTGTCTTGGGGGATTAAATCAAATATACATATATTCATTTTATCCTACGTCAAATGAATTCAAAAGACATTTTATAGTATGTATACAACGCGTCATAATTTCCGATCTCTAGTTCAAAAGGTTTTTTTTTTTTTTTGGAGGGGGGTCTAGAAGTGTTATTATAGCTAACTTTTCTTGTTGACAAAGGTTACACATGTTGCTAGGATTATTGCAAGATTTTGCTTTTTTTATTTTCTCCGTTACTATATATATATGTGTGTATGTGTGTGGAAAAAGAAAGAAATGCAAACAAAGAGAGTGGAAAGGCAGTGGGAGTTTTTGTTCCCTGAATCTCATATCGTTTCACACCATTACTCTCTTGTCATCAGAAGCGAAATGATTGATAATGTTATATATTATGAGATATTATTTCCGTGTTCTTGACAACTTATCATATATGAGAATGAATTTACGCCCGGAATCATCCACACCGTTCACCACCAAAATAATAATATTAAAATATCAGATGCAGATGCATAGACGTTTTTATAAACATGGGAATGTATTAACTACTTATGTGAACAAATATAAAAAAACAATATTTCGCTGTATATCTTTTCTCCCCACATATATCTCCTCACACACACACACACACGCACACACACGCACATATATATGTATATATATTGTTTATTCTCTTTTTTATGGATTCTTTTTTAAATTAAACATTTTTAGTTACATTTACCGAGCTGAATGTTTGAAAAAGTTCGTTGAATATATGCGTCCACCGACAGGAATTTAAACTGTATGCTAAGAGTGATATGCTATGACCTTTCAGCCACATCGAAGTTCCGGTTTACCAAAGCTCGAATTTCAGCTTTTAAACACAAGTTTTCGCCTATTTTTCTCGATCTGTCATATCTGCATTGAAATTGTAACAATGACAGCATATTATATGAAATGGATTAAATCCGACAAATAATTTAATATATTTTGTGTTTATATGTTTTGTGTGTCTTTATGGATACACTTATTTTAGTAAATTCTCTATTTTTTTTTAAATTTAAACAGTATTAATTATATTTACTAGCCTGAATGTTGAAGAAATTTTCTAGAAGATTTTCTTTAACCGTCAGGCCGGTAAATTCAGATATGCGAAAACACAATAGAAATAAAATGTAAAGGAATATTAATTTACCAATGCGTTTCGTCTCGTGTACCTTGATAAAACTGATTAGACAAACCGTGTTAGTAAAGAGATAATATCATTTTTACCTTTAATTGATGAAACCTCCTGAAAAGTAGACTGAAGAACTCCAAAAATGTTCATCCACGAAACTCAAGAGTCAAGCTGTTGAATATAACATCAATCAGCTAAGTGACAAATTTTGATTGCTCTTAAACTTATATATATACACAGGTTGTATCAAACATATTTTATAATCTTAGTAGTCCGTTTCCTCACCCCAAACAGGGATCCTGGTATCACGGATCCTGTCTCAGCATCGCGTCGATAAACAGCAGCTAAGTTTGGATGATTCGGCTGCATTTGGTCTAGAAAGGCAAACTGATAAAACCGAGCAGCGTCACGTCCATTACCATTCGCGCGGTGTACGTAAAAATATCTACCTGCTCACGATATGAATAATCTGTCGTTGTTAAACTGAACACCTCTCAGTTAACTCACTACTACAGATGATAGCAGTTTAAGACATACTAGGCACACATGTACACGAATGGCAAATGTAACCTAGTCTACATGACAACACAGTATCATCTACAGTAAACTTCCTTTAAATTTAATGACTACAACACGAAGGATTTGCGGACATATGTTTATATGACTTTTGTCATTGTTTTGGTATGAGGAACCAGCCCAAAAAATTTGTAAAAGTATTTTTGATACACACTGTATATACAACCGTTCTAATCATAGCGGATTTCCGAGTCTATGCTGAATAATTAGTGTAGAGAATGTCGTTCGTCTTTCTATACAACAAATACACATTATTATTATTATTGTCCAACGCATGGGAATTTCATTATCTTTTATAAATTCATGCGAGGTTAAACCTTGTATGTGTGTTCCCACCTTACACCAACAAAACAAAATAACCTGCGTCGTTCAACAATTATTTTCCTATCAGCTTTTTTTTTATTAGGTTGGGCGGAAAAAACGTCCGATTTGAGAATAAACAGTTTGTGTTCGTTCTAATACTGTATAATATTAGCTTCCCAAAAAGATATTACACATTCATAATGGTTAAAGTATCCTTTTTATATTACATTTCTTTCAGAATTTAACTTAAAACATTATATACCCATCATCTTTTATTTTATAAGCATTTTACCCTAAGCAAGTCGGGAATGTCACGCGTACACAAAGGACTACAGAGCGTGAAAATAAGGAAAAAGACTGGGTATAGGTAGTGGGGGGGTGAGGAAAGGATAAAAAGAAGAACAAAGAACGGTGATCAAGACATCAATTGACATTATATTCAAATATTTGAAGATTATAGTCATCAGGAAAGCAAGTAAGAGGAAGGGAGTTCTACAGTTGGGAAGTGCAAGAGAAGAAGCTGTTGTAGCAGAGACGGTTACGCTTAACTATTTCGACAGTAAAAGGGTGGGAGTGAGACGCCTAACTAGTAGCACGCTTAAATTCATGCAGTTGTTTTACCAATGAAAATAGCTCTTCAGGGCATGCCATGCAAATATTTAAAGAAAATACAAAGGGAAGTCACATTCCGTCTGTGAGAAAGTGACTGGTGTCGAGATCCTAAAACGCCAAAAAAATAAGAGATGTGTTTTACTTTTTTTTTGTTTTTGTTACACGAGTCTTAATGCTTTTCAAACCGCTGCCAACAGGAACTGAGCAAGTGATAAAGAAGCCACCTGTGATCGGACAGTACTGCGTTGCTTTCTGAAGTTCCGCAGTGGGGATACGAGTCTTGAAGATCAATGTGGTAGAGCGCGTCCATCTGCAATTTGCAATCATCATCCCAAGACACAATTCACGTTAAATTGTCAGGGAAACATTTCAGATAATGATTGTCAGCATTTCAATAATATGAAAAGAATTGGTAAGGTGAGTATACTTAGTAAATGGGTTCCACATGAACTCAGTGAAAGTCAAAGACATCGACGGTTTGAAATATGTTCGATGCTGCATCTACGAAATCAGAATGGTCTATTTCTTGACCGAATAGTGTCTTCTGGTGAGAAATGTATTCTTTATGACTATCGTAACCGATAGGCTCAATGCCTTAAGCATGACGAAACATTCAAACTTTTTCCACACCCGAAATTGCACCAACAGAAGATTATGGTGACTGTCTGGTGGTTCGTCATTGGCGTTATCCATTAGAGATTTCTGGTATCTAACCAGAGCATCACTGCGGAAGCAACAGAATAAAATGCAGATTCAGTTGAGCAAAATGCGACCAGCATTGGTTAACCGACGAGGTCCAATTCTGCTTCAACAGAGCGATCGGCCTCATGTTGCCCGGATAACACTGCAGAATCACACTGAATGCAATGCGAGGCTTGGCCACATCCGCCAGATTTCACTGAACTCTCACCCACTGACTACCACTTTTTCGAGCCCCTGGACAATTTTAAAGCCAAAAAATATTCCGTCGAAAAGAAGATACAGAAACTGCAGAAACTACATTCAAATATTTCCTGGCGTCCAAGCCTTTAGAATGTTATCGCAAAGACATAAAGAAGATCGTAACGCGATGGTAGAAAATATTTAGCGCTCTTATTTTGACTTATTTATACACTTTTAAAATACAGGAATAAGAGTTGAGTCTAAAATCGGTCATTATACAATTTTACTAATCGTTGCACAAAGAAGCAAGCCTGATTCACCGTAAAATCGGACATTATATTCGGGACAACCAAATATATATAGTTATTTACCAGCGCGCCCACACGCAAACCAGATGTCACAAAAGGTTGTAGTTTTATTTGACACAAGGTCGTGGCAGTACCTTGGAAAAATTCCCAAACCTCCTAGGCATCTTTTGTGGACGCCGGGCAATAAACTCAGGTTCCTCCCAAGGGAAAGGTAAAACCTGGGACCACTCTATCTTTCTCTTTCTCTTTCTCTCTCTCTCACTCCCCCTTTTGCTAACTCCACTCAATAGACTCACGAAAGAGAGGTAAAGCTTGGGCTTCTCTCTTTCCCCTTCTCTCTTTCCCCTTCTCTCTTTCTCTTTCTCTCTTTATATATATATATATATATATATATATATATGTGTGTGTGTGTGTGTGTGTGAGAGAGAGTGTGTGTGTGAGTGTGTGTGTGTGTGTTTACATCCTAAACGCTAACATCTAATTTTAATAAATATTTCATAGGTTTTATTTATTTTTAATACAAATTTTAAAATTTACGATATATCTAAGCTATTTGTCCGTCGAAAATGTTTGATTATTTTAAATTTCATCGCGTAATTAATGGAAGAATTTATACCTGCCTTTTCAAAGTTCCATCGTTAGCAGAAAAAAATAGTGTTTGCATTAGAAGTAAACGTAATATAAAATAAATAAATATGCATGTGAGAATAAAGCCTTTTTTTTTCTTTTCCTTTTTTTTTTTAGAAGCTCACATAAACTAATTAAAAATATTAGATTTTTTACCCTTAGGCCCGGCAACAACTGTATATCTACAGCGTTGTGATCACCCGCCGTTTCTCATTACAACAAATTCATTAACTGGCGTCGAGAACAAATTAGCAGTTTATCTAAACAGATAAATATAATCTGTTTAATCAGATCTTCTTATAACGATATCGGATTATTTAAACGAATGGAAAAATAATAATTTTATGAATTAATTTATTATTATTATTATTATTATTATTAGACAAAACAGTTTATATAAATTATCCATTATTTTGCAAGAGTTTTCTCAAGACAACTGACGATTGTATAAAGAATTATGTATATATATGGCTTCATACTTGTATGCTATTTTTAAATATAACTTGAAGATACATACTGCCGAATTAACATTAAACATTGTTAAACAGGCTTTTCTTTTTACTTTTCTGGAATCGCCCTCTTCTCGAAGTGTATTATTATTGCTATATTTCCTTTAATTTCTGGTGAGTAATCATTTCTTTCCTGGTCCCGCCCAGAGACCTAAGGTCAGAAATGGCATCAAGACATTTTCTACTGAGCAATAAAAAAAAAACACACATTTTACATAGACAGAGAGCTTCGCAATGTGTGCACCGTACCTGTGAGAACTAACTTTTATATTTCCTTAAGGCATGGACTACCAGTAATCGCTTCAATGAGTCTATTGCAATCTTTTCCAGTCAACCCGAGGGCTCCAACTACAACGGGGATTTTTTTTTATGTTCTCATGTGCCACATTTTTGAGATTTCGGTTTCAGGGCCCTTGTATCTTGATACCTTTTTGAAGATATTCAAAGATACACTGACGTCTATAATAAGGAGGCAATTTTTGTTTGCGGTCCCAAATAACGATGTCTGGGTGATTAGTTTGATTGTTCTGTCTGTGTATGTTGTAGTCCTATAAAATTGTAACAGGTCCTATCTCTTAACCGGGTCTGGGTATTATTATTATTATTATTATTATTTGTGTATGTTATGTTTCCTCCTTTGTAACCTGTATATTCGGGTCCAAACTGTGGTCCTTAGTCTCTATAAGAGAAATGTCATTTAATTGATTGCACTTTTCTTAGTAACTGTGATTATCCTAGTAGATCTTCTGGGTATCTTGTATGTTGATATTAACTGGGACACTATGATTCAAATTGTCCATTCCTTTTCTCACGAAGCTCAGAGCTCCGATTACTATTGGTACAGTCTCAGTCTTCATATCCCCACATATATATCACTATCTTGTTATGTCGGTGGGTGGTTAAATTTTTCGCTAGTTCAGGACATCCTGAGATAATATGGTCGACAGCTTCATCATAGTTTTTGCAGATCCTGCATTTTGGGTTACTTCCATCCTTGATTATGTGACAGTCATAGGATCTATTTGGGAAACTTTGATCCTGAGCTGTAATAATTAGTCCTTCTGTCTCAGCTTTCAACCCGGTGCTCCTCAGCCACTGATGTGTTTTCTGTTGGTCCGCATCTGCTTCTTTCGTTCATTTTATGTATTTGCCATGCAACGTCATAGAAAACAACAATTGGGCTTAATTGGAAACTGCAGAAGACTGACTGATGATCTGCATCAAAGAACATTAAAGAAATCATGAACTTTTTCAGTAATAAAGGAAGCCAACAATTTTCAAAACGGAATTTCAAGTTGGTGAAGAAATACAAAATAAACCATAATACACTTTCTGCAGCGGCAATGAACCTCCAGAAGAAAGCAAATGCAATGTATTAAATGCAGACACGATGAGAAGATAAGCATATTCATGATCAATAGCCTGTACCAAACTAGCAGACGTAAACAAACCCTGTACGCATCAGTGGTTACGTAGTGCAGGATTAAAAGCTGAAATCGAAGGTTTTATTCTTACTGCACAGGACCACTCTTTCCTAACTTGAAATTACCAAGCACACATATTGAAAAAATTGTTTTGACCGCAAGCGCAAATTCTATGATAAATATCCAGAAACAAATGACGATTTTGTATCAGGTTGCACATTGTTAGCACCAACTGAATATATTAGGTTGGTGCAAAAATAATGACGTAATAATGTCGTTTTTTGACGTTAAAAAATACGTCAAAAACGACATTATTACGTCATTATTTTTGCACCAACCTAATAAAACTCAACACGATAGAGTGGGCCAATATCTGCATTGGAAAATAAGCCACTTTTACGGGAGGGAAACTGCAAGAAACTGTTATGAACATCACCCAGACCCTGTTAAAGAGATAGGACATGTAACTATTTTATGGGACTTTACAATATACACAGATACAAAGCTAATCGCCGGAACATCGGGATCAAAGTCCACAGGAATAGAATTTACTTCTTTATAGGAATAGCAGTCCCTACAGTTTGTAATGAATTCTTGAAGTGGAAATCTAAAAAATGAGGCACATGAGGACATCAAAATCTCCAGTTTCGTTAGGGCATCCGAATTGACTGGAAAAGTTCCCTGTAGACCCATGGAAGTGTTTACTGGTAGCTTATGCCTTTAAAAAAATACAAAAAATTGTCATGAAGCCATTTCTAATCTTAGCTTTCTGGGGGGATACGGAAGTACACGGATATACAACAGAAATTCTAGAAATATAGGAAATAATAATAATAATAGCTATCAAAATACAAGGACCTTCAAATCGAAATCTCAAAAATATGGCACATGGGAACATCAACAATCCCCGTTGTAGTTGAAGCCCTCGGATTGGTTGGAAAAGATTCCAGTAGACTAATTGAAGGCACCCCTGAAAGCCCATGCCTTAAAGAATTAAAAAAATTGTTCTCACGAGTACAGTCCACACCTTACGAAGGGCTTTGTCTATGTATTATTTTTTTTTTCAGTGGGAAACGTCATGATACCATTTCTAACCTTTACTGGGCGGGACCCGGTAAGAAATGAGTACACATCAGCAATCAAAAGAAATAAAATACTACTACTACTACTACTAATAATAATAATAATAATACTAATAATTTTGAATTATTATCAATGAAATTCTGAATGAATTATTTAAATATACTGAATTTTAATTAGATTTTAATTAGATTAATTGAAAAAGATTTAAATAGAATAATTTGTTTTTAATTGAAGAAATCTCTTTTCAACAGGTGAAAGCAATCTGTTGTTGAATGAATAGATATTATTAATAAAAAACATTAAGAAAACGTCCTTTCAATCTTATCTTTTACTAATATACTATTACATATATATATATATATATATATATATATATATATATATATACAGCAGAAAGACAAAAATTACTTCAACATGGCATAGTCTATTTCAAGCCGCTCTGTACGCGGCTATCATCAGCGCCTAAGTGTCTGTCTCGGAGCATTGTTTTAAATTTATTTTTAATGTCAGTCCTCCTCTCGTAGACGACTTGTTAATTAGAATGGGTTTGTGTTAGCAACTGGCGGGGGCATGGGTATCTTATTCCGGAGGAAGCGGTCTGGGGTTGGAGTTTATTTATGGCTAGAGCATTTCGTTGTTTGTAGTTTAATGTCAGTTCCTATTATGTGGCCTTTCTTATACGAACCTCAGTTGTGTTTACCTGGGATTCACAGTGAATCGTTTTTGTACAACAGATGACCAAGCCAATATTATTAATAATCTATAGGGGATTTAAACTTAAACCCGTTATATAGCAACAGATCAATTACATGATATATATATATATATATATATATATATATATATATATATATATATATATATATATATGCAGTAGATTGTAAGTATGATACATGAAACGAAAAAGAAGAAATTGATATTGAGTGATGTGTACACAACGTTGGAAATTGCGAAAAGTTGAACAGAGGTCATGGAACATTAAAAAAAAAAAAGAAATTGAAAACATTGCCCAGAAATGGCAAATAAAAAATAGTTTTAAGATTGTCACAAAAAAAAGATTTGACACAAGTTAAAAACGCGATAAGCAAGTAAAGTGGATTGACCGGCAAGAAAATATTCTCAAGAAGCTGGTTTTACGTAAATACCGGTAAAAGATTGAGAATTTTAAGAAAATTGTCTAGACATGAAAGCTAGGGAAATACCATTTTAATGTAAACATCACAAACAGAAAAATGTAATTTGGGCAAAAGTATATCGAACGTGGTTTCTTACCGCATTTATTTAAACTATACAGGAAGACAATCCTAAGACTAACCAGGATTGATTATCGGCGGCCATGATTTTTACAACGAAATATATGCAAATGATATTATATTGACGGCGGACTCATAGGATAAACTACTAGAACTTCTGAAGAAGGTTACGAGAGAAAGAAAGAAAGAAGAAAGTATTATTAACGATAACCCTTTAAGTTTTGATTTGAATCAAAACATCAACCAGATAAATCGAGTCATGTTTTTAAATGTCGGTACTTTCGTATGGGTGTCATAAATGGCGCCAAACTCGTTCAGAAATATCTAAACTCTCAGCTGGGTACAACCGCTTTCCAGAATAAATGGTTAAAAAAAGGCTTTGATCGAATGAAACCTGAGGTTCTTGGGAAAAAATTCTTTTTACATTGTGAACTATACTAAATAACAGAAGCCGCATCACTTGAGGACAACCAACAGCGGCAACAACTAAAATGCATAGCACATATAACGAGAAGAGAAAATAATAACCAAAATGTTGACTTTCCACACTACTTTAAAAAAACGGTTAAGAGTGAAAATGTTCATTAGTACTGGAAAGACCTATAACAGCTACTGGACTTGGGAAACCTGTTTTCCTGAAAATTTGCTTTAAGAGAAAGATTTTATGAATTTCAAGTGAAATCAGTTCTGCCTGCTCGGCAAATGTTTCCTTCTAAAGAAACGGTTACAATTACTATTAAGTATAAGAAAACAGAATGTATGGCCATCAGCCACATGTATGAGCTTCCAGTTGGAAACCTCAGAAGATTTAAGGCCATATAACGCTGAAGTACCGATTCTCATACGATCACCGCAGTTAAGCAATGCCGTGCTTGGTCAGAATCTAAATGGGTGATTGTTTGTGAATACCAGGTGCAGTAGGCTTATATTATGGTTCGGAATTTGAAATCGAAAAACCAAGTTACAATTCCGGCCGGGTTCATTATAAATACTCTTGGGAAAGGTAATGAATTCGACCCATCCCCAACTATGGGTTAAATAATAGAACTTGTATGAGTAAGTCATTATCATCTCCAAAAAGGTCGTACAATCTAAAAAGAAAAATTCTGCTTTTAAATAAACTGCAAAAGACAATTATTTCAATAAATAATGGAACCATGATGGCGTGATGGAATTGCGAAATGGCCTTCCAGAATCTAAGCAAAGCATTAAGAAAGAGGAAAATGTCCCTAGAAACAAATAAATGCGTAACGAACCGCTGGGCCATATCAAACCTTTTATATGCTTACATTATTTACATTGTTCGGGCTGTCCTCATCTTCATTGCCATATTCACGACGTTTCGGTCGTTGTACGCCCGATCTTCTTCGGGTGATTGGAATTTCGAACTGAACCCTTTATTTTACATGAAGGGAAAGGGAGATCACCGCCCCCTGTTGGATGAGGTTGAAATAATAGACAGAGACCATCACTGAAAAATACGAAAACTTAAGGAATTAGCATATATGCTAGGCCACAAAAATCTCCTAAGCCGGCCAAGCATAAAAAATAAATACAATATTGCAACCAGTAACACGGAGTGCTCAAGAAAGCAATAATAACAACATAATTGCAATATAAGATCTGATAAAAAATTATAAGTCCTAAAAATTCACATACTGATGTTCTCAAGGGCATATTTCCGACTGGATAAAAGCCAGTGACTTGAGTTGTAAGTTCAATACCGGCTACCGCATTGGTGAAAAAAAACTTTGTTAGTTAAAATTACTTTTCTTTTTATCTTCCCTAAAACAAGTTTCCTTCTATTTCTCTTGCCTTCAGTGTGTATTGTGAGTATTTAAATTGAGCTAAAGGGAGATAAGTGAGATATCCGGAAGAGGCATGGCACGTGGAACTATAACAATTTACCACGGTGAACGAAATAAGGGGTTCAGTTTCAAAACAATGTAATTAATTACAATATCACATCTCAGAAATATATATGATAATAAATTTTATTATATGATAATATATGTTGTATAATTTCTTTGAAGCCGAAGAAGAGATTTTTAAACAGCGGAAAATACCAGGGCCTAAACATGTGAGAAAGGATGATGTTCTAAGATGAAATAGAAAAACTTCTAAGCGCCGTGTCCCTTCAGGATTCGGTCCATCAAGGCTCTGCAGAATGCCCTGTACTTTGTCTTTTTGTTATCTCTCCTAGACCATGATCCGCCATCCATTTATTCAAGCACGCTTGGTAGGTTATGCGTTACTGTCCTCTGGATACATCTGAAATTTTATGCAGACACCCACACACACGTATATATATATATATATATATATATATATATATATATATATATATGATTGCTTTGTTTTAATATATATATATATATATATTAAAACAAAGAAACCTACATTCAACAAAATTACATTTGTAACTAGTCACAACACATTACATTGGATCTAGACATATGGTTCTGTAGTTAACACTACACTTTGGCCTTTTGCGTGCTATGACGTCATAGATCCGCGTCTTGAACTTACGACTTGCGTCTGATATTCCACGCCCGTTATCGTCGCATGGAAATCTTCTATATCAACATAACAGGATATCATCTTTGATGGTGAATATCTTTGTCTAAATGTCCGCTTAACTACACTCATGTGAGCCGAAAGCTTAGATCAAGGAACAGAATAAGAACAAAATATCCAAATGTTGGACAAATTTTGTCTGTATTTTCTCCCGAAATTTAAGCCTCTATACGAAGTGTAGAACGACTCAAGATCAAGGACAATAGATATTCGTTGTCTGTTATATTTAACAATATATGTTTTAATATATATATATATATATATATATATATATATATATATATATATATATATATATTATTTTCTTCTATTTTTTTTCGTATTCTTCTATGTATTGTATCTTTTCAGGACGTGGACGATCATGGCTCTCCACTATTTCCTTTTGGTATCTCTCCTAAAATTTGTTTGCTCAGTCTCGCTAGGTAGGTTATACTTTGTTTCCCGCTGTCCTTCTCCCCTGCAGTCAGTCCTGTGAGTGTTCAATTTTCTAAGCCCTCTTACTCATTATGTGCCTCAGAAAATTCAACTTTCCCTTCCTTATGTTAAATATACTTTCTATTTTTGTTTAGATTTTCTCTAAAACGTCCTCATTGTCCACACGTTCGGTTCATGTTATTCTCATCATCCTTCCTGCTGCTTCAAGTCTCTTCTTTATTTGTGAGAATATTGTCTAGTATTTACATTCATATAGGAGGACTGAGATTACATAACATTTCAGTAATCTTTTCTTTTTTTCTGTTGCTTCAAGTCTCTTCGTTATCTCAGAGGAGATTGTCTAGCATTCACTGCCATACAGGAGGATATTGTTCAGCTTCCACTGCTATATAAGAGGACTGTTAGTTATCAGTTATCTCCCGTTAATTCCCCTCTCCAAGTTCTCCACTGCCTTAACCGGGTATTGAACTCACAGTCTTTGGGTCCTGTTACTGGATCTAACCAACGCCTTTATCCACTGTACCATGTGTCCTCAAGGATAACTGATAACTGACATCTATTAAACATGGTACGTGGAACTAGAACAGTCTACCCTAGTGACCGAAATAAAGGGTTCAGTTTGACATTCTAACCACTTGAAGAAGGCCGGAGCGTATAAGGGCCAAAACGTTGTAATAAATATTGCGACAAAGATGAAGACAATATTCCGAATAATGTAAATATTGTACATAATACCTCATCTCAGAAATATAGATAATCCAAGTTTTGTTCCGATAACTTATCTTTATTTTATACATAGCGCAGATTTCCTGAACAGATACAAATCTTATCAGGGTATTTAATCAGACAATGAAGGATTGCTTATATAGTGGATACGATCGCGTAAAGCATTCCCATCATGTAAAGTTCGACTACTCGGTGTGATATTTTTTTTTTTCATACTAAAGTTCACCAAATATTCATGCATTGAATATTGCTGTCAAATCTGAGCAGGTGCCTCAGCCCTGTACGCTCCGGCCTTCTTGAGGTGATTGGAATTTCGAACCCAACCCTTTATTTCGTCCACTGGGGTAGATTGTTCTAGTTCCACGTTCCATGAGGTCAAGGGAAATAACTGAGACTTCCAGTAGAGACATAACACGTGGAACTAAAACAATCTACCCCGGTGAGCAAAATAAAGGGTTCGGTTCGAAATTCCAATCAGCTGATGAAGGCCGGAGTGTACAACGGCCGAAACGTTGTGAATATAGCAAAGAAGATGAGGATAAAAGTCCGAACAATGTAAATAATGTAAATAATCATAACACCTCATCTCAGAGATATAGACGGATATGGAAGGCATGGCACGTGCAACTAGAACAATCTACCCCGGAGGGCGAAATAAAAGGTTCAATTCCAATTACCTGAAGAAGGCCGGAGCCTACAACAGCCGAAACGTTGTGAATATGGGAATGAAGATGAGGCTCAGAGTCTGAATAATATAAATAATTTAAATAATCATAATACCTCA
This sequence comes from Acanthosepion lycidas, assembly GCA_963932145.1. Classification (NCBI taxonomy): domain Eukaryota; kingdom Metazoa; phylum Mollusca; class Cephalopoda; order Sepiida; family Sepiidae; genus Acanthosepion; species Acanthosepion lycidas. The sequence continues at coordinate 76,085,928 of OZ010601.1, forward strand.
TCTCAGAGTTGTAGACAGATATTGAAGGCATGACACGTGGAACTAGAACAATCTACCTCAGTGGATTAAAAAAAAGGTTCGATTCGAAATTAAAAACACCTGAAGAAGGCCGGAGCGTACAACGACCGAAACGTTGTGACTATGTCAATGAAGATGAGGACAACAGTCCGAATAATGTAAATAATACAAGTAAGCATATAATTTTAACACAAAATAAGTAACAATTTGCTAAATAAAAACCAGAAAATCTCATTCAATGTTTTCCTTTAGACTTCCCCACACCAACGTTTTTTCGGGAAAGTCGTTGATGGCGACATGCAGAGGTTTCCTATATTTTTAATAGCGCGGTAAGATGATTCTATCTTTTGACACTTGTTTAGATCGACTCACAATTTCTCAGTATCTTCTTGACTACATCTTTGCATTTATAAACGTATTTTAAACATTTTGCTGCAAGTGTTAAACATTTGTACACATTTGTACAAACCTGCAAACTAAAGTATTGCAGTTCCTATGGTCATCAAAAGGGATCACCGCTTGGTCCGTTTAAATTACAGCCTATTTACAGTTATTGGCCCAGTAATAATGTAAAGGATAAAGTCAACATTCTTTTTTTCCCTTTTAATCGTTTCACTCCAAGCAAGGCGACAATGCCACTAAGATGCGGGGGAGTGAAAAAGAACACGAAGACTTTAGTGGAGGAGTGAGGAAAGGACAAAAAAAGACAGATGACGACGATTGACGTTGCATTTAAATTTTTGAAGATTGTAATTATCTGGGAAGCAAGAAATCGGAAGGGATTTCCACAGATGAGAAGTGGGAGAAGACTAACTCTTAGAATAAAAGTGACCGTTGTTTCTCGTTAGTTCAACAGTAAAATGGTGAGACTTAATTGGCAATCTTGTAGCACGCTTGAATTCATGTAGTCAAAGCACCTGGGGGGTGAGGAAGCAAATCAGAGTAGTCGACATGAAAATATTTGTAGAAAAGGAAGAGGGGAGCCACCTCACATCAGTGAGAAAGTGACTAAAGTTGAGATATACGATTAGGATCGATTACATTACAGACCGTTTGGATTTTGTTAAGAGTCTCGAGATATACAGCAAAGGCATTCGGCCATATATGGAAAATGTTATGGACTCTCCCAGCTATAAATAGGAGCAGGTACTGCTTTTTGGAGAGGGAAGTTTCCAACAGTCATCTCTGGCAGTCGGACCGAACATTCTTGCTGTAACACTCTCGTTTGTATATGTTTGTATTACTGTTTCTGTTAATATATTTGTTTAACTCATTTCCTCTCTTTGTGTCTTTATTTCTGGGCCTAACAAGGCCACAACAGCAAAAATATTCACTGCACGGAAGAGTGGTAAATTTATAAATGGACAAGATGAATTTTCTGCCAGGACACACTGAACCAACCTTTCCTGCAGTAGATGTAGCAGTTGATTCTCTATACTCACTCCACTTCATGTCAGTGGAAAACGTGAGGCCAAGAAGGCATAGTGTTACTCTCCTGGAGTTAGCGTTAATTCAATTACATTAACTCTGCTCGATTTACCAGAGATTTTTTTAGGGATTGGCAGACTGAGCAAACATCTGAAAATGGGCTCTAATGAAGAAAATGTCAAGAACTATCAAGTTGCCTATGTGATTCGCGTTTACGATAACCTTCCGATATGCGATTTTCAGATAATGATTATCTCCCTTGTTTACACGACTTTACGTGGTGTAAACAAAGCGATGACATAAATTAATATGCGCTTTTCAGATGTTTCAATTTCTTTCAAGGTGACAACAAAAATGAAAAATGATCGAAATATACTTCTGACAATCTGGTTGGAAATTAGGTTTGTATTCCTTTTTTATTTGCTTTGCCGGCATTTTGAT
>OZ010601.1:76092814-76107814 GCA_963932145.1 Acanthosepion lycidas
AAGAGAGATGGAGTTGTTATAATTTTGTTTTAACAAAATTATGTAAAAGATAGTTTACAATGTTTGATAGATATTATTTTTTAAGAAAGTATAGATATATATGTATATATATATATATATATATATATATATATATAGAGAGAGAGAGAGAGATATAGAGATAGAGTGTGTGTGTGTGTGTGTGTGTGTCCGACAAAAAATGCACGCAAATTTAAGGAAGTGAACAACTTGTATAGATTTTTAATACAAAATCTATTCAGTCATCACGGGATTAATACAAGTTACCTTTGGTATCTCCAATCACAAGAGACTCTCAAAAAGCGACATTTAGCTTCCAGACATTAGTTCATACGGCGAACTACTGCTTGCGTAACGTTGGCCAAAGGGTCCAGTGGGAATACGACACATGTATTTTCAATTTCTTGACTAAGTGTGTCGTCAATGTAGTCAATTTTCTGCGATAGATAATATCCTTTAGGTTATTCCCCGTAACCCTGTACCTACTACTGGCATTCCAGCATTGACTGGGGTGAAATGACATAATTGAATTCGCACTTGAAGAGTAATGCATTAACAGCAGGAGCGGCTACTTATTTTCAATTTACCCTTTTCTCCAGAGAGCTCTGTCCGGGATGGGGTCGTCTCCGAGAGCATATATATATAGTCATCCACAGACAGACTGTATTACAGCTATTCAGTGTTGCTAGACATCCGTTTGCTTCAAGCCGGGATCGCAAACGTTAATGTATTTGAAATGGACGCCACATTTTTTTTTAATGCGGCGTCCATACATTAATGTTTGCGGTAATAAAAATATATAATAGTTATAAAATTAAACTCGTATTTAAGGTTCAGCTTGGTCACGAGATAAAGATGAGCAGGTCACCCATCTCTGTGGGTTGGTGTCTTCTGATCACAAGGACAAAGCGATATTGTTGTGTAAATATTTAGTGACAAATTTATCGATAGTTATCGTAATAACTTTCCCTCAAAAATAGAGACGATGGTGTATACAGAAACAATTACTTACAATTAACAACAACATATTTTATTGCCTAAGAAAAACGAAAAGTAAAACAATAAAAAGAGGTAAATAGATATTTATGTATATATAAATATCTTTATTGCGCGTATATATGTGTAAATATCCTGTGACATAACTGTGAGAAACTTACATTTGAGAAGAATTTGCATTAATGTTTTTGTTAAAAAAAAAAAAATAAATAAATAAAATAAACAACCATACAGGTTGTTGGAATTAAATATATCATATTCCTCAAATGCGATATATTTGATAGGTCGACAAGTCGCGCAAAATAAACGGGAAAAAGTATATAATAGAAGGTTTTCATTGCCCCGTAAATTGATAAATCAGCGGTAAAACGAGATTTTCGGGTAAATAAGTTTCTCACTCCAATATTCTTCAGCGAGAATTATCTGCTTAGTAGCGGACGTATAGGTCTGCAAATTTAGGATTAGGTAATTCTTTAACCGACTCGCCCTCTCCGTTAGTGGAAATATTTCCCTATTGGGGACAATAAAAGCAGCCAATACGGACCATATGCGCTGTACTAAATAATAATACAAAAAACCCTGGTTAAAAGACAGTCTATTTGATCTTCTGTAGCAGACAGAGGTTACTGGCCTAATGACAGCCGTCGAGGTTAAAGCAGTGTCACAACGGAATAACGATCTTAATTGTCAAATGTCTGTTCAAGACGCGTATGGTACATAGGATGTCGTGACTACGCCACACGTAATTTATCTGTTGGTTTGGTAGAATTGTAACATATGCTTGTATGAAATCAGGTGAGTTTGTATACGTATACTAGTTCGTGTGATATGTGTTTGTCTGCCTTGTGTTCAATGCAACATGCGGTTTGTGGGGACAGAAAAGTATCCCGGAGAGGGAAGAAGGCACATTCTATTTCTAAAGCATCCTTTGGGTAAAGAGAAAGGAAGAGAATGGACCTTTTGCTCCCCCTTTTTAGTTACTGCTTTTGGCATCTCTATCTAACGGTTGCTGGCCGAAGTTTTTTGTCAGACAATTGGAGTAATCCCACCACACGTAGTATTTTTTTCATATAATTGGATTATTTCCTTCTTTCAGTTGCTTGACGTAATTTTGTTATTTTCCTTGTATTGCCTTGAAGCTTTTCTTATATCTTCCTTCCATTCTTAATTCCTTCAGATTAATCCTCCGTTGATCTTTTTGTTAGTGTCTTCTCTGTTTATCTGTCTGTTCCGTCTCTCTTTCTCTTTTCTTTCATTCACATTAACTGCCTATTCTTTTATTCTCTATCAAACTGTATCCTTTTATTCGCATACGTTTATTCTTTTATTCTCTTATATTCGTTTCTCTTCACTATTCAATTAAAATGTACTATCAATTCTGTTATTCTCGTTTCATTCTTGTTGCTTATCAACTTTGGTATTCACGCTACTCTCCATCCTTTCATTCACTACTTTTTCTATTCATTTATTCACTTATATATATATATATATATATATATATATATATATATATATATATATATATATATATATATATATATACTTTTATTCCGATTTCCTTTTGGGTAGGGCGTTTCTTATTTATTCTTCTATTCACGTTCGCTTTTTATTCTCTGATTTGCTCAAACTTTCTATTCTTTTTACTCTCGCATACCACTGACGTGATGTAATTGTTAGCAAACTTGTCTCGCTCGATCGGTTACAACTGACTAGTGAGTTCGAACCTCACTGGGAGTTGCACACTTTCGACCTTGTGCCACATCTAAGCTTCGCTTTTAAAATCATTAGGGCACATCGATATTTTATATAATGGTTAGCAAGCTTTTCTTGCTAAGTCAATTACGACCGAGTCGCGAGTTCGATCATCACTGGGTGCACCCCACTTTCTGCTTTGTTCTGCATCTAAGCTACGCTTAGAAAATCATTGGGGCACTTAGACGTGGTATAAACGGTTGTCTTGCTTGCTAAATCAATTAAGATTGAGTAGTGAGTTCGATCCTCACTGGATGCTCCACACATTTGGCCTTGTACCACATCTAAGCTAAGCTTAGAAAATCATTGGAGCACTTCGATGTGGTGTAATGGTTAGCAAGCTTGTCTTGATGGATTAATTAAGACTGAGTTGTGAATTGGATCCTCACTAGATGCTCCAAACTTTCGGCCTTGTGCCACATCAGTGCTACGCTTAGAATACCACCATCCCTATTCTTTTACTAAATCCTTCGCTCTTATCGTTCATTTACATTTACTCTCTATTCTTTTATTCGCTCCGTTTTATATTCTTTTATTCTCGACTCTTCCGTATTCTTTTATTCCCTTTCTCTTTCCTTTTCGTTTATTCACTTCGTTTTTTTTTTTTTTTTTTTTTTTTTTTTTCATCTCAACTTATTCCCTATTCTTCTATTCTAGTTGTTCTTTCTGTTCTTTTATACACGTTCGTAACTTTCTTATTTTTATTTGCTTCCACGTTCTGTTCTTTTATTAAAATTCCAGCCTTATTCTTTTATTCGCTTCAACTCTCTACGTATTTTTACTCGTTTTTCCTCTCCATCTTTTCAGTCGCTGGGTCTTCACTCTAAATCGCTTTCACTCACGACAATTCGTGACTTCGGGGCCAATGTTACTCTATCTCATTTTTCATTTTTATTCTGCCATTTTCGTCTCCCCCTTCTCCTCTCACTTCCGTCGCCTCACGTCTAATCTTCCTCCCACTCTTTGCAATGTTCTTCGACTTGGTCATCCCAAATCCACTCATGGATCAATATACAAAGAAGAAAAGCGCGACTGCTATTTATAAACGTCTGCTGATATAAGAGCTGTGAAATGCGAACTATAGAAAAATCGAGAAAATGGCGCCGAAGAGGAAAGGTGAGAAAGAAAATCGTGCGATGAAAGAAAGGGTGTAAGAAGGCTAGAGTACAATATTACAAGAAGAAGAAGAAGAAAAATCGAGAAAATGGCGCTTATGAGGAAAGGCGAGAAACAAAATCGTTCGATGAAAGAAAGGATGTAAGAAACCAAGAGTACAGTATTACAAGAAGAAGAAGAAGAAAAATCGAGAAAATGGCGCTGATGAGGAAAGGCGAGAAAGAAAATCGTGCGATGAAAGAAAGGATGTAAGAAGCTAAGAGTACAATATTACAAGAAGAAGAAGAAGAAGAAAAGTCGAGATAATGGCGCTGATGCGGGAAGTCGAGAAAGAAAATTGTGCGATGAAAGAAAGGATGTAAGAAGCCAAGAGTACAGTATTACAAGAAGAAGAAGAAAAATCAAGAAAATGGCGCTGATGAGGAAAGGCGAGAAAGAAAATCGTGCGATGAAAGAAAGGATGTAAGAAGGCTGGAGTACAATATTAGAAGAATAATAATAATGAGAAGAAGAGATAATTTTGCGGTTGTAGGTTTATGCTGAAGTGAGAGGAGGCAGAAAAGAGAAATAAAAGGAAAATAAAAGAAAATAATACAATTTTAAGAAAAAGACAAACAAAACAAAAATAAAACTAAATCGAATAAATTAAAAAAAAAGAATGAATGAATACAAGTGTGGAAAAATAAAATAAAATGAGGAAAAATATGTCTGTTTTCGTGAGTGCGCTTATGTGTTATTTTTGTTTAAATGTTAGAAGTGAAAAATGAAGTTAGAGAAAGACAAAGATACGAAAACAAAGAAAAGAGAAAAGAAAGGGATAGAGAGAGGAAGATAGAGGAAATCCTGCGCGTGAGGTCAAAATAGGACGAGGTTTAAAGACGGCTGATCATACGAAGTTCTTCATTTAATGACGTCGTTAATAAACTGAAAAGCTGAAGAAAGCAGGCGGCGAAATGGTAAAATAAATTAGACTACAGTGACAGCAAGCAGAGATAATTATAAAAACGGGAGATAACTCTGGTTATTACGTTTGTCAGAAACTGTTAGTCTTAATCTAAATTAAAAATGCAGTAACTCGTTTATTTTTCATTTTAGTAATTATCTGTTAATACCCTAAACAATACATTTCCCGATTATACGCCTCTCCACAACACACACACACACGCATATATATATATATATATATATATATATATATATATATATATATATATATATATATATATACATATATAATGAAACGGACAAAATCCGACAATAATTTAAGACATGTCCAAGGCGGGACTGCTCAGTCACCAGAAATCACACCAACGTATATAACGATTTTGTAATGGCATGCTTTGAATGCCTGAGCTGCACTAGGGTGTGCGAGCCCAAGTCGGGCCTGACAAGGCATATGAAAAGAGACACTGAAGGTAATGTTGATGAAAGTCAACTTCCACCACCGGGGGATGATTTCATACGCCACGGATGTGACCAGAAATCCGGATCGATGGCTAGCTTTATGAGCCATTGTTGTTCACAGAACCGATGAATGCAGTTTTACGTGGGTGGGAGTTTAAGTGAAGGGCTGGACATGCCAGTGATGGCCATACTCGCTTTGTGAGCCGAGGGCCACCACACACACACACACACACACACACACACACACAAATATATATATATATATATATATATATATATATATATATATATATATATATATATATATAAAATATTTGAAACAATATTATATATATATATATATATATATATATATATATATATATATATATATATATATATATATATAAAAAACAAATTTACCATGATTTCTCTCAACCGATCATTTCTGCACGAAGCGTATCTTAACATAAACAAATGGAAACTTATATTGTGAAATAGACTATGACCGACAATTATTTTAATAAATTTTCTGTTTATACGTTATTTTTATAGATACAAATATTTAAGTAAATACTCACTTTATAATAAACATTATCAACTACTATTACCAGGCTGAGTGTCCGAGATATTTCATAGAAATGGAAACGTCTTATAAACTGATGTGCTATACCATTTAGCAACAGAGGAAGCATTTGTTTAGCAAACAGAAATATACGGAACAGTGGGGTATTGTGGGTAGCCTAGTCTAACTATATATATATATATATATATATATATATATATATATATATATATATATATATATATGCCTCGTCTAACTATATATATATACATATATACATATATATATATATATATATAATCTAACTATATATATATATATATATATGTATACATATATAAGCTTCGTCTAAATATATATATATATATATGTATGTATATATATATATATCATCTAACTATATATATATATATATATATATAGTTAGTTGATATATATATATATATATATATATATATATATATATATATATATATATATATATATATAAGCTTCTTTTTTCAGTTAGATCCACTTCTACCGCCCCACATTTCTAAAACTTTATTACAAAATAGCTTACGTTTTGCTAAAAATTATACTAAAATTACTGACGAAGAAATAAAAATCATAGTGGCTTCTAGACAGTCTATACTAAGGCTTAATGACACTACTTGAATTAAAGAAAACAAAGATAATTTCAATGTCCCCATGGAAGCATATGATTCATCCAAGGTATTCGATTTAATAGGTATATACATTTTAGACATTCTAAGCAGATTCCTAGACCCCCAAAACGTAGGACTGTACAGAGATGATGGATTTATTGTTATACCTATTACTAATGGTCCTCTAACATCCCAACCACAGAAGAAAATAATTAAGGGCTTCCAATTTCTGGGATTTAAAATCGAAATATCATCTAATCTAAAAATCGTAAATTTTCTAGACGTTAAATCTCTACAATAAAACTTACACACCTTTCCAAAAGGAAAGCTAATCGCCCATATACATAAATATCAACTCAAACCACCCGAAAGCAATTATAAACCAAATTCTAAATACAGTAAATATGAGAATAAATAAACTGACTTCTAGTAAAACAAACTTTAACCTAAACAAATCGACATATAATCAAGCCTTATTAAAAAGAAAATTTAAATAAACATTAAATTATAGAGATAAACCGATTAATAACACATCCACTAAGTCCAAAAATAAGGAAGATTATATGGTTCAACCTGCCTTTCTGTAAACTATCTAATATCAATATAGTGAAATACTTCCTAAACCTAATACATAAGCGTTTTAGTAAAGATATGCTATTGAAAAACATGTTTAATAAAATTAATCTAAAAATTAGTTATTCATGCATGAGCAATGTGGAAAAAAATTATAAGCTCTCACAATAGCAAAATTATTAGGGAATTTCACAATAACCAATTACAAAGGGATCTTAATGCTAACCAATTGATAAAAGAAACATCTACCTGCAATTGCAGAGCAGGATCCGATTGTCCAGTTGGAGGAATCTGTATGGCAGAAAACGTGATAAACGAAGCTACAATATCCCCCAAGGAAAATGTAAAACAAAAAAATGATATATATATATATATATAGGAATATCTGCGGGAGATTGGAAATAGCGTTTTTACAACCATCGCCAGTCCTTCACAAATGAATCCAAAAGACACCAAATAGCACTATCGAAACACTATTGGGATTTATTGGAAAATGGCTTCACCCCACAAGTGAAATGGAGAATCATCTCTAAGACTGGAACTCCAAGAAATTTCAGAGACCCATGTGACCTGTGTATTAATGAGAAGACCCTAATGATAAAGCATTAAGAGCCTGATAAATTACTAAACTAACATAATGAGATGATCTTTAAATGCAGACATAGAAATTATCTCAATTTAACTCACTACTTATAAAAAAACTATATACGATGGTAAATATTGGCTTATATTTAGATATGAGGGTGATTGTATGCACACATGTGTGCGAGTACATAATTGTATGCATATAAATGTGTATATGAGCTTGCATATGGATATATATATATATATATATATATATATATATATATATATATATATATATATGGTTACGTGTGTAAGTATGTTTATGTGTATTCGCAAATTTAGATATATAGAGGTAAATGTGTATATGTATCGATTCATATATATGGGTTTGCATATACATTTGTATATATATATATATATACACACACACACATATATATATATATATATATATATATATATATATATATATATATATATATATATATATATATATATATATAAGGATTTATATATGTGATATGCATGAATATATGTGTAGGATGTAGTTGTATGCATATATTCGTATACATGGGTGTATGTTTATAAATATAGAGTTTAATGGAAGGACATAATTTTTTTTATTACCTTTTAATCTTACTTTCTCTTGAAATAATTTCTAATTGAACTTGAAATATTGGAAATTTTACTCATCCGGAGATAATCTCAATTTAAATTGATCAAATAGATTTAAATTAAAAATATTACTCCTTAACCCGTATTCATAATATTAAAAATACAAATATTTTTTTGAAATTTAAACACTTAATTCACCATCTAATGTTAATTGTAAAATTTAAGAAAAAATTTAAATATGTATAAAGATGGATGCGTGTGGATATATGTAAATGTATATGTAAGTATTTGTATGTGTATATGCGTATATACCGATGTATATCGATACATGTGTATGGGATTATACATGTAATTGTATATGTATATGAATGTATGTGTATGTGTTTTTACGTAAATATGTATGTTGTGTGTATGAAAAAGAAAATGTTTTTACTATTACCTTCAAATCTTACTCCATCTTGATTTGAAACCTAAACTTTAATTAAGAAATATTACCCATCTAAAAATAGCTACAAATTAAATTCACGAATTAGACTCTAACTGATATAGATTTTACCTTAGAAGTCATTCACAATATTAAAATATTACTGTTAGTAATTTTTTAATTTTTAATTTTTATTATTGTTGTTTATTGATATAATATTCGACTTATATTAAATCCCTAATTTATTTGTGGAGAAGTTGAATATTTAAATTGCTAACAACCATTTAATTTTTTTGTGGAGTTATTAAACATTTAAATTTCTATTAAATGTTAAAATCTGTTTTAATCTAAAGTGCTAAACCTATACCGCCTCTTTCCTTCCTCCAAAAACCCTGCTTACATTTCTTATCTCTTTCTATCTCCCCCTTTTTTCTTTTTTCTTTTTTCTTTTACGATATCGTTTCCGTTGATTTGACCGATTAAATAGGTCAATGCCTGATCCTTGCCCCTCCCCTTTCTTAATATTAAATATTATAATAAAAAGAAATATAAAATTAAATTTTAAAACTCTCCCTTCCCTCTCTAAACTCGACCATGTCTCTCACACTATTCCTCGCCACCTTCTATGTCAACTTATATAAGCTTAATACTACCCGTCAAAAATGTAAATTTTAAATTCATTTTTCATTTCAGCTCTTGAAGGTGAAGTCTGCAGATTCAGGGGAAAACAAAATTCTCTGGTGAAATAAATTATTACAAATGGAGCCTTAAAGTGGTCTGTTTTTCTATAAATTAAATTATTCGCTCTGACTTAACATTGAGCTCTCAGGATTTCATCCTCCTTGGGATTATCCATACGGATCACCAAGATTTTCGTTACTTAAGTATATATATATATATATATATATATATATATATATATATATATATAGAGAGAGAGAGAGAGAGAGACTAAACTACCCACAACACACTACTATATATATATATATATATATATATATATATATATATAGAGAGAGAGAGAGAGAGAGACTAAACTACCCACAACACACTACTATATATATATATATATATATATATATATATATATATAGTTGGGCAAGACTACCCATAAAACACCACTGATTCGTATATATCTCGTAAATCTCGTATATATTTAGTAAAGTCAAATTACTGGTTTTAAATATATATATATATATATATATATATATATATATAACCAGTAATTTGACTGTTAAGCAAAGTCAAATTACTAAGTATATAGTCTAGCTATATATATATATATATATATATATATATATATATATATATATATATATATGTGTGTGTGTGTGTGTGTGTGTACTCTTTAGTATGCGATACACCAGGGATACATACAGTTTTAAATTCAGAGTTACTTCCTCCTAGACCGGTTTCTCCTGCTATCTCCCCAAAGCTTAGTCGGAAGAAGAGGATTGATACCATTCCCAAGGGTATTAGCATGTAATGGATTCGACTGCAATTCGAACTCGTCTCTCCGATTCCGAAATCAAAGCCGCTAGACATTAATCCTCATGACAATTTACCAGAAGTTAAATCTTTGATTACGGTTTTCAGTTCAAAGTTCAAAGTTACCTTTCTGCTTCATTGTTTTCTAATCACAGAAGTCCATTCTCTCCAGCTATTTAATCCATTAATGAGGGAAAGAAAGATTCATACCTTCCCAAGGAAATTTTTGCATGTCAGCGACTTACAATTCTGAAAGAAACAATTGATATTTCTAGCTGACGTAATGAGGGAAGAGGATTATGCGAAACTGACGATCACATGACATAGTGAAGGGATGGGAGGTGGTGCAGAGCAGTGAGAATAACTTACCCAACGAGTTTGTGTAAATAGACAATATGGATTAAGAGAGATAGCAAAAAGGCAAGACTTACTAAGAGATTCAAACGACAACAAGTTGTAGAAAACAATGTTCGGCCACGTTCAGAAGAGACACGGCACATATAAGAAGAAGACGAAGAAGAAGATGACGAAGAAGAAGAATGTAACGAACTCGACGGGAATTCGAACTCAGCTCTCCGATTTCTCATTCCGAATCGCTATCAATTACACAACACGCACCTGTAAAATAGATGTTATGGCGTAGACAATGTTCATACATATATACATACACAGTAAGAAGGGCGCCTGATATCGGAGTGATGGTCAACAAGGCAGTGAGTTCAATTCTGACAGGATGTCCCATACAAATATTAGACACTAACCAACCCATCGCGGGATGATATATAAAATCAACCAAGTTAACAGGATAGATAGATAGATAGATAGATATGATGAGACTGAGATAGATAGATAGATAGATGAACAAACTGCGATAAATAGTTATGAACAGATAGATTGATAGATATATATGAACAGACTAACAGATAGATAGATAGATAGATCGACAGATAGATAGATAGATAGATAGATATATATATAGAGAGAGAGAGATGAACAGACTGCGATAGATAGGTATGAACAGATTGATTGACAGATAGATATGAACAGACAGACAGATAGATAGATAGATAGATATGAACAGATTGATTGACAGATAGATATGACCAGACAGATAGATAGATAGATAGATAGATAGATAGATAGATAGATAGATAGATAGATAGATATTAACAACAAATCTGACCAAATGTGGTGAGATTTTGAGTAAAGGGCTTCTTGAAATGTTCAGTACCCTCGAGTAGATTGATTCTTTTCCCATATTAGATTAACAACACGGCGTCTAAAATACACTTACAGAAAGAAACTTAAAAACACAACACAAAACAACAACAACAAAAATGCAGCCCAGACAAAAGGAAAAGAAAAGGTAAAGAAATGAAAAAAAAAAATGAAATTGAAAAGAATATAGAGAGAAAAGTAGAAAAGGAAAACAAGAAATAATTTTCGCACAAAAGCGGAAATTTAAAAAAAATGTTTAAACAAATTAAAGAAAAAAGACATTTGCCAGAAAAATAAAATATAGAACATATATAAAAAAATAAATTCCATGCAAGGAAATTCAAGCAAAATAAAAACCCTTCAAAACAACAAAGAAATATGAGCTAAGCGACTTCAGTCCGCCATGATGTATCGGGCAGCCATTTTCTCTGACCCTGACACTCTACTCTCCAACTCTAGTTTTTCGTTTCATGTTTTCATTTTTCTTTTTACATTATCTTGTCTCTCTTCTGAGGTACTCTATGCATTCTCATGGTTTTCATTAAACTGGCGTATTCGTTTTTTTTTTTTTTTCACTATTTTTTAACCTATTTTTATGAAAAAAACAAACAAAAAAACACATTCTAATTAACATTCGTTGTAGATCGGACGAATGTAGAACAACACAGAGGATAAAGACACTCTTTCTGAAATATCCAAGTTCGATTATCATCAAAAAATTCTAACCTTTCTTAAATTTTGCTTAGATTCCTCTTTTAGCTCGTTTTATGAAAAGAAAGCAAAAAGAAAACTAGCAACTACAGATGGCGTTGCCCGGGCTGAATCACTTGTTCCTCATGCTGATAAATTAATTTGTTTGTGTGATTTGTGTAACAGATTATAATTAAATTAAATTTGGGACGTCATTACTTTAATACCTTTTTAAGTAGGTGAATGACCATGGCTGTCCACAACTTCCTATCGATCGAAGAGCGAAACAATTTTTGCCCACGTACCATACCTTTCATTGCATGTTCTTCTATCCATTTGCATAAACACGTAGAATATGTTACTCGACGTTTCTTTGTTCATTCATGGCATGTGTGATCAAGACTCTCCATACTTTCATATTCTTTTTGGTTCTAAGCAATATTTTTCCGCTTAATATTGACCGGTCATTCGTTCTGACATGCATTTTCATAAGCACGTTGGGTAGATAACTCGATCTTGTCCCTGTTCCTTCAGAGCGAGAGCGATCATGACCCTCCATAACTTCCTATTCTTTGTAACTCAAAGCATTGTTTATTTCACTATATTTACCAGTTTCTTTTCTGCCAGGCATTTACATAAACACCTTGGGTAGATTACTTGATGTTTCCTCTGTTTCCTGAGGGTACTGGCGATCAGGACTCTCCACAGTTTCCTATTTTTGTAGATCTAAACAATGCTTCACCCCTTACAATCTTTCTGGTCAATTCATTTTCATAATTACGTTGGATAGATTACTCGATCATTCTCTTTTCCTTCACAGCGTGGGCGATCATGACTCTCCACAACTTCCTATTCTTTGTAGCTCTCAGCAATGATTCTCCTTTTCTACATTTACCAGTCCATACTCCGCCATCCATGTACATAAAATGTTTTGTATATTATTCGATGTTTCACCCTGTCTTTTCAGAGAGTGAACAGGGAACTCCATAAATCCCTATACTTCAAAGCTCTAAGCCAGGAGTCACCACACTACGGCTCCCGATGTCAGTTCATCCGGCCCGCCGCTTCACTCTGCCACAAATGAGCTAAGCAATAATTATTTATATGCAAGTATCAATAGATTGTAGTTAAAATTGCTATGTATAAAAACTTAAAATAAATTGTAATAAAATGCCAATTTTTTATCTGACAATAATATACGTTTCAGGAATATCAGTGAAATTTAAAAAATCGGCAACTTTTGATATCCGACAGTTTTTTTGTGTAAGAACCTCCAATGAAGTTTCTAAGAAAAGCGATTTCGAACTTGCTGCAGCAAATGTGTTTTAACTTGCATTGCAGTGTTTAAACCAGTTTGAAGAGTGGCGTATATAAAAAGGACTGACTTCATCGAATTATGTCATATATTTTGCTTGAACTCTAAAGGATGTAAAAGCAGCATATGTATCGAAGTTGACTGATGTAGATTAGAAAGCATTTATCTTAGTTGGATACAGGAATAGTACAACAAATATTAATTATATTTTAAAAGGTAAACGCCAGTTTTACAAATCTCACTAACCTTTTGGGCTCCTTAGTTTGTGAGATTCGGATATGTGTGCACTTGGTGTGATATAACTATTTTATTGCTATTGTCGCCTTCTTGGATAACTTTTTAGTAAATAAGGTTGTTTGTTGTCTTTATTTTTTCTGCATTGAACAAAATGGTTATCCGGCCCGCGCTTGTCATTCTCTCAGTTATCTAGCCCTCTGTGAAAAAACTTTGGTGACTCCTGCTCTAAGCAATGACTTCTTAATCATGTCACTCAATGCAAGGCACTAAACTCACTAAGACACAAGGGGTTACTTAGTGTGAAAGAATAAGAAAAAAGGAGAAACATTATTGAAGAGTGAGAACAAGAGGACAGTAATCAAGTAGACAGTAGATAAAGATCGATATTGTATTTACATTTTTGAAGATCAAACTTGGCTGGAAAGCATGGATTCGGAAGAGAGTTCCATAAGAGATAAGTGGGATAGAAGAAACTATTAGCATAGAACTTCCGGTTAAATGTAGCCAGTTCATCTGTGAATTGACGAGACCTTGACGCCGATCTGGTATTGCGCTTAAATTCACGGAGACTAATTCTCCCTACCAACTCAATTTCTACTAATCATTTATACAAATTCCTTTGATGTGTGAATCGGACCTCTATACGACATGATTGGAAGATTGTAGTCTATAATATAACAGAAGACTGAAAATGCAATATGGAAATGCGAACGCGCGACTGAATAGCGAAAGATGACATTCAAAAGATAAGCAAAGTATTAAGAACACGGAATATTTCATTATAAAGACACAGAACAACTATGGACATGATGTAGAGACATGAGACGATGTTGTACATTGCTGCTAGACTCAAATAAGGCGATAAACACTACACACACACATACACACACACACATATATATATGTATATATATAATAAAAAGGTTTAAACACTAATATTCCATGGTCATAATTTATTCCATTGGAATCGTAAATACGATCCAATTCATCAGACCTACAAATTCAAAAAGAAAACAGAAAAAAACCTACTCCGGAAATAAAAAATAGAATTTAGAGAGAGTGTAAGTATGAGAGTGTGGGACGAATGTTAGTTCATAAGTTCATAAGAGAGGGGTAATATAGGATTGAATTTAACAGAGAGGTTTTTTTCTACCTGGATTCTATCCTCTCGGAATTTTTTATACAAAAAATATACATGTGTGTATATGCACCTGTGGATTTTGCATATATATGTATATTTACCACTAATATTATCTATGTATATATATATATATATATATATATATATATATATATATATATATATATATATATATATATATATATATATATATCATGCACGTTACATTAAATAATATAGATAAGTGTTGTCTATTTATTTTATGTAATTTTTTTTCGT
>OZ010601.1:76112814-76122814 GCA_963932145.1 Acanthosepion lycidas
TAACCAATGAAAATCAAACACAAATAAAAATACGAAAATTTCTTTCTGATATGTCTTCAGTTGTCTTTTCCTGATGAAGATTTAATGAAAGTGAAAGATTTTAGATTTGTAAACGTTTCCTATTTGTTCTTTATCATATATATATATATATATATATATATATATATATATATATATATATATATATACGCAGATCATGTTAATCTTATTCTTTTTCGAGTCTATCTATCCCAGCCTCATCATATCTATCTATCTATCTATCTATCCCAGTTTCATCATATCTATCTATCTATCTATCTATCGATCGATCTATCTCAGTCTCATCATATCTATCTATCTATCTATCTGATGTTGGTGCCAAAGTTGGGCCCACAGAAGTAAAACACGGAACACGGATTAGATGTAAGAAAGATATATTAACAACAGGTTACAGAGATAGTGTAAGCAGAGCTTACTATAAGTTAGTGTCCAACACTGGTAGTCGTACTAGACTCTCTGTGTCACTCTCTATAGAGTGCTATGTCGCCTACTTAATATAGGCTTGGAAGAGTCTATTGTGTGGGTAGTTTCCGGTTTCACAATACCACCCTTCCAAAGAGTTTTCTATTTTGAAAAGGAGAGAAAAAAATAAAACTGTTAATCCTTTTTCTTCTTAGGATTTATTGTTTCTCAGCTGGAAGTAGACATCTTGATGCGTGAGCCACAGCTTTTCGCGAACCATCTGGCAGTTTATGTAATATGCAAGCGCCTATGCCGTACGAGCTTGCATCACTTACGACTATGATGTCGAGACTAGGGTCGAAATGTGTGAGGGAGAGGTCTGAAGTAAGAGTTTTCTTAATCTTCTCGAATGCGTCTTGGCATTCCGCGGTCCATGACCATGGTTTGTCCTTTTTTAAAAGTTGGTTTTGAGGCCCTCTCAAATTTTCCATGTTCTTAATGAACCCTCGGTAAAAGTTAGCTAGGCCGCGGAAGCTTTGTAACGCTTGAACGTTATCTGGGGCCGGCATGTTTCTGATCGTTGTTGGCTCTTCCTGAATCCGGCCGACAACCATCTTTATTAATGATGTGTCCTAAGTATTTAATCTCTGGTAAGAAAAAGTCATATTTTTCCTCCTTAACCTTAAATCCGTATTCTTGTATCTTTTCGAATACGTTTATATGGTTCCGGTGCTCTGCCGTAGTTTTACTAGTAACTAGTATATCATCCAAATAGGCTGTTGCGTAGTCAAGATCGCCCAACATGGCGTCCATGACCTGCTGGAAAATTGCAGGCGCAACCTTTACTCCAAAAGCCAGCCTGATGTATTTGTACAACCCTCTATGGGTGTTTATGCAGAGCAATTTGGAACTTTGTTCTTCCACCTCTATCTGAAGGTATGCGTCCGAGAGGTCAATTTTAGGAAAGATTTTCCACCATTGAGTTTATTGAAAATTTCTTCAGGTCTTGGGAGAGGATAATGGTGATCTTGCTAGGTATCGTTTAACCCTGTGGAAAAATCTGCGCATACTCGTATTTGATTGGACTTCTTTTTTACGTAGACCGTAGGTGCTGGCCACTCGCTGAAATCTGTTTTTGACAGAATACCTGCTTGTTCGAGTCTATCTAACTCTTTATTGATTTGCTCTAGAGCAGCGAAAGGGACATTCCGTTTCTTTTTGAATACCGGTTGTGCACCGTCCTTCACCTTGAACTTACCTTTCATTTTAGTACATTTCCCAAGGCCGCCAGAAAAAACCTGGAGAAATTGTTGTTTGAGTTCCTTTTTTAGATTTACCAAATTGGACGTTGTACTTTGTATCTTGCGACAAAATGTACTCATTGGGCAATCCCAAAGATTGACGTTTTCTATCCAATCAGTTCCAAATAAGTTGTCTGCAGTTTTTAATACGTAGGCTTTGAGCTTTTTGGTAACTCCATTTTGTGTTACTGTAAGTATTACCTCGCCTAAAATGTTAATATTTTCGCCAGTTACGGATTTTGCTGTTTTATCCGTTTTTAATAAGGTCGGCTTGTTCAATTTTCGCCAAGTACGTCAGTTAATAGTTGAAATATCAGAACCCGAGTCAAGCTGGAATTTAATGGACTTATTGAAAATATCCACTGTTACATATTTTCTTAAATTCCTATCAACAATATTGTCAGATTGAGTTTGCCTAATTTTATTTTTGGGTTTTCTCGTTCTGTTGGCGTACCAGCACGAAGTTAAAGTATGCCCACTTTTATTGCAATTTTTGCAATATTTTTTGTTCTTAACTGGACAGAATTTCATCCAATGCCATTTACCACAATGGTCCGGGCGGTTTCTTTAACTTATTTTGGTTTTGGTTACTGCGTAATTTAGGACATGAGATTTGTCTTTTATCTTTTTGAGGGGAATAGGAGGTAGACATGCTTCTGATTTTATTAATCTGGGTCACACCTGATTCCTCGATAGTGTTTGAGTCGCGCTTTACAGATTTTACTGTTTGACAGTCCTCTGCTAGTTTTTGGAGAGTCAATCCTTGTTCGTTCTCAAGCTTAGTCAGTACCCGTCGTCTGACTTCGGCGTCTTCTGCAGATATTAGACCTTGTGCGAAAATTAAGCACTTAAAATCATCGGCAGTCAATTCGGCTAGTTTAAAATCATTACATAGCTTTTTCACCGATGCTGCAAACGTTAGAAAATTTTTCGACGTGAATGCGTTTCTAGAATTCTTCGTCGACCCAGATGTGGGATTGGTAAGGTATTTAGGTTTTGCCGTGAGTGCGTTTCTAGAATCCTCGTCGCCACTGATGTGGGTGCCAAAGTTGGGCCCACTGAATTAAAACACGGAACACGGATTAGATGTAAGAAAGATATATTAACAACAGGTTACAGAGATAGTGTAAGCAGAGCTTACTAAAAGTTAGTGTCCAACACTGGTAGTCGTACTAGACTATCTGTGTTACTCTCTATAGAGTGCTCTGTCGCCTACTTAATATAGGCCTGGAAGAGTCTATTGTGTAGGTAGTTTCTGGTCTCACAATACTATAACAGTCTCATCATATCTATCTATCTATCTATCTATCTATCTATCTATATATATATATATATATATATATATATATATATATATATATATGTGTGTGTGTGTGTGTGTGTATATATATATCCCAGTTTGTTTAGAATCTATTTAACTTTTTTTAAGGATTTTACCTTAAAGAAAGCAATAAAGCCACTATGACGCAAGAATATCAGAAAAGATATGTTTATCTGTCTGTGACAGTCTGTTCATTATCTATCTATCTATCTATCTGACACAGTCTTTTTCGAATCTATCTATCAATTATTATTAATTAATGGGTAACTATATGAAAATTTACTCTCTCTGTCTCTTTCTCTCTCACACACACACACACACACACACACACACACTCAAAAACACTTAGAAATATGCATTATCATCTGAATCCCACAGAGACAAATTAGTATTATTATATACTTACACACATAAAGTAATATTTTCGGTTTATCAGACAGGCTTGGAATAGGTTGATTTTTTGAATCTTCGAATCGACGCTTCATCTCTCTTTGAAGACGGAACGCTTCACATTATACAAATGTTGGTTTAATAAGTCGAATTCACATGTAACATGATTGAACAATGAAAATCAAACAACACACACATACAAGAATGTCCTTCTTTTTCTCCAGATCTCATTTTCTGATGAAGCTCTGATAAACATATTAGATTGATACACGTTTCCTATTTCTTCTTTATCTTATCCTTCTGTCCGATTCCTATGCATATTTGGTCTATATTTGTCCCAACTCACTCACTCACTCACTCACACATACACACAGATACACACACACACACACATATATATATGTATGTATGTATGTGTGTATGTGTGTGTGCGTGTGCAAAATGTATCCTATTTTTCTGCTGACATTCTAGTGGCGATTAATTAAATCAAAAAAAGAGGCGCTTGAAACATTTACACACTTAATATATATATATATATATATATATATATATATATATATATATATATATATGTAGAAGCTTGAAGCTTTAATTCAATTTAATTCTAATAATTATATTGAAGTTTTCAGCTCTTGTTTTTGAAACGTGGGAACTCTTATGTGACGAAGGAATCAGATTTAAAAAATAATTACACACACACACACACACACACACACACATATATATATATATATATATATAAATCAGTATGTATGTATGCAAATATAAAGGCCTGAAGACTGCGTTTAAGCATAAAACAGACTGTCGCCGCTGTGTGTTTACCTCAATGTCCACTTTTATATTTACATACGCTATATCCCTGCTAAACCATAAATATAGCTATACATTAAAACTACATTAGTATCATATATATACACATATATATATGTGTGTGTGTGTCTGTGTGTGTGTTTGTGTGTGCGTGTTTCTATGTATGTATGTATGCAAGCATATTAGTGCATAAAATAAAACAAATGAGAGACTTTAGTGCAAATATTTCAGACGTAAGCAGGAAAGTATAAATCACAGTTTCGAAACATAGGAGTAATAAACAAAGCCTCTTATCGATTATGATAGATAAGCGAAAAGAGAAGACTTGAAAAGAGAACCAATCTTGTAGACTGGCAAACAAGGATGGGAGAGAGAAAGAAACAAACAAATTAAAAAAAAACAATGAAACAAAGAAACGAAAGTAGATAAACTTCAATGGCGCCAACTGTCTTCAGACGGAAGATAGGAAATCGCATTTTGGCAAAATTTTCCTGACCTTGGCTTTATTTTATTTTTCTACTTTCACTTTCACTTTCATTTACTCTTTCACTTTTATTTTTACATTTATTTCTCTGTGGAAAGCTTACTCTAGGATGAGGACAAGACAGCTATCCTTGCAGATCAGTGCTTTTAGACTTTCTTGGACCTGCAATATTGTAACCTTATTTAAAACTGCTGTGAGCATTATTAATATCTACATTTAGAATGGTTATGCATATAACTTATGTTTAACAATCTAGATTGTAGATCATTTGCAAAAAAAAAAAAAAAATCCCCACACTGTATTTATATTTTCGTCCAATGGCACAGTTTGGTAAACTTTGTAATTTTTTTTTAGTTCATATTTTACATTATTGTTCAATCCAATGCAAAACCTAATCTACACTGAAAGTAGGGGTTATTAAATGAGGTTGTTGATGGCCATAAAAGGAACAAGTGCATATTATGAGGATATTTAGGATAGATAACAATTGACCCAAGACTTGATTTGTGTAAGATCGTAGTGATCACGGTATCACATTTTTGGGGGCTGGGGATCTATTCAACAAAGAAACAGTTTTTTGTTTTGTTTTATTACAATGATGTTCACCCTGTACAAGGCCGGAGCGTCACTTGAGATACAAGGTTACAGCGTTCAGAAGAAGCTGAGGGGAATTTCTTCATTATCAATGGAATACGAAGGTGATGAGTGTGATTCAACCCCGTGTACGTGGCATGACAGTCCTTGTTAGATGGTCTCCACTGGGGGGATTTGGGGATGCATCTCGTCTGGACACAGAGATTAGAAACGTTTTGTCTGTTGGAAAATAATTAATTACCCACGAAACCCCGTAAATGCTATTAAAATCGGTCAAGGCTGCAAAATGGGAGATTTCGTCATCTCCAGCCCATCTGGAAGCAATACTCCATTTTTAGTCTGACCTGACACGTTCAAATTTATAATCACACGTTCGTTGTTTAGCCGTCCTATTGGGAACATATTATTGCTATGTGTCAGAATGAGGTAAACGTAAGTTATTTCTATGGAAGCCCTGAGTGCAGAAAAAGAACACCTCTTTGAGAGACTGTAATTAGATATTTAACCTATTTCATCATTATGTCAAACTAAGCCAGATGCAGGGTTGTTCATGGTTTCCTTCCGCCCACCGAAAGCAGAATTGCGTAACGTCAAATCTTCATCCGGCATTAGAAGGCTGTGAACATTATTGGACAGATAGAGAAAATTATCCTGAGCGTAACATCAAAATTGTCTAAAGTGGATAACAGCAGAACTGCCCAATAGTTAGATTAAGCTTTAAACCGTTGTATCTTAGAAATGATTAGAGACATCTTACTGGAATCCTCCGAGGTTTCTATAACACTATTGGATTCTACTTTGAACAATAAAAATGTATTTAGCTGAAAAAGGCATAATGAAAAATTACGGTAATGGATAGCAATGCACCGCTTTGCATAAATACTCTGTACCCTTGAACAACATATAGCTTTGTACTACTTGCACCACTGAAGATTATCTTGAAAGAAGATCGAAAGTGCTTGAGAAATGAAAATAAAGAAATTTAAACAGCTATAGGACATTTCTCTCATCCTTTAACATCAATACACGGAAGGTTATACGTGAGTATGGACGGATTTTATTAAAATTTAGCAGACATAATGTCTGTAATTTATTCAATCAAACATGCCTAAAAGAGAATTTTCTGCCTATCGATTATTTATATATATCGGTTAATGGTGTATTATGGGTAGCAAGGTCTACTGTATTATTCTAACGGTCATGGGTAGGTGGTAACGGCTATGTTGTTATTCTGGATACTGTTATGTTGGAATAATTATGTTAACTTTTTTTTTACTCATTCTTTATTATTGATTACTTCATCATTTCTCCACCGCCGTAACCAGGTATTGAACTCACACTCTTTGGGTCCTGTCACTGGATCTAACTAACGCCTTTGTCCACTGTACCATGTGTCCTTGAGAATCAAAAGTGTGTGAGTTCAATACCTGGTTAAGGCGGTGGAGTACTTGGAATTAACAGGAGATAACTGATAACTGACATCCATCAGACATGGCACGTGGAACTAGAACAGTCTACCCCAGTGAGCGAAATAAAGTGTTCAGTTCGACATTCCAACCACCTGAAGAAGACCGGAGCGTACAACGGCCGAAGCGTTGTGATAAATATGGCAAAGATGAGGATAATAGCCCGAGCAATGTAAATAGTGTACATAATACTTCATCTCAGAAATATAAACAGATAAGATTTACAAGTAATGTAGTAAAAATGTGATGCCTTTTTTCTGTGATATGTATGTGAGTGTTGTCAAAAATCCACTGTTTTTGGAGTAGTTTCATTATTCTTGGGTTATTATTGAAGATGGTTTCATTTGGAAAAGTGGCATATAACCTGAGGTCTATTCATTGTCGATTCTGCTTGATTATTAATGACAGGTAGTTGGAAGATGTGTGTATATAAAATAGTTTGACGTTAGGCTTTCTATATTGTTCATATATACATTTGTAAAGGTGAGAGTAACATCTAAAAACATTCCTTTTATGTTTGTTCTATGTCTATGTGAAATCCCATATTTATTTAATTGTTATTATTTTTCTGATTTTTTTTATCTTTTTTAATTTTCTTTTTATTGCAATTTCTTAGGATTATGCGATTGTCATTCTTGTAAAGACGTATAGGATTTTTAGCGATTATTTTAATAATTTATGTCGTAAATGTATGAATATAAGCTAAGAAAGCACCATCAAAACTTCCCATTGAAAAGTCAAAGGGTTCTTCCTTCATTTGCGCCCACGTTATCGAATAATGATGAACTTTTGACAATGCTTGACGATATTTACTTTGCTTTTGCTTCTTTATATTTATTCTTGAACTAATGAGTGATCTTATCTAGGATGGGTTCGATTATAGAAAGTCAGACAACTTTTATAATCTAGCTGTAAAAATTCGCAATTATATTTATGTTATACTTTAAGGAAGTAGTCTATAGTTATTTTTTGTGTTATTTCCATTGGAGTGCTCCTAACTTTCAGGAGAAAGTTAGGAGTACTCCAATGGAAATAACACATGATTCTTCTGTTGATATTGGAGAGTAATTATACATTATTATTGCTCAAAGTAGAGTCCAATAGTGTTATAAAAACCTCAGAAAATTCCAGTAAGATATCTTTCATCATTTCTATGATACAACAGTTCAGATCTTAATCTAACAATTGCTGTTGCACGATTTAGACAATTTTGCTGTCACACACGGTAAATGTGCGTAGTGGGCTGATTTAATAATGCAGCAGACGCTCCATCAGCGTGTCATGGCGGCCTGCGAATCAATTCCGAGATGCCAGCTTGGTAGCTTGCTTAAATTCATGCAGTCTGCGAACCAGCGAAAGTAGCTCGTCGGAACAGTTGCTGTGAAAATACTTGCAGAAGAGACTGAGGGATGCCACAGCACGTCTGTGAGAAACGACTGTAGACTGGATGCCAGATCATGACCTATCATATTGCATTTTCCTCTTCATTTTCATGCAAGGAAGGATGTTTGATTTATAGATTTGAAGGATGAACTCAGACGGGAAAAAAATTCTGGCACGACATAGAGAACCCACTTTCCTTGCGGTAGGTGAAGCTACGGATTCAATGTCTATATTCCACCTCGTGTCAGTGGACAGCATGAGACCAAGCAGCTGTAACGTCGCGCTCTGGAGGAATTGGGAATCAACCCTTCTGATTGGAAGCAGGGAGGGTTCTCTAGGGTGGGTAAAAGAGAGCAGCTTCGTTTTGGAGGCATTAAAGTTTACAAGACATTTCCTGCCCGAGTCAATCGCAAACTGGGGGTCCTTTTCGAGATCAGCAGCCAGATTAATTGTGTCAACGATACCAGATTTACTATTGAGACAGGAGTAAATAGTAGTGTCGTCCGTGTAGATGCTTAGTTGGGAACTGATGACATCGGGAAGGTCATTGCTGAAGATCAGAAATAGTGTAGGGTCCAAGATAGAGACTTGGAGAACACCAGCGTTCATGATAAAGGAGCCGGAGGAGGACCCGTTTAGGACTATATTCATTTCACAGTTTGACAGGAATGATTGTATTAAGTCAAATAATCATCCTGTAATAACGTATCCCTGAAGCTTACAAAGAAGGCCAGTAAACCCTATCAAACGCTTTAGAGATGCCTAAAACCACGTGTCGAGCTTCTCCATTATTGATGAGCGTGTGGAATACAATTTTGGTTATGGCCGTGAGCACGTTGGCGGTAGATCGGGCAAAGCAGAAAGCATATTGCTTGTCGGACAGCAAATTATGTGAAGTAAGATGCTTATCCACTTCGGCGTTGATTAAAGCATCGAAGACTTTACTTAAAAGTGGTAAGAGACTAATAGGACGGTAGTTAGACTGGTCAGAAGGGTCACCAGAGTTCTTAAAGAGAGGTACAACAGATGAGGACGTCCAACAGGGTGGAAAGTAAGAGTCGGTGAAGCAGTAGCTGCAAAGTTTAGGGTGGATAGAGCCAATTCGGGAGCACATTTCTTCAGGACAACGTCTCCATTACTAGCCTTATGGGAGCCTATAACATCGTTGGGGTTATGTGTATCTCCCTCAGTAGAGCCTCAGTTGTAGGGGGAAAATCAGGTGTGGGTACACCAGATGAGTCTAACGTTGAATTGTATGAAAATTTACGAGCAAAGCATTCAGCCTTATCAGCTGATAAGTTCAGGACATCGAATTGATTGAATAAATGGGATATTGTGGGTTTGCTGTTGTTCAGCACCCCTTTGCAGAGGCGCCAATAATCTTTGGAACCAAACTTGCGAGGCGCAATACGTTGTTTCAATCTTTCGGCAAAGAGTAACTTTGCTTTATTGAGGACACGCTTGCACTCTTTAAGGGCAGTGGCAAAGAGACGTCTGTTGCAATCAGACATGCCTCTACGGTACAGACGGAAGCAATGATTCCTGCGGACAATAGCCGCTGAGAACCAATGGGGGGATGAACGCGATTTCACTTTATATTTTCTTGCAGGGATGAAAGTCTTGATTCCAGCAAGTAAGTAAGACAAAACTTTTATACAAGTTCCATCATATATATATATATATATATATATATATATATATATATATATATATATATGGGGGGATGCTTCGACTGCAATCCTTTTTTAATAAAAGTTTCATTATATATATATAGATAGATAGATAGATATGCAAAGCTTATGTTTCTGCT
>OZ010601.1:76127814-76187814 GCA_963932145.1 Acanthosepion lycidas
AGCGTGAAACAGACTGTCGCCTCTAAGTGTTGACTTCTATGTTCACTTTTATATATTCATATATATATATATATATATATATATATATATATATAGATACACCTAGTGAGCCAGACAAACATACTTAGGTTTCATCTAAACGGATCGTCAGGGAAAGTACGGCCGTACTTTCCCTGACGACCCGTTTAGGTGAAACCTAGGTAGGTTTGTCTGGCTCACTAGGTGTATCTAGGTCTGCTCTACGGTTGTATTGAGCTCTTTTGTTAGTTAGTTGTTTACTCGTATCGGGGTTTTTTCTTTGGGCTTCAGACCTGCATCTGTGCGATTTTTTTAGTTCATGTTTGTCGCTCTTTCTTTTTTAAAAACCTTTTTTTCCCTCGAGATTGATTTGATTATTTGCAAATCAAAAATTCGAGGGTTTTTAGAAACGAGTCTAGTTATCTATATATATATATATATATATATATATATATATATATATATATCATGTAATCGCTCTGTGCTATATAACGGGTTTAAGTTTAAATCCCCTATAGATTGTTAATAATATTGGCTTGTTCATCTGTTATACAAAAACTATTCACCGAGGTTCGTATTAGAAACGACACATAGTAGGAACAAACAACGAAATGCTCTAGCCATAAATAAACTCCAACCCCAGACCGCTTCCTCCGGAATAAGATACCTACGCCCCCGCCAGTTGCTAACACAAACCCATTCTAATTAACAAGTCGTCTACGAGAGGAGGACTGACATTAAAAATAAATTTAAAACAATGCTCCGAGACAGACACTTAGGCGCTGATGATAGCCGCGTACAGAGCGGCTTGAAATAGACCATCCCATTTTGAAGTAATTTTTGTTTTTCTGCTGTATATATATATATATATATATATATATATATATATATATATATAATTTATTTCAATTCTTCATGAGCTTCCGATACTTACCTATGATTAATTAATGATGAGCACGTCATTTTCGTACATGATCGATTTCATTACGATTCTTCTGTTAAACTTGGAGAATAATTATACATTCTTATTGCTTAAATAGAGTCCAGTAGTGTTATAAAACTTCAGATTTTTCCAGTAAGATATATTTATCATTTTTAACAGATAACGGTTCAAAGCTTTATCTGACAATTGGAAAATGTAGCTGTTACACGATTCGAATTATGTTTTTTGTTACACCCGGTACATATATATATATATATATATATATATATATATATATATATATATATATATATGTATATGTATTGACACCTGTCGCGGTATTTTGTAGAGAGTAAAGGTTTATGTACACTATTTACATGGTTAGGATTGTTGTCCTCATCTTTATTCTGATATTCACGACGTTTCGGCCGTTATAAGCACCGACCTTCTTCAGGTTATATAGCTGCCATGACGTTTTCTGGATATCTCAGTTTCAGTTATTTCCCTTTAGTAACTCAACTCTCCAAGTTTTTTTGTTCATCTCTGCTGTGGCCAGGTATTGAACTCACAACACTTTTGAATCAAGTCACTGGATTACTTCCAGCAACGCTTTTATTTACATTCAGTGTCACGGAAACATGGTCCACTGGATAAACGTGTTTGGTTCTAAATTCCACCATATATCCTCTGAAGAAAACAATGTCGAAACGTCGTGAATATGAGAATGAAGAGGAGGACAACAGTCCGAACAATGTAGATAGTGTAAAGAGTTACAATACCTCATCTTGGAAATGTAGACAGGTAGTGTAGATGTTTATCCTTTGCTTCCTGTTTCCTCCTAAAAGCTTCTCATTTTATTTAATTCCCACTAGCAACCTGTGTCTTAGTCACATTATCCCCTACTTGGGATATATTGATTATTTTAAAATGTTTACAGTAGATAGTTTAAAATATCTAGGTTTTAGCTCTAGTTTTTCAACATATTTTTTTAATATTTAGACATTTCAATATCTTAAATACCTCCCTTGACGATTTTCGTTTTACATCATAAAATTTAAAAGTCGTACAATACACAACCTTAACGGTTTTCACGAGCCAAAATTTAATTTTCAGATGAACACGCCAATTTTGTCTTAGAAAAATGACGAGTTTTATGAAAAACATGACCTTGATGATGACATTGTGGTAATATCGAAAGTACTCGGAATAAAATGATTATTCAACAACATGGTAATTTTCTTTCTTCCTTTAATAAGGATACTAGGAAACTTGACCGTAATTACAAGAGGATCCTAATAAAAATAAGTAGACAAAACTTGTATAAATGATTTAATGAGACATGTTTTAATGAAAACATGCTGACAAAATATACGCAACATGTAGTCATCCATAGACAGAATGTTTCGCTGTATCACGGCTCATCAGTGCAAATAGACATCCGACTGCTTCAACCCATTATCAAAACTCGATCGATTTGACATCAATCAAAGATTCTTATCCCTAGGCTATCAGCGCACGACAGAGAAAGGGAACTTTTAACGCATTATATACGTGGGGTGAGTGTGTGTGTTTATGCATGTGCGTCTGTGCGTATGAATCCATGCCTTTGGACATATTATAGAGGTGGATTGATATATGCCTAACTTGAATATGCTATTATCGGAATTCTGATTTGAAATTTCTGCTTCTTTAATATCCATTCTTGAGTTTAATTTAGTGTATTGATAAAGTGACAATAAAGGCTGATTTGGTTATAACTTTCCCAACTTATTAAATACACCTTTTCCACACACACACACACACACACACACACACACATATATATATATATATATATATATATATATATATATATATATATATATATATTAATCGGTACCAACCCATGCAAGGAAGTAAAGCCATGAAAACACAAGGGATTACAGGCTGTGGAAGAATTGGGAACGGAAACATTGATAATAAACGGGAAGAGGAAAGCGTAAAAGACAGTAGATAGCGATTGATATTGCATTTAAATTTTGGGGTATTAAAACTGGGTCAACTATAAATTAATGTGATCTCGTTACCAATCTAATACTGTGCTTAAATTCACAAAGTCTAGGTACCTAGCGAATATCTCGTTGAAACAATTACTATGGAAGTATTTATAGAAAAGACACAGATATGTAAAGTTACAGTGATGAGAAAGTGACAGAATCCTAGCTGCCATATCAGGGCTAATAATTTTGCAAATTCTCCTTTGGATTAACTTAAGGAGCTCGAGAAGATAGATAGATAGATAGATAGATAGATAGATAGATAGATAGATAGATAGATAGATAGAAACAAAGAAAGAAACCGCTTTAGATAGATGGAAAGAAACTGGATTAGATAGATAGATAGATAGATAGATAGATAGATAGATAGATAGATAGATAGATAGAAACAAAGAAAGAAACCGCTTTAGATAGATGGAAAGAAACTGGATTAGATAGATAGATAGATAGATAGATAGATAGATAGATAGATAGATAGAAACAAAGAAAGAAACCGCTTTAGATAGATGGAAAGAAACTGGATTAGATAGATAGATAGATAGATAGATAGATAGATAGATAGATAGATAGATAATGAACGAATTGAAATAGGTAGAAATATAGATATATTGAGGCAGATAATGAAAAATTGTGATAGATAGATATGCATATATATTTCTAAAGAATGTTTTGTTTTTTAATCCGACATTCTTATTGCATCAACCGTTATTATAGTTGATTCTTCGTATTTTAAAAAGACGCTCCATTTAAATGCATTAAACAGTGTGTATTACTCTATCGGACAGTGCATTCAAGAAATCCTACTAAGCAATATATGTTCCCTGGCCAGGATCGAATCTGCGGCACTTCTTTTGTGGAGGAAACCACTGTTTGCTTCAGTGTGCTTGACTGCTATTTACAGGATAATTGAAAAGTAACTCCCTATTTTATGTATGTGTGGCCAGTCAGGAGTCTCTACTTTTTTTTTTTTTTTTTTTTTTTTTTTTTGAGGTTGGATAAAGAATCAAGTCTACTATACCAAACCAAGTCTTTGGGAAAAAATAGAAGGGATAATACAAGAGGTCATGTCTTCTGTAGGACAAAAGTTCCTGGTGAAATCAGTTGACGCGATCCCTAGGCGGCTCGAGAAGCTGATAGCGAGGTCTGGTACACATCGAATTTTGATTAAAACCTCATGCTAAAGGCTTTTCTTTCATATCCATTTCTTGTCAAAATTATATTCAATAAATAAATTATAAGTATTTTATAATGGGGAGTTTTTTTTCAATCGCCCTGTATACATAGAGAGATAGGTATCTATCACCATATATATATATATATATATACTCGACTCTCTCGTCGAATTCGACGTATGAGGGTCAAGCAGATCAGTTCCCAGGAAACCGACAGCCCGACAACAGCAGATGAGATTTGATTGTAGTGGTGAAGGTTTCGTGCAGGACCATCCACACATTTTGAAGGGCCGAATACAGAGATCTGGTGCACTACGAGTCACAAGGTCCCCAAACGACCCTCCGCAGGTTTTGAATTCAGAGTTGTCCTTCTCGTAGACCAGTTGCCATCCAAGGCTATAGAACCCAGTCTGTCTTGCTATTTAGCCATAGGTGGAGGGAGAAGAAGTGGATTCACACCTTCCCCAAGAGTATTAGCACGTAAGTAAATGTAATGAATTCAACTGGAATTCGAACACGGCTCTCCGATTCTTCAATCCGTGCCGCAAACACTAATCCACCGAACCTCCTCCTCTCTCTCTCTCTCTCTCTCTCTCTCTCTCTCATATATATATATATATATATATATATATAGTTAGAGCCATTACGACTTAGTAATGAATTCGATCCTCACTGGGTACCCCATACTTTCGGCCTTGTGCCACACTTAGAAAATCAACCTTGGGCACTTCGAGGCGGTTTAATGGTTTCTCTAGACCCATTACGACTGAGTAGTGAGTTTGATCCTCACCGGGTGCTCCATACTTTCGGCCTTGTGCTACATGTAAGCTACACTTGGAAAATTATTTCAGGGCACCTCGAGGCGGTGCAATGGTTAGCAAGCTTGTCTCGCTAGAACAGTAACGACTAAGTAGTAAGTTCGATCCCCACTGAGTGCCACATCTAAGCTACTCTTGAAAAATCACAATATCTAGTCGCTTTTCTTCCTGTCCTTATGTTGCTCTAAATGTGTGTCTTCTCACCAGACTTATTCAACTTATAAAGGTAGGCAATACTGAGAAAATTAGAGGTCCTAACAGGATTCATTATTGGCGAACACAGTCTTAACATAAGATGACACAGTATTGATAGCAAACACAGAATGAAAACAACAAAAGGTCCTACAGATGATTATGAAACACATCGAGGAGAAAGGATTAAACATTAACTTCAAGAAGACAGAATGCAAAACGATGATTCCAGAATGCAAAATAAAATTGCAGGTATCAAAATATCTTAGAAGTGTATTAACAGAAGACTGAAAGTGAGGTACTGATATCCGAAGAGACATTGCGATAAGCAAAGATACATTCTAAAAGTTAACCGGATTATTAAGAAATGTAAATCTTCGTTAGAAACAACGAAGAGTACTTGCATTATTTACATTACTAGGACCGTTATCCCCATCTTCATTGTCATATTCACAATGTTTCGGCCGTTGTACGCTCCGGCTTTCTTCAGATGTTTGGAATTTCGAATCGAACCCTTTATTTCGTCTACTGGGGTAGATTGTTCTAATTTCACGACTCTTCCAATTTCAATCACCAGCAGAAGACCGGAGCGTACAACGACCGAAACGTTGTGGATATGACAATGAAGATGATGACAACAGTCCGAATAATGTAAATAATCATAATCCCTCATTTCAGAGATATAACCAGTTAGTCAGTTATGTGCCATGCGTGATACACGATCCAGGTTTTTTTCCTGAAGCAGGTTGCCATTTCTTTCTGCGGTAGACGAGTTGCCATCTAAGGCTATAGAACCTGGTCTGTCTCTTGGTGGGTGGGGAGAAGAGGAGTCATACTCTTTCCCAAGGGTATTACCATGTAAGTGAATGTAATGGATTCGACTGGAATTCGAATTCGGCTCTCAACATTACCGTGCCTCAACAAAATTTATTACAAATATAGCAACAACATATTAAATTGCATATAACATTTATATACACGTCGCGATGGGTAAATTGTCGCCATATCATATCTATTTGAAAACTCTTCACATTAGTCCGTCAGTTATGTGCCATGCTTGATACACGCTGAGGCGATCATGTATCTTTCGATACATGACGAGGCAGGTTTTTTTTTCCCGCAGTAGGTTGCCATTTGTTTCTGGGGTAGACCAGTTGTCATCCAAGGCTATAGAACCCGGTCTGTCTCGGGGTGGCGGGGGGGGGGGGCGGAGAAGAAAAGGATTCATACTCTTTCCAATTAGCATGTAAGTGAATTTAATGGATTCGACTGGAATTCGAAATCGGCTCCCGGTTTCATCAATCCGAGCTGCTATCCATTACTCCACCGTGCCTCAGAGATATAGTCAGATAAAGAAAAAAAAAGAATTTGAACTGTTACGTGATATCTGTCTAATTGGATGGCAACGAATACTGTACAATTTCCTAAAAGGTGAACAGGAAAATTGAAGCAACAGAGATGTGGTTCTACGGAAAGATGCTGAGGATAGCATGAATCGAACATGAGTAATGACAAGGTCTTAGAGAATAATGGAAACAAAAAGGAAACATACTTCAGAGATTTTTGAAATTTCCGGGGCACTTAAATGAGGATGGAAGGCCTGGAAAATCTGTTACTCAAAAGGCGGATTTAGGGCAAGAGGAACAGAGGAAAACACCGCATAATATATTTGACGTGCTTAAGAAAATGGATGGCCGGACAGTGTTTAAAAATAACGAAAAAACAATTTATTTAGAGCTGCAAAGAACAAAAAATTGTGAATAGCCATGACTGTCTACGTCTTGGGGGGGGGGGCTTCTAATCCTTTATTATTTCTTATCAATATTAAATATTAATTTACAGAATAAAGAGGCGATTTTTAATTTACAGTACTGGGTAATGTATAAAAATTAGAAATTATTGCAAATATAAATAGTGTAAAAAAAGAAGTCAATAAAATTAAAATGAAATTAAAATGCTAATCAAAATTGAATAATGTTGACAACGTTTTAACTAATAAATCTTTTAGATAGTATTACTACTAATAATACTAATAATGTAAAAAAAAAACACAAGATGAAAGAAATATTGGTAAAAGTTAATGGCAGACAATCCTTCCTTAAATTAACACACAAGATAATATAACTGCTAGTTTTAACTTTTAATGCTATTAGTTTAAATTAAGCAATTAAATTTCCGATTAATTAAATACTAGTCAAGAATTAGTCACATTTATGAAGTAACGGGTAACGGTTCGGAACGAGGAATCGGAGATCCGAGTCGGGTCACGCGCAGATACCCTTGAGAAACGTATGACCCCCATCTCTTATCTCCACCACTGTGGGTTGAATAGCGAGGCAGACTGATGGCAAACAGTCTTCCACAAAAAGAAACGGAAATCTATTTCAGGAGAATCTTTGCCTAGTCAGTCATGGATCGAAGGAGACATGATCGCCCATAACACATGGCACTTACTAAACTGACTTGCTGTGATTCCTTGGGAAAAATAATGGTTTCATTAAATGTCATAATGATAATCAGACCTTAGTTACAGCTTTGTTGTGTAATTGATATCAGCTCGGAATTCAGTTTCGGAGATCCGAGTTCGAGTTCCACTTGGGTCCGTTGCATTCACTTTCGCGCTAATACCCAACATTAGGTTGAATATCAAGACAGATTATGTCCTATAGCCTTGGGTTGCAACCAGCCTACCGCAGGAATACTCGGCAATCGAATCCGGGAAAATTGTCTGCCTAGTCAAGCATGAATCGAATAAGACATGATCGTCCAAGTGTGCATTACGCTTAGCTGTGACGGTTAGAGTTAGTGAAGCAAAATAATGTAGATCGTTTGAACTAAAGGAGTGACAATATTCCACCTAAACGAAATTCAAGATTATGTTACAGATATTTTTTTTTGTCATTTCTCCCCAATCAAGGCGATAATGCCACTAAGACGCAAGGAGGTTAATGAGAGTGAAAGAAGATGAGAAAACGTTAGTGAGGAGAAAAGACTGAAGAACAGGATTTAAGGAGGCAGAAGATGGCGAATTTAAACTTTTAATGTACATAAGTGACAGGGAAGAAAGACGCCAAGCATTCCACCAACTAGAAATGCCAAAAAGATGTCAGTAGAATTTCAACGTTAAAACAATGGGACCTAGTTTCCAATCTAGTCCTACGGCTTACGTCCATATCACGTTGAAACACCGATTCTCGATCACCGAAGTTAAGCAACGTCGAGTCTGTTCAGTACTTAAATAGGTGACCGCTTGGGAATACCAGGTGATGTAAGCTTAGAACTGTGGTGTAATGGATAATGACTCTGGATTATTACACGGAGATCCGATCAATTCCACGTGGGAATGATAATGGTTAACCCTAGACTTGAACGCATTAGGATTGGGTTAAACTTTCCGGTAAGCATTCTCGTAGGCGTCGATTTCATAAAGTAGTAGTTAGTTGGAAGAAGCTGTTTGAGTGGAACTTACTTCTCACTAATTGAATACAAAAAAAATGAGGGGGGTTCGCCTCAGTGTCTGCTTAGCTCTGTGGGTTAGAGTTGGTGAAACAAAATAATGTAGCTCGTCTGAACATTTCCTATGGAAATAGCGAAAGAGTCGCGAGATGCTTGCAGTGTTTCGGTTGTGAGGAAGGGATTTCAGGGTGTAAACTGGAGATTGGGCAGCTCCTGTCCAGATATCGCAGCTTACAACCATTTTCGGTCAGATCTGGTGCCTACGAAGATAGAGCATAGCAAGAAGAAATGGCTGGTACTTACATTTTTAAAGATTCATTAGCGATGGATCTTACATATGTGTTTCTTTTGAGGTTTGGGGTGAGCTTAATTACATTAGGGTTTCTTGCGAGAACAATAGTTAATTGCGATAGACCAACCTTTATTATTCTGTTAGATAGATACTCACATCTATAGAGGAAATCGGCAAACTAGGCACCACCGCCCAACGGCGGGTATTTAATTGGCGGTAGTGGACGTTCGTCCTTTTTTTTTTTTTGGCAATGGATGGGTGTCTGACTTGACACCAATAATTCTTTTTTCCAGAAATAGCCATCATTAGATCAGCAATAGGAACTGACCATTACGCTGTAATCACCGTTCGCTGGTTTTTGTTGACCATGTTTGCCGTAGTCTCTAAATATGGAATCCAGTGAAGTGCGTAATCTCTTCAATATCAGAGGTTGGCAGTGTAGATTCGGAGAAAGTAGCGACTGTTAATTCTTTAAGTATTCGATATCAGGTTTGCATTGAAGATATTTTGGGAGAAAAAACAAAATGGCTGTCTTTCTACACGTCGCATTGAATATTTCGAGCTTTCTGATTGGTTAAAACTTCTATTGGTAAACTATAAAATGAGCCAGCTCATTTTGACTGGCTCACTAATACATACATGCCAAAAAACTGTAAGTTTTAACGGAGCAGGGCGGAGGTGGGACAAATGTCGGTGCCGACTCGTTAAATTAATTTATAGTGAGCTCGAATTTCTTCAGATTTTGAAAGATACAAAATTAAAATTTTCTCTCTGGCAAATTTTTTCCAGATATTTAACGATATGCATTTGCAACGTCAGTGAAAAAATTCTATCACTAAATGCGTCATGTTTATTGAGAAAACGCAACTTTATCGTCGCCATGTCACATGCAAAGATTTTAATTGTTTCCTGCAACTGACGGTTGAAGCAAGCACATTTCAGACAACGATTAGGCACGCTTTGGCGGGCTTTTGAAATTTGGTTTGTTTTGTTTTAAAAACAATTGTTATTTAATGTTTTACGGCATGGGTTATTTAATGCCGACAAAATTTTTATTGCTGGTAATATTTCTTATCTATCTATCTATCTATCTATTTTTCTGTCTGTCTTAATATATATTTGTTTGGTTTGGTTTGTTTTACGGCATATCAACCTCAATGAATTATTTAATGTCGACAAGATTTTTATTGCTAGAAATATATTTTTTATCAAAAATGTATTATTGGTATTATTTTTTACAAAGATTTATTGTTGTTAATATCTTTTTTCAAAAAAGCACTGCTGTTAATAACTTTTCAAAAAAAGTATTTTCAGTATTAAAAACTACATAGTTTCATAGTCTTTTAACTTCCTTTGGGAGGTTAACCATTTGCCCAAAGCTGGGAACCTGACAGGTGCTACCACTCCGGGTCAAGGTAGACCTGGGAACACCAGCAATTAAGAAGTGGTTCAATTCTCCTCAAAACCTCCTGATCAGAGGCCTTGCTGTCGGATATAGTTTATCGTCTTACCCAGGACGCTTGATATTTATTTCTGATGACTTGGAATCACAATTTGTGGACATTATTAACACAGACGTGCCAGACTAGATCTCTGATCCTTTTGTTATTGATGATGATCAGGTGACGGATCCTAATTTGGTTGAAGAATTTCTCATGATTCAAAACCTAAATGAAGCTCATATGCCACACAAAGATGATTAACAATTCACATGGACAGAAATTAATATTGTTACCACGTATCGAAACTTGTGGCCGAAGGTCGAATTTCTATTCTTCTCTTTTGAGTCTCATATCTTGTGGAAACTACGTTCTATATAAGTAAATCAATTATTAAAGAAATCTCGAAATTACCTGAAATTTTCAAATGAAATGTCAATCGACATCATCTGAGGCACTGATCTTAATCCCCGTCCTTCTCTTTATACTTTTTTTCAAACATACCTCTTTACTCTTGCTCCCCCTCTGTGTAATACCTTGCATGATTGTGGCACTCCAGTAAGAATTTTTTTTTGCAACAAGTATTCCTAAACAGAAGGAAAATGTCGAAACAGTTAAATGTAACCGCCTCTTTCTACTCCAACAGCTTCTTCTTTCGCACGGTGGGACTCCCTTTTTCCTACTTGCTTCCCTGATAACTATAATCTTCAAATTTTCAAATGTAATGTCAATCGACATCTTCTGAGGCTTTGATCTTAATCCCCATTCTCCTGTGTAACCCCTTACGTCTCTCATTAACAGACTTTTTCTCCAAAATCCGACATTGGGACTCCTTTCCTTTACTTGCTTCCCTGATAGCTATAATCTTCAAATGTTCAAATGTAATGTCAATCGAAAAGGACCTCCAATCGGTTATGAACTGGGGCAGGAATTTTGCTGGTCAACTTTAATGCTTCAAAAACAAAACTGCTCTCTATTAATCACCACAGAGATCCTCCCTGACCTCCATTAGAATGTCTGACGCTCAACTTCTCGAGAGCAACTTTCTGCGGCTGCTCGGTCTCACGTTGACTCCTGACCTGAGATGGAACAAATACATTCAGTCGATTGCTTCGTCCACCGCAAGGAAAGTTGGCTCCCTGTGCCGCGCCAGGAAATGTTTCTCCCCGGAATCGATCCTCCAGATCTACAAATCAACAATTCGCTCTTGGAGTATTGCTGCCATATATGGTCTGGAGCCCCTTTTGTTTGCCTCGGGGTTCTTGATAGGCTCCAGAGGCGGATATGCAATATAATTGGCCCTTCTCTGGCATCTCGTCTACAGTCATTTTCTCACAGACGCACCGTCGCCTCTCTCTGTCTATTCTACAATTACTTTCACGGCAATTGCTCCGAGGATCTGCATTCGCTGGTTCCCAGACTTTATGAGTTCAAGCGCCCTACGAGGATGGCATCCCGCTCTCACCCTTACACTTTAGAAACATTTAAATGTAGCCGTCTCTTCTACTCCAATAGCTTCATGTCTCGCACCTCTCACCTGTGAAACTCTCTTCCCTATTCCAGTTTCCCTGAGAGCTATAATCTCCAACTATTCAAATGTAATGTCAATCGACATCTCCAGTTGCCTTGATCTATCCACTACCTTTCTCCTCATCCTTTCTTCTATCACTAGTATCTGATCTTGTTCTAAATTTTCTGTAACCCCTTGCAACCTAAACCAAAAAATCACTATCTTCTGAGGTTTGGATCTTGCTCCCTGTCCTATTCATGCTTTCCTCAAACATCTCTCTTTACTCTTGATCTCACTCTTTGTAATCCCGGGCATGCTAGTGACTCTCCTGCCTTGCCTGAGGCGATATGTTTAAAAACAAAAAGAAATTCCCTTACAGACACATGAACTATACAAAAATGCACACACACACGCATACGAGCGCACGCTCGTACACGCACACACACATAGGTCCTGATCTGGCATCTCGTCTACAGTCGTTTTCTCACAGACGTGATGTGGCTTCCCCTCTGTCTTTTCTACAGATATTTTCGTGACAACTGCGTTGATCAGTTACTTTTACTGGTTCCCAAACTGCATGATTTAAGACTGCTACAAGGTTGACATCTCGGACCCACCCTTTCACTGTCAAAACGGTTAAATGTAACCGCCTCTTCTACTCCAACAGCTTCTCTCGCAGAGTGGAACTCCCTTCCTCCTACTTGCTTCCTTGATAACTATAATCTTCAAATTTTCAAATGTAATGTCAATCACTGGTTCCCAGACTCCATGAATTCAAGCGCTCTACGAGGCTGGCATCCCGCTCTCAACCTTACACTGTAGAAACATTTAAATGTAGCCGTCTCTTCTACTCCAATAGCTTCATACCTCGCACCTCTCGCCTGTGGAACACCCTTCCCAATTACTGTTTCCCTGAGAGCTATAATCTCCAACTATTCAAATGTAATGTCAACCGACATTTCCAGTTATTTGATCTATCCACTATCCCTCTCCTCATCCTTTCTTCTATCACTCCTATCTGCTCTTGCTCCAAATCTTCTGCAACCTCCTGCATCCTAGTGGCTTCACGCCTTGCCCGGGCCTTAAAAAAAATCGACATCTTCTTATGCTTTGATCTTGATCATTGTCCTCCTCTTTGTACATTCCTCAAACACCCCCCTCTTTATTCTTGCTCTAACCCTTTGCTTGATAGTGGCACTCCTGCTTTGCTTGGTGTGAAATGCTTAAAAAAATATTTTCGCTGAAATATGAATCAACTTCAGGGAAAACTGACTAGCATCAGGTTTTTGCTTTTATTTTTTTTCTGGGACGCCATAATCTGTATAATACATAGATGAATGGATACGGTGTTTACTCATTTCCCCAAAGAGAATG
This sequence comes from Acanthosepion lycidas, assembly GCA_963932145.1. Classification (NCBI taxonomy): domain Eukaryota; kingdom Metazoa; phylum Mollusca; class Cephalopoda; order Sepiida; family Sepiidae; genus Acanthosepion; species Acanthosepion lycidas. The sequence goes on from OZ010601.1 coordinate 76,141,044, forward strand.
AGATGTGACACAAGGTCGGATTAATGTGGAGACCCTAGCGCGTACACTCGGGCAGGGACAAAAATTCCCCTCAGCCCCCGCAACCGTCGATTGCGGTGGCCTCGGTACGAGCACCGATCCCTCCCTCTGGTGCAATGGGAGGGCGCGGCCTCAGGCAGCTGTTACCCAGGGCTGGGCACCTGTCAGTATAATTTTCTCAGTTGCCCCTTGACAGAGAAGCCCCTGAGCGCACTCTGTCCAAGAGACGCAACTGAGAGATGATAATGCGCACAAATTACTTAGAGTAATTTATGCGCAAATGATTTTTTAAGCGTAGCTTAGATGTGGCACCTGGCCGAAAGTATGAGGCACCCAGTGAGAATCGAACTCACAAATCAGACGTAACTGATCTAGCAAGGCAAGCTGTCTAACCACATCGAGGTGCCCCATAAATGAATGGATATGCTGAGAAATCAAATTCTTTTTCTGTTTATGTTCGTTCATATTGGTTAAAACTTAAATAAATATCATTTAAATTTCATCCGTTGATTCTCAAATTATTGATGGCCATTCCAGATTCCTTGTGTTGAAAATTGCACAGAAAAAAAAAAGTTACTAAACACTGAAGTATATCTACATGAATACATGTGAATATAAACGAAGACAAATGGAAAATTTATGTTAGCCAACGCGTATCGTCCTCTGACGCGGGGTTCGCCAAACCTACTGCATGCGTGCTGCACGTGGCACGCCAAGCAATTTCTAATGGCACGCAGTCGCAAATGACATCACGATGTCCGAACCAATAATTACTACAACGCAAAGAAGATATTTAGTTCTTTCAATTTCAATATATACTAAAGTATGTAAGCAAATATAAATGGATATAAATCCGACAGAATGGAGAAAAATATTTGGAAAAAACAAACAAAAATCCTTAAATTATGTTAATTGTATTTTAATGAATATTGTCCTGAAGAAGGTTTATTAAACCGAAACGTCAGACGTTGACATTTCATTCATATTAAAACAACATAATTGCATTTAAGGATTTTTGTTTGTTTTTTCCAAATATTTTTCTCCATACATAAAATATATTGTAGAACAGGTGTATTGACGTTGGCTTGTATAAAAATACGTATGCCGTTGGCAGAGTGAATGACTTTAAAACCTTCAGGCGGCACGTTGTTAGCAAAAGGTTGCCGACGAATGCTCTGAGTTACGGTGTCAAGACAAACGTAAGAATTTTATTTGGAAACAAGTATTCATAAACATAAAGAAAATGTTGTTTTTTCAAAATTCTTAAATTTAAGGACGCTCATAAATATACCGTATATACTCGTGTTATAGTGCGAGGTTTAATGATCAATTTTTCACACAAAAAATAGCGGGGGTCGCATTATACACAGGTAATATTTTTGAGGTGGATAATAGTTATGCACTTTCGTTTACCGGTTATACTATTAACAGGTTTTTTTTTCTAAAGGAGTTAAAATTAATGCAAAAAAATTCAAAGTTTGTACTAAACATAAAAATCGGCTTATAAACGAGCATATACGGTTCATCAGGCTAACTGAAAAGTCTAGGTAAGTTATGGAGGATGCTAAGTGATATAATTTAAGGAGGAATGCTAAGTGATATAATTTAATGCCTGATAAATGAAATTGAGTAAATGTTACTGAATTTTTATTATTTTTGGGATAATGTAATTTTTATTTATATTATTTTTATTTGGGATTAATATATATATATATATATATATTATATTTTAAGTAATATTTAATATATGTGTTATATATTTTAAGTAGTATTTAATTTATATATTATAAATTCTAGATATTTAATTTCTGTATTATATATTCTAAATAATATTTAATTTATGCATTATAAATTTTAAATATTTAATTTATGTAATATATATTTTAAATAATATTTAATTTTTGTATTATATATTTTAAATAATATTTAATTTCTGTATTATATGTTTTAAATAATATTTAATTTATGCATTATAAATTTTAAATATTTAATTTATGTAATATATATTTTAAATAATATTTAATTTATGGATTATGAATTTTAAATAATATTTAATTTCTGTATTATATATTTGAAATAATAGAAGGTTTTGAATTAAACTGTTTTCTTTTAAATTTTTAACATTTTTATGTTGTCTAAGAAACATGTATTTCTTTCAGGAACGGAAGTTTTTTTTTTAATCTCAGATGCAAATTTCTATTTTGGTAAGATTTGATAGCTTCATCTCATGAATTTATAGTCCAAGTTACCGCCTTTTTTAATAAGTGTGATCCAAGTTGTTGTTCAATTTATTTCTATATATGACTAATGCATTTGATATTGTTGTGCATTATATCTTTTTTTTTATGTTCATAGATTCGGGTTTTTTTTCTGCAGGTTTCCCCATTATATTGCAAGGAGCATCTGTGACATTTTATATTATATATTCCTACACCAGAATTATTATTCTTATGGATATGTTTGTTTTCCTTTTCTCTTCATTCATATTGTCCGTTTACAAATATATTTTTAGCTATATTTCAAATATGACATATATGCATGGGTATATATAACACTGGCATATACTTATGCGGAACGGGATGTGGCTATATGCCTATAAAATGCTAGCATATTATCTCGATTTTCCCGACACTGAAATACGCATGGATTAGGTAATTTGTTGGCCTATCAAATAATTCTATAGTTTGAAACATGCGTAAATTATATCTGGGTCGTTCCATTCAAGAAAGATTTTCCCACCGAGAGGACATTTTTTTTCTTTATCATGGCGGCTATCGAAAGAAGATGGCGGCGTTTTATGCCCGTTTCTCTTGCTGATCGACCAAACGCATGGGTGACCAAATAGAATCCATGTTAGATTAACTATACAAATTTCTACAGTGAATATGAATGCATACCCACAAGATTTTCCCCTTTAGAATTGAGTCTTCTCACCATGAACAGGGTGGGGAAGCATTTGATGTATTTATCTAGGTGTAAAAACTTATAAATAAATGCATTATTTAGAATCAGAAAGGAAATGAGAACGTTTAAGTACTCTAAAGAGTGAACGTGATCTATTATCTATCTATCTATCTATCTATCTATCTATATATATATATATATATATATATATATATATATATATATATATATGTATATATATATGTATATATATATATGTATTTATATGTGTGTGTGTGTATTATAGTTTTTACATACGGACAAAAACATTTGCTCACTACAGCGATGCATTCTTGTTTAGATGCAGATACATCTCGATTGGCGAAAAACAAAAATGGTTATCTTAGATAACCAAAATTGGTTACCTGACCTTAGATAACCATTTTTTGATCTGACCAGTCGAGATGCAGCTAGCTGTTTTTTGTTCGTATGTAAAAATTATAATGAATAATAATAATTATTGCTCTACTCTTGGAACTGAGTCCTCTTTTAAATTAATGCTGTGAAGCTAGAATTTAAATTATTTTCGTTCTCATTACATTCGAATATCTATATGTGTGTTCGTGTGTGTGTATGTGGAATAAGAAAAGCAAATATACTCTCATAAGAGTATAGCAGAGTATCTTCGATTTTACGAGGATAAGAAATCGATTTTATAGCCAGTAAGGATGATTTGGTTTGGCTTGATTTGTACCTCAATGTGTTATTTAATGCCGACGTGATTTTTATTGCTGATAATTTTTTTTTCATTTAAAAAATCTATTTCTAGTAATATTTTTTAAAATTGTATAAATATTTTTTTTTCCTTTTCAAAAATGTACTGCTGGCAATAATTTATTACTGGTAATAATGTTTTTTTCTTCATAAACGCTTTATTTAAAATCAGAAAAGAATTGTCAAAGTTAAAATACTCTAAAAAGTGAACGTGATATATCTCTATCTACAGAAATAAAATATACAAAATGGTGACAATTTACGAATCGCACCCTATATATCTATATATATATATATTTACATACAAAGAAATAATCACACATAGAATCAATCAGAAATATTAATGCGATTAATGGTGACATCCGTCACTAGAAACATAATATATGCATTAAAATACTATTAATCCATAGAGTGAAGTGATCCTCGTCGAATCCATAGATGTCTGTAGTTTTCAGTTTATTTGATGTTAAAATGCTAGTACTTACGAATAGTCCTCTATTCATCATTAGGCACGTGTTTTTTTCCTATTCGTAACTACTAGCATTTTAACATCAAATAAACTGAAAACTACAGACATCAATGGTTTCTACGAGGATCACTTCACTCTATGGGTTAACAGTATTTTAATGCATATATTATATTTCTAGTGACGGATGTCACCATTAATCGCATTAATATTTCTGATTGATTCTATGTGTGATTATTTCTTTGTATGTAAATTATATGCTGCCTAATGTTTTATGTTTATATATATATATATATATATATATATATATATATATATATATATATGTGTGTGTGTGTGTGTGTGTGTGTGTGTGTCTGTGTGTGAAATAAGAAAGGCGTATATACTCTCGTAAGTGTATCGTCCAGTATTTTCGACTTTGTGAGGAAAAGATACCCATTTTATTGTCAGAAAGGATGTATTAGTTTGGTTTCTATCTCAATGGGTCAAATGTTTTTATTGCTAGCAACATTTTTTGTTTTCAAAAATATATTTCTGATAATTTTTTAAAAAATATATTGTTGCTATTTCTATTGTAAAAAACCTATTTTTACAGTTTCACAGTTTTGACCCCTTTTGGTGAGTTAACTATTTACCCATAACTGTGACCCTAATAAGGGCTACCACCCCGAATCAGGGTGGAACTAGGAACAACAGCAATTAAGAAGTGCTTTTACACTCCTCAAAACCTCCTGATAAGATGCCTTGCCACCGCATGTAGACTATCGTCATACACAGAACAACCAGAAATGTATATGTTCATATGTACGAATGCCAGACAGCAAGAAGGCATGAAAAGAGATCTTAGGTGAAATGACACACCTATACATCTTGAAATCACACCTCTATCTATGGTTGACGTCCTGGGTATGAAGATAAACTACACCCGCGTCCTGGGTAAGACGATAAAATACGTCCAACAGCATGGCTTTTGATCAAGAAGTTTTGAGGAGCGTAGAATCACTTCTTAATTGCTGGTGCTCCTAGGTCCGCCCTGACCCTGTTAGGGCCCCAGTTATGGGCAAATATTTAACCCTGAAACTTGGGTAAAAACACCACTAAAGTGTAAAAATAGGTTTTAATGCCAGAAATACTTTGTAAAAATATATTTCCAGTAATAAATTTTTGGAGAAAAAATTATTGCCAGAAAAACATTTTTTAAGGAAAAATATTACCAGAAATAGATTTTTGACAAAACAAAATATGACCAGCAATAAAAATTATCGGCATTAAATAACCCATTGATATTGATATGCCGTAAAACAAAATAAATCAAACCAATCTAAATCAAAGAATACATATTCTATTTATACGAATCTATCCTAAAAATGTTGTCGGCATTAAATAACCCATTGCGGTTGATATGCCGTAAAATAAACCAAGGCAATTTAAACCAAAGAATACATATTCTATTTATAGGAATCTATCTTTAAAATGTTGTCGGAATTTAATATGCCGTAAAACAAAATAAACCAAAGCAATCTAAACCAAGGAATACATATTCTATTCATACGAATCGACCCTAAAAATCTTGTCGGCATTAAATAACCTATTGAGGTTTGTATGCCATAAAACAAAATAAACCAAACCAATCTAAACCAAAGAATACATATTCTATTCATACGAATCTACCCTAAAAGTTTTGTCGGCATTAAATAAACCATTGATGTTGATATGCCGTAAAACCAACCAAACTAAACCAAAAAAAACTAGCTATGGTTATCAGCAATTGAAAAGGCCCAAGATACGAACTATGACATGAAGATGCCAAAATCAAACAAGTATAGAAGTGCAAATATGTGGGAAGTGTTTTAACAGAGAATTTAAAATGTGTCACAGAAATTCGAAGGCGTATTAGAATAGATTTCCCAAACCTAAGCAAAATAACGAGAAATGAGAAAATTCCGTCAGAAATAAAAAATAAAGAGAGTTATGAAGTTTTGATATCTGTTTCTCTTGCTGATCGACCAAACTCATGGTTGACCAAATAGAAGCTATGTCAGATCAACTATACAAATTTATATCGAAGTGAATGCTAAACAATTTCCTCACAGATGAAAAGAAGACGAGAGACAGAAGAAATGCGATTCTACAGAGGGATACTCAGTTTATCAGGAATGGAGCGCGTAGGAAACGAAAACTTTTTGAAAAATCGAAACAGAATCGGAAAAGATACAGATGAAAACAGCTGAAACTTCTCGGCACATAATGAGGAAGGAAGGAATGGCAAATTTAATATACGCAGGACATATAGAAGGCAAGAAGAAAAGTGGTAAACAGCAGGCCACCTACCTGATCAGATTGTGTGAAGGAGTAAAATCTTTTCTTCTTACCTATATGATATGTAATATTACCAGAAATAGATTTGAAAAAAATATTAGCAACAATAAAACTTTATCGGCATTAAATGAGCCATTGAGGTTGATATGCCGTAAAATCAAAACAAACCAAACGTATGTGATATGTAAGACGTGAGCAATATTCGACTCTGTGTGTGTGGCATGGTGCGTTGAAGCTAAGAAATTATTTATGAATATATGTCTGAGACAAGTACGCAATATGGATTTTTATTTAGAAGTAAATCCAAGATATATGCTACAGAAAGGTATATTTTGTTAATACAGTATTCAATATAGCAGAAATGTTCATATATATTTTTTAGGAAAGGCCCTTCCTTTAATTTAACTTCCAGACGAAGTATAGACTGTACAAATCGCTGGCAGTCTCCATTCTCCTGTATGGATGTGAAACGTAGACACTGTTGGCAGAAACAGAGAGAAAGATCCAAGCGTTTGAGAACAAATGCACGAGAAAACTCTTTGGCTTCTTCTATGGGAAACATAAAACCAATAGGTTTTTGCGTAAAAGGTTTGAAAGTTTTATGGGCCACCAGGAACCTCTTCTCGCCTCTGCCAAACGGAGAAAAATGGCGTAGTTTTGAAACGTTACAAAGTTCGACAGCCTGTGTAAGACCATAACGCAAGACACTGCTGCTCTACTCTTGTATTGAGTCAGTTTTTAAATTGAATGTTACGATTGTCGTAAATAGAACTTATTCGTTCTCATGTACCTTGGATATATATATATATATATATATATATATATATATATATATATATATATATATATTCAGTTGTATGTATATGAGTTAGTGATCCTGGGTTTGAAACCCAGGGTCACAAACTCATATCCATATAACTGAATATGTTAGCTCTATCACTGATATTGAGAACTTTCCACTAAGTACCGCGCATATATATATATATATATATATATATATATATATATATATATATGGTTGGATAGATGTGAGCTTGTGACACTGGGTTTCACGCTTTATCGATCGTCAGACAATGTGAAACCCAGGGTCACAAGCTCACATCTATCCAACCATATATGTTAGCTCTATCTCTGATATTGAGCGCTTTCTAATAAGTACCGCGCATATAATATATAAATAATTATACACATATATATAGTTATTTATTTATATTTATATACACACACTTTCCACACACACACACACACACACACACACACACACACACATATATATATATATATATTAGGTTGGTGCAAAAATAATGTCGTTTTCTCACATATGTTAATATGTGAGAAAACGACATTATTTTTGCACCAACCTAATATATATATATATATATATATATATATATATATATATATATATATATATATATACATATATATATGCAAGGGTCCGTTTTAAGACATATCTACGTAAATTTATTTCCGTATTTCCGTATTTCCGTATTTGAACGATGAGGTGTGGTAAACAATGGGGAGGTCGTGGCATAAATAGCAGAGTGCCTGTCGCAACAGAATTCACTTATGGATGTCCAACATGTCGGGAATCTTTTTTCCTCTTCCTTCGACTTTGGTGATAATAGACGAATATTAACAAGCGTAAAAATGGCCGACAGCCGGTAGGAAAAAAAATTCACCTACTTTATGTCTCTCTCTCTCTCTCTCTCTCTCTCTCTCTCTCTCTCTCTCTCTCTCTCTCTTTCCTGTGGTTTCTTTTATCCGCTCTTTCTTCGCTTCTCTCTTTTGTCGTCTCTATTTTGATTCGTACTTATCATTCAACATTAATCTTTTTTTCCCCATTCTTTCCTCTTTCTATCTCTCTCTTTTTCTGTCTCTTTCTCGTAGTCTCTTATTCAATCTTCTTTCTGCCTCTCTCTGTGTTTATTTTGAAGCGTATATATCATTCAATGCTTCTATTTCCATACCTCTATTATCCCCCGCCTCTCTATCGCTCTCTCTCTCTTTCTGTCTCTTTCCTGTGGTCTGTCTTTTTCGCTTTTCCTTTGACTCCCTTTCTCTCTCTCTCTTCATCTCTATTTTTACTCGTATCTATCAGAGAATGTTTCTCTTTCACTATCGCTATTCTATTCTTCCCCTCCCTCTTTTCTTCTCTCACAATTTCTTTCTATTTCTTTGCTATTTGGTTTTCTTTACATATACCTCTCTCTTCGTTTCCTTGTCTCTTTTTTTTCTCTCTTCTAACTTCCTACTCTTTCACCCTAAATATCGTCAACATTGAATTTCTCCTTTTTTTTCTTTTTTTTTTTTTGTTTCACTATCTCGGGTTTTTTTTTTTTATTTGGCACTCTCTTTCTCTTTATTTTTCTGCTTCTCTCTCTTTCATTCTGCATCTATTATTTAACCACCCTCTCTCTCTCTCTCTCTCTCTCTCTCTCTCTCTCTTTCTCATGAGTTTTATTCTCTCCTTTCTGTAACTTTCATCCCACGTGTCCTAACATTCACGTTCTTCTTCCTCTTAGTTTTCTGATTTTCTACCTCTCTCCTTCTACTATTTCTTTTCCTCGTTTTCCACTATTTTTTACCCCAAGCAAAGCAATAAAGGAAGAATGCAAAACACTATTAAGATGGTAGAACAATAAAGAAAAAGAATAGAGAAGACATAAGATAACAATTGACATTGCATTTAAATTTTTGAAGATTAATGTTGCCTGGAAAGCAAGAGACCGAAATAGAGCTTCACAAGAGGGAACAGCGATAGAAGAAACTGTTAGCATAGAACTTACGGTTACATCTAGCCTTCTCAACTGTAAAATGTTGAAACCTAATTGTGAATATGGTACTGCGCGGAAATTGGTAAAGTCTGTGACCAAAGAAGAAAGCTCATCAGAAGAATGTCCAAGAAAATATTTATAAAACAGGAAAAACTATGTTACGGCGTTGGAAAAGTGACTGAAGCCGAGATGCTAGCTCAAGACCATTAATATTGCAGATTTTTCTGTGTATTTTATCTAGAATTTTTAAATACATAGCAGAAACACCAAATCATATATAACAACGGTATCCAATGCAAGGACGAATTTTTCTAATGATTATCTTTCATTCATTTTCTTTCTTTCTTTCCTTCTCTCTCTCTCCCTCTCTCTCTATATCTCTCTCTCTCCCTTTAGTATTTCAACCTTTCTGTCTCTTATTTCTTACTTCGATTTCTATTTTGTTTTTAGTCCTCATACTCAACACAGAGGCCCACATAAAGTGCTTTAAGTAGACAGTACTACCCTGGGTGAAGAGGGTGGCTGCTTGAAGACCCTATGTCTGGCAAAAGTACTCTGTGCCACACAATCCACTTGATTATTATGTGTAGGGCGATGTTTTCGTAATTTTGACGACAATTTATACTTCACATCATAGATGCAGAGTGCGATGGATAAATTGTCATCTAAATTACGCAAAAATTGAAAATTATACTGATATCTCATTTTAACAGGTATAGTTACCAACAGGATACAAAAATATCTTGAGATATTAAGAGTAAATTTATTCAATAAAATCACTTCAACCAGGGCTTCGAGATGACTTTGAATCTCCTGCATCTCTTCTGGGCGGTCTCCTTGTTTAAGTTGGTGAATCTTGCCATAATGCTTGCCTTTTTAGTTTATCTTTGGTGTTACAAATAGTTTTGTCAGTTTCTCGTTCAACTGCGCCCAGTTTATCAAATTTCTGGTAGAGTGAATTGCGTCATGGTGCTCTTTTTCTCATAAATGGTGCCCTACTGACCCTAATATAATGTGTTGTCGAAAAAATCAAAAACAAACAACGCGCATGCGTGAAATTAAAAATATAAAATGGTGACAATTTAGTCATTACGCCCGTGTGTGTCTGTCTATCTATCTATCTATCTATATATATATATCTATATATCTATATATCTCTTTCTTTATATGTATATATATATATATGTATATATATATATATATAGATAGATAGATAGATAGATAGATAGATACTATATATAAATGTACGTCGAGATCAGTACTTTTCTAATTACATACGCTTTATGCGTGATATTGATCATGTTAACCCATAATTATAGGATACCTTAAAATTATATTTTTATTATTAGGTTGTTGCAAAAATAATGACGTAATAATGTCGTTTTTTGACGTTACGTCAAAAAACGACATTATTACGTCATTATTTTTGCACCAACCTAATATATATATATATATATATATATATATATATATATATATATATATATATATATATATATACACCCACACACACGTATGTATGTATGTATTTGGACAGTTTCTAAACACTCTGTCCAAACAAAAAAGAAAACACTTGTTCGAACACAAGAAAAATTAAATAATAAGCTGTAAATAATATAATATAAATATATAATAATCTGTAAATAATATAATATAAATATATAATAAGCTGTAAATAATATAATATATATATGCATTCTTCATTAAGCATGCACATATATATATATATATATATATATATATATATATATATATATATATATATATATATATATATATATAAATTAAACTTCCATTGAGCCGTACCGTCCACGTCTAAGTTTGATTACATTTTCCACGTATTCAACAGCCGGTCGGTAAGATTTATGTGCCAAAATGGACACGTTATGCACCACAGGCAAGTTTAAAATTTGAAAGTATTAAACTCGCTGAGTGGAGAGAAAAATGCCCATCCGTCCAGGATGAATAAACCGTAAATCCGCATTTATTCTATAAATCAAAAAACAACACACACAGACACACACGCACACACACAGATACACACATACACAAACATGCCTAATAAACGAAAGTGATAAATGTTGTTGTAAATTTTTCATAATGTAATTATTATTTATTAAATTTTCATTTGAGAAATTATTTAATGTACCGGGTGTAACAGCAAAATTGTCCAAACCTTGTAACAGCAAAATTGTCCAAACCTTGTAACAGCAAAATTGTCCAAACCTTGTAACAGCAAAATTCTCCAATTGCTAGATTAAGCTTTGAATCGTTCTATCTTAGAAATGATTAAAGGTATCTTACTGGGATTCTCCGAAGTTTTTATAACACTATTGGACTCTACTTTGTACAATAAGAATATATATAGCTCTCAGGTGAAATGATGATTGCTCTTCCTGTCGTGTCCTCCTAATTCATTTTTCCTCTGTAATTATCCCTCTTTTTTAAACGGATTCACCCTTTTCTTGATTCCTGAATCGAATTTGAAGACAGAAGCCATATATGAATGTTGGTACCATTACTGAAGGCCACAATGATCATTTTTTTGCTCCCAATATTGCTCAATTGAAAAGACAGTGGAACTGACACAAAACGATTTTAACCCGTTCTCTTTCTAGTTGAATAATTCAAAGGGCTTTCAGTGATTCTTACGACACACGTTATTTTTTTTATTTTTTTTTTTTTTTGTTTAGATATTAAATATTTTGTGGGAGGGAGAACTATTCCATCCTGTTTTGGACAATTTTGCTTTTACTCCTTGTATATGTATATTTGAAATTATAGAAGGTTTTTAATTTAAACGTTTTATTTTAATTTTTTGGAATTTCATGCCTGGAAAAGGGAGTGGATCTTTTAGGAAAGGAGTTATTTGAAAAAATCCAATGCACATATTTATATTTAGGTAAAAGAGAACTTATATAGACGGAAAATTCTTGAGTTGCCTCTACTGAATGTTATCTTTATTCTTTCTGTATTTTTACAGATATATTGTTTACTTATATCTGAAATTTTACACATACACATACCCACACGTAATTATATATATATATATATATATATATATATATAAAATTTATTCAAAAATTATAATATATGCATCACTACAAAAATGGCCATTTTGTTTCAACACTTCTGGAGTCTTGTCAAGTGATATTGTTGACTGCAAAGGGTTTTAAGAGTTCAAATACCAACGAAAACCCCTCAGTAGTGGAAATATTGTAACGAAACCTATAAGGACCAATACGAATACAAATATATGGTAATTCAAAATAACGTCACAAAATACTATAAAAACAATCTATTGGCGCATTAAAGTTAAAATTAGATTAAATTAAAAATCATTATAACTAATTAAGTTTTAATTTCACAGTACAATTAAAAATGACTCTAAATAAATATATACTCGTTTAAATGAAGTTATAGTAACTCGGACGCACAAACATACATACAAATATATATATATATATATATATATGTGTGTGTGTGTGTGTGTGTGTGTGTGTGTGTGTGTGTGTTTATGTATATAGGGTGATGGAAACTGCAATATTTCTTGCGGGTGTGGAGTTTTGAAACAATACACATTGATTGACCATGGTTTAATAATAATAATAATAATAATAATAATAATAATAATAATAGAGCTGACATAGTGTTTTGTCTATTATTATTATTATTATAACAACAACAACATTTCTGCAAAATAGTATAACAATAATTTGTGTGTGTGTGTGTGCGTGTGTGTGTGTGTGTGTGTAAAAACAGTAAAATCGCTAACCGAACCGTTCCTCTTTTGCTAAATTGGTAAAGCACGCCAGGCTATATGACGGTTCTGCATAGGATACAGGTTCGATTCCTGTCGGAGGACGCATATCTTCTATGAAAATCTCTCGGACATATTAATATTGTTTATTATAAACAGAGCATTTACTTAAATATTTGTATCTATAAAAAATAACGTATAAACATATATATATATATATATATATATATATATATATATATATCCACGAGGTACTTTGGGTATGATATATATGGTCCCGAGGTAATTGAACTTCATTTAAACGAGTAGTATTGCATTTAACCGCCAATGTTTATTCCATTTTTATTGTATTTTTTAAATGAATTTTGGAAATTCCATCTCTCTTCTCTCGAAAAACACTAAGATCTTTTGTTCGAACTCAGTTAATGATTCAGGATTATATCTCAAAGATAAAAGCCGACACAATTAGCTTTTTCAACATTGCTTTGCTATGAGCAACCATCTACTTTAATTCTGAACATTTGGTTATCGGAAGAATCCCCCATAGGATTTTCTTGTCAGACTAGGATCGGCAAATAATATTCAAAAGAAATTCTGTTGCAAACATAAAATGAGGATATTTTTTTCTTTATTTCTTCATTTTTTTTTTTTTGTAGAAAAAAAATTAATTTTTGATAACATGTCTAGATGTACGAGTGGAACTTAACGCATGTGTGTAAGCGTTGTCGATATTTTTTTTCAATTAAATGATTTTTTTTTTAATGCTAATTATTCTTAAATGCAGTCATTTAAATAGAAAAAAATGAGTAGAAAAAATAATCTATAAGATTAATTAATCTCACTATTTCAGAAATTATAATTGCGTTTTAAAAAGACGAAGATTTTTGTGGTGGGGATGCTCAGACATTTTGTGATAAAAAAAAGCCAAAAGCTATTTTTCTGGTAGGAAATTAAAAATTAAAAGAATTAAATTTCTTTATAAAAGTTCAAGTTGGGGACAAATTATTCCTTTTGTTTATTTATGCTACATTATTTTTCCACTATTTACATTATTCAGACTATTTTCTCGTCGATGGATCTAACCAACGCCTTTATTCACTGTGCAATGTTTCCTTGAGGACATCTGTGGATGAATTTCTGGGTATTATAAACCTAATGTCTTCAGCAATCTTTTTTTACCAGTGCTCATATTGCAATTTTTTCTGTTATCATTGCATACTAGAGCACATATTGCTATTTTTGTTAATATCGCTTTTCTCTGGCACTCATTACTGGTTCCCATATTGTATTTATTTCTATGCTTGGTCGGCTCAGGAGATTTTTGTGACCTAGCATATGTGCTGATTCTTTAAGTTTACGAATTCTCCAATGATGTTCTTTGTCTATGATCTCGAGTTGATCCCACAGATGGCGGTGATCTCCCTTTTCTCTCTACATGTGATCAGCTATGCCTGATTTTTCCACTTCTCTTCGTGTTACAGGTTTTTTGGTGTTCTTGATGCCTTACCTTAAGGGGGGCGACTTGTCTCCCCTTTATATTTCATTCCGCAGCAGCACGTGATAGCGTACACGCAGTCTTTAGTCATGTTCTCCTCTTTGGTATTTTTTCCCGATTAAAAAAAAATTGACATCGGATTTTTTTTTTCTTTTTCTTAATTCAAGATGAAATTCTGCTTTGATTTTATTTCCCAAATAAACGACTGATTTTTTTTTATATATTTTTTAAATGTCCTACTTAAATATTGAAATTTTCTGTTGGCGACAACAGTCTATTATGAATTTCTAGATTATTCTTTTCAAACTTATATATTTCTCCGCGTGGAAGTCCACTTAGGAAGTCCACTTGCTAGCTTTCTCTACAAGTGCTACTGCTATCATGTTACCCAATATTACCTGCAGCATAGTGGGGACATCGCCGACTAATCCAGTTTCATCACAAGGCTTTTCTCATTAGTCACCCACCAGGAATAAAAGCAAAACCTGTCATAGGACGGGCGAACATTCTTGTAGGGTCAACGGCCATCTACAATATACATCGTGTACAAATATCATCAATATATATATATATTATATACCATGTATATATGCACCTAGCGTCGGTGCAATGGTTAGCAAGCTTGTCTTGCTAGAACAATTACGACTGAATAGTGAGTTCGATCCTCGCTACGTCTCCCATACTTTCGGCCGTGTGCCGCATCTAAGCTACGCTTGGAAAATCGCTATATTGTATGTATATTTATATCAGTCGCATTTTGCTATTGTAAATGTCTACGTTTTTTAAGGCGTGTCATCATTTTTTTTTTTTTTCCAAAATCGTGCAAGTCATCAGAATTAAGCTTCGGGTGAAATTGAACGAAACAGCTACTGAAAATTTTTCTCACACTTCTTCATGAGAAGATTTTTACAAGAGGGGGTCAAAACTATTTCGGCAAAATTGAGAATTTGTCAAGTATGATTGCTAAGAGTTAGGAGCATCGTTGTTCTTAAGTTAAAATAAGTATAGCCCTGGCTCACTTCCATCCGTAAAAGAAAATGCAAAAAATCAGTACTCGATATTTTTCTCTTTCTTTATGTGCCAAAAAAGAAAAATTATATTTGTAAGGAAACAAAACACTTAAAAAAACACACTTGCTTGAGAAAATCTTCTCAGACTGACTAGATTTTCCTTTTAAAATCGTCTGCTGCTTACAATTCTTTTACCGCTCAAAAAAGATTGTCATAGCAATCGATCAGATCACTATCCTTTTAAATGCTCGTTTCTAAAATAAATCTCTCTGTATATATATTTATGTTAAATACACGGTGTCCTAAACGTGAAAAACTGTTTAAATTTTTATATTTATTTACCAAATTAAATAAGGTTCCTGTATGTGACAATATATTATTTGGAAATTTTATTGGTCTAACTATGGCAGATGATGTCATCCAAATTCCTTCTGTTTTTTTAGTTCGCAAATGTACTTTTTCTTCTAAATACAATGTGGCTTTTGGGACACTTTTTACTAGATTTTTTTTTTAAATCTAAGCGTGATAAATTTTTGTTTATAAAATTAAAATATTTTGTTAAATTTTTATTACTGAATGCCACACCATGTTAATGACGAATGTTTTGCACTCTCATGAACCGGAAAAAAAAATCGAAATAAATCTTTGCATAAATCATAATCATAGTATTATCCGCTTCCCTGCAAGGAAACGTTCAGCATTCATTGCCCGAACTGCCAGTACTGTTTTCGGTTGAATTTATAAAATCATTCTCTTGAAAGCAATATTTCAGGAAAACAGATTTCACAAGTCCAGTAGCTGTTATCACTCTTGCCTGTATTGATAGGGATGTCCTTGCCAACCTTTGTTGATGATGGGTTGAAATGTTAATATCGTTATTATTTCATTATTTTCTCTTCATTTTGCATGATATATATATATATATATATATATATATATATATATATATATATATATATATATATATATATATATATATATATATATATATATATATATATATATATATTTTGGTTGTTGTTACTGTTGATAGTCCTAAAGTGATTTGGTTTGTTATTTAGTAGGGTCCTTTGTTTGTGATTCTGTAGCGCCAATTCAAAGAAAAGTGATATTTCCTAAGGCCCGCAGGCTTTGCTCGCTCAAAGACTTTTTTCAACATTGATCTTAGAAATCGGTTATATACAACTGACAGTTTAAATATTTCTGAACAAATTTGTTGACATCCATGTCATCCATATGAAAGTTTTAATCAGACGAGTCTATTTAAGAACCTGACTTTAGTTTTCAGGTGTGGTCTATATTAATACAGAGATTTGCATCCAGCCTAGAACAACACTTAATTTCAAACCATACGAAAACCAGACGTAAGACATACAATGCAGCTATTGACAAGTTCTTGGATTTCATAATGACTCTATAATATCAAGTGCGGTCGAACTACGACTGAGTGAGAGTGTTTTTATTTCGTTAATTCTTTATCAGCATCATCATCAATATACTTACTTTAAAGATTCTTTGTTCCTAGCAAGTTTATTTCTTTTCAGTTTATTTTTTTTCGGTCTAAGCTGTTTTAAATCCGTTCAAATATCGTTATTGATAAACCACAAACTTCACAGCAAGAACCAACAACATAACCAAATATACTATTCGTCCGTGCATTGAATAGTGTTGCCCCAGTTACTCATCTCGACGTTCTTGACAAACAAGGATCTGCAATGTAATCGATCCTGACTTGGCATTTCGACTTCAGTTACTTTTTCAACGATGTAACGTGGCTTCCCTGTGTCTTTTCTACAAATAATTTCATGGCTACTGCTTTAACGATCTTTACCCCCTAGTGCTCCGACTAGGTGAACTTAATTACGAGTTTAATGCTACTAGATTGGCATAAATGTAACTACCACTTCAACTCCCACAAGTTTCATTGCTTTCCTGATAAATACAATCTTCAAAAATTTAAATGCAACGTCAGTCTACATTTTCTATCTTCTTGAACCCTGTTCAGCTTTTATCCTTTCCTCAATCCCTCCTATACACAGTCTTTTCTCTCCACTTCATTCTCTGTAATCCCCTGAGAACAAATGGCATTCCCGCCATCCTTGGGATGAAATGATTAGTTCGTTCGTTTTGTTTTACGGCATATCAACTTCAATGAATTATTTAATGCCGACAAGTTTTTTGTTGCTGCTAATTTATTTTTTCAAAAATGTATTAATGGTAATAATGGATTGCTGGTAATAATTTTTCCTTCAAAAATATTTTTCCTTCATTTTTTGTTTGTTTTGTTTTACGGCTTTCAACCTCAATGAGTTATTTAATGCTGACAAGATTTTTATTGCTGGTAATATTTTTTTTACAAATATATTGCTGGTAATATGTTTTCCTTCAAAAATCTATTTCTGGTAATATTTTTTCTTCAAAAATGTATCGCTTGTAATTTTTTTTTTTTTTAAAGTATAGCTTGTAATAACTTTTTTTACAAAGTATTTCCAATATTAAAACATATTTTTTACACTTTCATAGTGTTTTGACGCCATTTTGGGGTCAAAATATATACTGCTGGTAATAATGTACTCCTATAAATAATTTCTTTTCTTCAAAAATATATTGCTGTTTTTTTTGTTGTTTTTTTTTTGTTTTTCAAAAACGTATTTCTGGAAATTCTTTTTTCCAAAAAAGAATTGCAGGTATTAAAACCTATTTTTATACTTTCATAGTGAAGTTTAACTATTTTCCCATAGCTGGGACCCTAACAGGTGCTACCACCCAGGGTCATGATGGACCGGGGAACACCAGCAATTAATAATATAAGAAAAAGGAAACATTATTGGTGGAAGAGAAAAATAAAAGTACAGGAATAAAGAAGACAGATGATAAGGAATGAGCATTGAATTTCAATTGTTTGATGACCAATGTTGACTTGAAAGCAAGAAAACTTAAAAACAAAAGCGAGAACTGGGAGTAAAGAAACTGTTAGCATAGAATGTATATCTAGGCATATCAATTTTAAAATGAAGAGACCTATCAGCCAATCTAGTATCGTGCATAAAGGCACGTTCAATTGACGAATTATTGGTGCAAAAATAATGTCGTTTTCTCACATATGTTAATATGTGAGAAAACGACATTATTTTTGCACCAACCTAATACATGAAAATATTTATAGAATAAATATTTAAGAGTGAAGCTAGGTTACGGAGGCGGGAAAGAAAGTAACTGAAGCCGAGATGCCAGGAGACATAAAATTGAGAAACGGACTGAAGAATTGCTTCTTATTTTTTTCTCAAACCTTTTTTGCGACATTCTTGGATTCAGTTCTTATTTTCTTGTTATAATTTTGCCGATGTTTCCAACTTTCTTACAATCCATATCCAACTTTAGATATATAAAATTAAAAGTTAAATGTCACTAACTAGCATACCATGACACACGGAATGAGAGAGACACTCAATAATGAATTTGTTACGAGAACGATCTCAAAGATATCTCAAAGGAAAAGATGTGGTTGCAAGAAAACTCTCCAGGTATAGATGAGTCGTTGCAATCAGTTGTCGCAATATTATCAACATAAACTCTTTAATAACACCGAGTAAAAGATTTGTCCTTGGGTAGAAACTGTTATTACCTATTTGCTGACGCCTTGAAAGTATGAAAAATAGCTAATATTTCTTTCAAACTTTTCTGACCAGAATAATGGTATTTTTTTAATGTACCTATTCCCACTGGGGGAAAAGGTGAATATGAACATTCTTGTTCAAGCAAAGTAGGAATAAAACGACATATAGCTGAAACTTGCATTATTTACATTATTCTGACTGTTATTCTCATCTTCCTTGCCATATTCACAACGTTTCGGCCATTGTACGCTCCGGCTTTCTTCAGGTGATTAGAATCTCGAACTGAATCCTTTATTTCGTCCACCGGGGTAGATTGTTCAGGTTTCACGCGCCATTTCTCTTCCGGGTGCCTCAGTTATTCACCTTTAACTTAACTCTCCAAGTTTTGGTTCACCACTGCTGTGGTCTGGTATTGAACTCACAAATCTTTGGATCTAATCACTGGATTTAACCAACATCTTTATCCACTGAGATATAGACAGATATAGATCAAAAGTAGTATTTATTTATTTGTTTATTAATGTGTTACTGCAAATTTTACTGTACATATATTATAAATTAAAAATTTTGGTGGGTAAATTTGATAATTTTTGTAGCCCCTGATGTAACACAAGAAACCGGTTAATACTAAGAAAAGGTAAAAATATCCGTGCAAATGTAGAAGGAGATCATTCAGAAGTAAGAAGGTAGCCATGTTTCTGACCATGCCAATCGATAAGGACATTCAGTATCAAACATTTGCACTGTCCTAAAGAACAATAAAAAGAAAAAAGCTTGATGTAGCCAAGGGAGTTAGCATAATTACCAAGCATCATCCAAAATCCCCTGAAAATGTTGAGTCTCTGTTGTTGGTGTGGACGAAAGAGAGGCAGCCATGAGGTGATTTCGTGTCTGAAGATATTACATGTGTAAAGGCAAGGGCACGGTACATGGATCTTATCAGAAAAATACCAGGCACCTCTTCTGAAGATGTGAATGCATTTAAGGCAAGCCAAAGATGGTTTGAAAAATTTAAAAAGAGAACCGGCTTCCACAGTATCGTAAGACATGGAGACGCTGTGAGCTCTGTGAGGTGTTTTCAAGTGACCGAAAATACAAACCTGACCCTAAGAGAATTTTGGAAGGATCACTTCAGTATCCTAAATTGCTTAAATCTCATTGATAAAGCCTGGAGTCTCAGTGATATATTTATTTACATTATTTTTTGTATAATCTTTAAAAAAAATACTTTAATTTTGTATAGAAAATGATTTTTATTGATTTTTATATCAATAATTTAATTGTTTCGAGATACGGAATTTCCAGTTACGAATCTTCTCCTGGAACGAATAACATTCGTAGGTCGAAGTTCCACTTTTTTTTTAATTCTTCACACATCTGTGTTGACAAGGTCAATAAGTAAGTCATGTGGACCGAAATAGCTATTCAAATGAGGTCATTTTAGATTTCCATCCTATGTAATTTATATAGTCTGTTATAATAAATACACTGAGCTCTTTTTGTGGATCAGTTTTAATATTTTATTTTATTAGAATTCATTTGGATTATATACCAACAGATTATATATATATATATATATATATATATATATATATATATATATATATATATATATATATATATATATATATATACACAAATTTAAATTTCAACATAAACGACTAGCAAAGCATTGCGGTTAGGTTTTTTTATTATTTTTTTCTTGTGTTCTCGTAGTTTTCTTCTTTTGTACACGTAAATAATCTAGAAATTGTCCAAACGTTTTGTATGTCCGAAGGCTACGTCTACATAATCGCAGTAAGTTGTCAGCCGTTTTAATACTTGTATAAAAGTGGGTATTCCTGCCCAAGCAAACAATTATATATATATATATATATATATATATATATATATATATATATATATATATATATACACGTGTGTATGTGTGTGTGTGTGTGTGTGTGTGTGTGTGTTTCATTAAAGACGACAAACAAGGTACTACGATTGAGCTTTTTATTTAATTTTTCTTGTCTCCGAACAAGTGTTTTCTTTTCTGGACACACAGTGTGTAAAACTGTTTAAATGTTTTTCAATTCCGAGCGCTTTCGGCTATAGTTTTAGCTGTTATCAAGGATGATTTTATTTTTGCTTTTTGATTGCGTGTATTGGTTGTGTGTATGGTTTTAGAGTTATAGGGATGTTTTATTTTGCGAACACAGTCAGCACATTGTGGCCGTTTTCGTACTTAACATAATTATTTTGACTAATTTTACATGTGGACGATGTTATTATGTTTGCATTTTCTACTAGTATATTTCGGATGGAGCCTGATAATTTGGTGGGTGTGTTTAAATGGATTCTTATAGAGCTGTGGTCAAATAGGTGTGACGTACGGCATCTGGATTAACATGTAGTCGTGTGTTCGAGGTAATTATATCTGAATTCGGTTTGATAATGAACACAGTTCCTTAAGGGACATTTGAACTCATAGATAATGTTCGTTGTAATTTTGATTTCGCTGGTGTGTTGTTATTTTTTAGGATAAGGTTAGCTGTTTTAAACTTTTTGTAGTAGATAATTTGATTTTTTTTTTTTTTTGTTCAGATCAATTGAGGTAGTCTCTTTCTTTATGAATCATCTTGTATGTAGTTAATATGCATTTGTTGTTTTAGAAAAAATATATTTTTGACTGTATTAACTATCATTGTTATATACCTTGGGAAGAAATTTGGTGGTCTGTAACGTGGTTAGGGAAGCCATTAATAACTAGAGTTTGAATTCTGGTGTGCTCTGTTTAGAAAGTTTTTTTATCACTACTATTTTGTATCTGACTGGGAATTCTCTTTTAAATTTAAGGTTGCATGAGTTTCTGCTAGCTGGTATTTTTTTTATATAACGAGATGATTACAGCGTTATTACTATATTATACGAGAACGTCTGAAATGGGAGCTTTTTGTAGGTAAAGTTATGGACTAATTCTTTAGTGTTATTTGCTAAAATAAAAACATTGTCTACGGAGCGGATATTTATTTTAGGTTTACCGACCTCTTTAAATGTTATATTTTCTACATGGGACGTGTAATAATTGGAGAAGAGGATTTTGCATACTAGCGCCATTAGTTTGGGTGTAAATGTTGCCATTATTGGCATAGAATGGGACTTCGGTTGAGCATGCTTGTAATAATTTTTTGAGAATAAATGGTTTCATGGATGGCGAAGGGATAGAATTATTAGTGTTCACAGAAACAGATAATGTCAATGGTTTGATCGACGGGGATGTCTGTGAATAAATTTTCGACGTCAAATGACTCTATGATACCTTGGTTTGGTTTAGTAGTTTTGAAAATTTCGGAAGAATTCGTGGGTGGATGTGCTGCTTAATTGGTAGGTAGGTATGTCGTTCAGGAATTTTGATAGCTCATAGATACGTGTTGGGATTTGGGAAATGATTGCTCGTAGTGGATATCCAGGTTTATGGGGTTTTATATCTCTATCTATAAAATGCAGGATGTGTGTGTGTGTGTGTGTGTGCGCGCGCGCGTGTGTGTATGTGTGTAACGAATGCACGGCTGCAATTTTCGACGGATTTGCACCAAAATTTACATGCATTGTTCCAAGTTAGCGCGATCGCCAACACCGACTTTGCATTTCCCAACTCCCAGTGGAAATAATCGATTGTTCATGCTTCTACAGCAGTTTTCATGTAGTTTGCCGCCATTTTGTACGAGCCAGAGTGGGAGCCTATAGCTGGCGGTCACGAATGGGCAGGAAGATTCTATTGGCCAGCGTGAGAGCCAACAGCTGACTGACACGAATGTTAACTAGCAAGCTAGCATGCAAAAAATCGATAGCTGCATTCGCCACAAGTGGGAAAAATTTAAATCTGCATGGCACTTTACTCCAATTGGCTCATTCGCTTGCTTAAACTCAACGTTGATTCTGATTCCGCAGAACTGGGTTGGGTATGAAAAAGTATTTGTTGTTAACATTCTTTTTTTCATTCGGTTTTTCCAGTTACGAGTCCTTTTTTAAAGCTGATCTTTTTGTGTTCATTTTGTTTAGTTCTTTTTTCGTAACAGATTTAATGTTTAGTATAGAGCTTAGAAAAAATTCCCAGTGTGAGATAGGCAAGAAGTAAGGCATGTAGCAGCATCAGCACGGCAAAGGGCACTCGTTTAAAGGCAAGGAAGGGCAAAAATATTTTAAGTCAAGTTATAGTGATTGCTGTATGAGTCGTACGATTTTTGAATCAAGCACGGGCAACGCCGGGTTATGCCGCTAGTTTCCATATAAATATCCAGGTTGGTAGTCTCCAACGAGTTTTGGGGGGATTTTTAGGGAACCGGCATCAGCGTTATTAAATGTCATGAGTTCGTTGAAGGACGTTTTTAGAGTTTACGTCGGGTTTTTTTTTTTTCAGTTTGGTGAATTTAGTTCGGTCATCGATAATGTTTTGTAATTTTTTATAGTAATCAGCTTTATCCAAAATTACATATGTATTGACTTTGTCAGTTCGTCTGATGACAATGTTAGGGTTGGGTTTTTTTTCATTCTTTTGTAGCGATTTGTAGTTTTGTTGTTAAGATATTATTGTAGTTGTTGCGAGGGGAGCGGTTTTTCAAACCTTCGGCCTTAGGAGGTCTCACAGTTCTGCGTGAACTGCTATGTCTCTACAACCCTCGAGTTGGGATAGTGATTTGTGTAGAAGTTCAGTTTCGGTCATCTGTGTAAAGAAGTTAAGTTTAGGTTGGAGATGTTATTTTGTCCCTAGATTTATTATTTCTATTTTATTCATTTGTTAATTTATGACTGGATAGATTTATATATTTGTCGTTTCTGTTGGGTAATAGAATGTTTCCTTTACATAGCTTTTTCAGGATTATTTGTCTGTGTGTAATTTGGTTGGGGAAGTACAGTGCTTCCTTATACTCCGATTCGGTCAAGGTGTTTTTAGTATCTCGATATGTTTGTGGATTTCATTATTTAAATGCTGGGTGTAATTTTTAACTGATTTTATTTATCGTAAGACAAGGTTTTTACTGAATGTAGTATGGTTATTTTCCTTGTTGGCTGCCAGTTCGTGTAATTTGATAATTCTGTATTTAAGCAGCAATCCTTCATTTATGTATGTTTATACTTGTTAGAACACAAGACAAATTAAATAAAAAGGTTAATCCTAGTACATTGTCTGTCGCCTTTAATAAACATGTATAAATGAAGGATTGCTGCCGAAATACACTATATATATATATATATATATATATATATATATATATATATATATATATATACTTAGTTGTGATGATGTAAGTTCCAGACCCTGGGTTTTTACACATTTGCGATCGTCAGACAAACCGCGCATATATAATATATAAATAACATATATAACAGTTAATATGCAGTTAATCGTGTGTAATATTTTCTATAAAAAAAACCTTGTGATATATTTTATTTCAATTCCTATTTTAACTGTGTATTTCCTTTCAGAAACCCTTCGTAAATATATACTTATACATCGGCATTTTCTACATGGACTAACGCATTTGCATCTGCGTAAGACGGCTTCTTTTTTTTTTTCTTTGAATATTATAGGATTTTTTATTTGATAAAGGAACCCAACGAAAAAAGTAGTTCAAATAAATATTTGAAGCAACATTTAATTTATATGGGCACCCAACAATGTTAGACGAGTTTGAAAAGTGACGATAAATTCATTGTTAATAGACAAAAAATATGAATGAATTACTCAAATTAAGTGCCAAAATGATGGCCAATAACATCGATCTAAATTATCAATGGAAATGAAATATGCTTTTTTACAATAAAAATTATAATACTACGTCTAAAGTCCTCAGATAAGAAAACTACATAAAATGAAGAGGAGGAGAAAATACTTCTCTGAATAGTTTCCGAAGAATAATTTGGCACAAATTTCGAAACAAAGTTCGTGGGAACAGCAAAGAACAGAACAAGTACAAAAGCCGAAGACTTTTCATTGATTTGAGTGCGACTTTGATGCCTTTTCCAATTTTTTTCTGGTGGTTGTCAAATTTATTCTGCGTTGTTTTTTTTTTTCTTTCTGGACGGGGGTGACCTTAGTTCCTGCAGCAGCTGTTCGACGATTCCGAAAATTAAATCGAAGGTCCCACCCGCTTAAATAACCTACAGGTAAGCTCTAATTACGCTGCTCGGAATTTGGCGAGAAAACTTTTCATTGGTTTTAGATTTAAAAAAAAACGAAAAAAAGCGCACCCATTTTAACACAAATCAAAAATATTTTCGAAATTTAGAAATTTAAAAATTAAAGAAGAACCAAACGCATCACCTGTTTTCTTTCTGAAAGACAGATGATGCTCGCTGAATTAATCTCAGTCAGTTATGTGGCATGCGTGATACATGCTAGGGCGATCATGTATATTTTGATACATGACTGACGAGGCAGATTTTTTTTCCCGCAGTAGGTTGCTATTTCTTTCTTCGGTAGACAAGTTGCCGTCCAAGGCTATAGAACCCGTTCTGTACTGTTATTTTTCCATAGTTGGGAGAGGGGGAGAAAAAAAGAAGATTCATACCATTCCTTAGGATATTAGCACGTAAATGAATTTGAGTCAGTTATGCTTTCTCTTTGAAAGGCAGATGATGCTCGCTGAAGTAGCCTCGGTCAATTATGTGGCATGCATGATACATGCTAGGTCGATCATGTATCTTTTGATACATGACTGACGAGGCATATTTTTCCCGCAGTAAGTTGTCATTTTTCCTGCGGTAGGCCAGTTGCCATACAAGTCTATAGAATACGGTCTGTCCTGCTATTTGTCCATAGCTGGGGGTGGAGGAGAAGAGGAGGATTTATATCTTTTCTAAGGGTATTAGCACGTAAGAGAATTTCAGTTAGCAATGTGCCATGCGTGATACATGATGGACTAGGAAGATATTTTCCCACAGTAGTTTTCCATTTCTTTCTGCGGTAGACCAGTTGCCATCCAAGGCATCCGATCTGTCCTGTTATTTACTCATAACTGGGGAGGAAAAGAAAAGGATCCATACCTTTCCCAAGGGAATGTAATCGATTCGACTGGAATTTGAACTCGAATCGAAGTAGCCTAATTTTCTTAAAATATCGACCACAAATTGAGGGGTGAAACAGTAAAGGTGTCTTTTGCGACATTGAATATAGATCGGGCCAAGAATGAAACATGTGATTGCTTGCATTTGATTTATAGCGGATATCAAATCTAATTATTAGTTTCCTGCCAAATTTAACTGGCCAGCGATAAGGAACATTAACAACAGAACATGAAAACGGAAAAAGATAAGTAAAATAAACGTACCAGAAAATATAAGAACAAGATAAAAAGATCAGAGAACAAAAGACGTCTAATCTATATAGGCTCACATGTTAGTATCTATGTAGATCTGTCTGTGCTCCTAATCAATTGTATGTGCGAGTCTAAATGTGTATATGGTGATGTCTGAGAGAGACCCTTTTATTGTTCTTAAACAATGAATTCTGTGCAAATCAACAAACACTAGAGTTGAAAAATAAATTACATTATATATATATATATATATATATATATATATATATATATATATATATATATATATATAACAAAAAGAATAAAATTCAAGCGCTCATATCATCAATTTAAAAAAGGGCTCCAAACAAGAGTAGAACAATAAATATTTATTATAAACTGTTACATTAGAACATGCTAGTTACTAGTACAAAATTGCGTTATTTCTTTCGACGTTTAAAACACCAGGTAGCTAACAATGATAACGTGTTTTAAACGTCGAAATAAAATATGCAATTTTGTAGTAGTAACTTGCATGTTTTAATGCAAGAATTATATATATATATATATATATATATATATATATATATATATATATATATATATATATTCTGTTTATAGGTTTTTTATGCATGCACTGTTTTTTTAATTATATCAACCGGCCTGAATGTTCGAGAAATTTGGTAGAAAATATGCGCCCTCCGACAGGACTCGATACTTTATACTATATGGAAGCGTCATTTAACCTGACGTGTTATAACCGTTCAGCCGTATAAAACCTCTGATTTAGCTAAATACCGGCTCCGTCAAAATCTTTGTGTTATTATTAAGAGAAAAGACCAAAGGAATCTTTCAGCAGAAGTTATTGTTTAAATCCCTTTGAGAACCGTCTAAGTTTAGGTAAAAATATCCTGCTTTTTCTAGCGTCAACGTGGGACCATACATTTGCATGTGAAATTTAATCGTCTTTTTATGCAGAAAAACATTAAATTAGAAATTCTTCAAACAGATAATTGCTGGATTTTAATGAAAATTTCAGGACTTATTTCAGCATGAAAGTGTTTTTGATTTTTTCTTTGATAAGGAATCTTGGTGTATATATATATATATATATATATATATATATATATATATATATATATATATATATATATATAAGGTTGGTGCAAAAATAATGACGTAATAATGTCGTTTTTTGACGTTAAAAAATACGTCACAAAACGACATTATTACGTCATTATTTTTGCACAAACCTTATATATATATATATATATATATATATATATATATAAGGTTGGTGCAAAAATAATGACGTAATAATGTCGTTTTTTGACGTTAAAAAATACGTCAAAAAACGACATTATTACGTCATTATTTTTGCACAAACCTAATATATATATATATATATATATATATATATATATATATAATTTTGCATCTGTTACATCGCACTTATTTCATTTTATGAAATTTAGAGACATACATTTTTTTAGCGCTTACTGTTTACATTAAGCCTTGTGCAATTTAATTGAAACAATACGAACAAATTACATTATTATTTACTTTGTTTTCGTATTTTCCGAGGAAACATGACCCAGTGCATATGTTAGTACTTCGTATGTCCATTCCTCGAAGTCTTTCCTTGCATATTGACCACAGATTCTATATTGGATTTAAATCAGGAAAGTTTCCGAGCCAGTCGATAGTCCTTTGATTTACTCACTGGCAAAGCATGCCATTGTGTTTTTGAAGCGTTACAATTTTCGTACGCTTCCTTGGAGTAACGTTCATCGCAGACAATGACCGTAGGAAAACTAATCAACAGTCGAGACAATAGTGTCTGGCCGTGATGAAAATCTGATACAATCACGACTGACACAATATTTTTCAAGTTCAGACAATTGTCATCCTAGACCCTGAAAATGGATTCATATTACTGCACACCACTACATATGACCTAATCTGAGGAAATGGAATGGAAATCAGTTATGAAAGAAAGGAAACTTATTTCAATAAGAATAATTTATCAAGTTTTAAATATTTTCAAATTCTGTATTAATTTGTATTGGTCAAGTGATATTATATTGTTGTTAAATAAAAACTTATTTATCAGTCATAAATGAAAAAGCTTACTACAGTGACTCCAATATTTGAAAAAAAATTGGAATTTTTATTTGTGAGTGTATAAACATATCTATTTTTGTAAATACTGACGTCCATACATGACGTTATCAGAAATTAAGAGCAAATATAGTAAAATTAATATTTATTGGTAATTTTCTAACATTTCATCAAAAACGTATTCGTAAGTCTTGCTATAAAACAATGTCTCCAAAATTCAAAACATTTCAGAACGCTTAAAATATTGTAAATTTTAACGTTTCCTGGGTAGTTGAAAATGATATAAAAAAGGATTTACGTTGTATTCGTCTTGTTATTTTATGTACATTGTTTCCTTCTTAGATAAATTTCCCAAGCATCAAGCTGTAGATAAAGGTGTCAACACCACATAAAACCACATCAGTGCTTTGTGTTTGAGCTGTCGTTTTCTTTTGTTTGTTTTTTCTTTATTTATTATTTCAGTTTCTTCATTGTCCATTTTTTTCTTTTTTTCTTTTTTTTCTTTTTTTCTTTTTTTCTTTTTTTTTTTTTTTGCGGTTCAGCCTGCAACATTTCCTTGGAATATAGACTGTTTTAGGTGAGTTTGAAATTTGGGCCAACCATTTTGTCTCAAGTGTACGAGCTTCTCAATGAGGACTCTGTATTTTTCAGGATGACAGGCATTATTTGTGGTTTTATTTTCTGTTATTTTTGCAGAGGAAGGGCTTTTCATGTAACTTTCTACTACTTGCCTTGCTTCTAAAAATGAGGTTTTTCTTTTATATTTTACATCAACAATTTTTTTTCATTTTTCAAAAAATCGAATGTTCTTGAGTATAGGGCATGGCTCTCCTGGTAATTAGCATACCTTATTCCATCGTGGAATTCTTCTTCAGAACGGTCTGAATCCCTCTGTCCACATTTTCCACTCCGGCGGCTATCCCTATGATAACCAAAATTTTGGCACCTAAAGCATCTTACGGAATGAGGGGTATATAGTTTCACTGGCTCAATATTATACCCTATTTTTATTTTGGTGGGGGAATTTCAGAGGCACCAAAAATAATATATCTGTCAGCTATAACTGTTTGCCCTTTTCTTTTAATTGAGAATCTATAATAATCACTGACCACTTCAATTCCTAAGTTTGATGTATTTTCCTCATGTGTGAGAGACAACTGTTAACTTCTAATGACGGTTTTAATTTTGATATTATGAAAAGTCTTCATCTTTATTTTATTTTCTGCGTATTTTCTATGCTCCAACTCAACCAGCACATTGCCATCTCCAAACTTTCTAACTGTTTTAGGATTAATGTTACTGGATAGTACCTTTTCAATCAAGAAAGGGGAAAATGTTGCCGGTGGAGTTTCTTCGAGTACAAAAAATTCTTGGAAATTCCATATTAATTTCTTTTTTCTGAAAGATATCTCTTGGGCTTTTTATTTTGATTATTCATAATTTGTGTGTATTAAGATTCACTGCTTGTATTCCCGACACCAATCGGTGCCTAACACTGGGACGTTTCAAGGTCAGGGCTGCACAAACCAATATACTCGTATTCGAGAGGGATACTGAACATTCGTAAATGATTTCTTGCCTTTTCCAAATAATTGAACCAACTGGCGTGCTCACAACCATGTCTAAGTCGAGATCTCTTCGTGCCCTCAGCCACCGCCTTCTAATGCCTATAAATTGGTAGAAATGGTACTTTATCCTGGTGTATATTTCAGATATTGTCTTTAGTTATAAAGTACTCCATAAATTGATAGAATTATAGGCGCTAGGGCATTTTATGACCAGCGAATTGATCGTATTGGGTCCCTCCGACTGCTCGTCTAGTCCAAGTAAAGGCCAAAGTGCTGTGGGAATCAAAACCCTGCCTGAAGCTCTCAACCACCAGGAACCCGTCCACTGATATTATGGGTTGCCACTCACGGTAAACAGCTGGCCTCATTGTGTGGCTGGTGGTCTTACTCCTCTTCAGAGGTGCAGTCGGCATATTTGAAGCCCCAGCCGGCAGGGGGAGGGAAGTAGTTGTGTTGTACTTTAAATAAGAGAAAATTATTGTACATGGTTAAAAAAAGAAGTGAGACATGTTTTTTTTTATTAGAAATTTTATTATAACAAAAAAAAATGTATGATTAAATTTTTCGCCAGTAGATATATCCTCCTTTAACCTTGACTATTGCAGCGTAGGTTTTTGCCGTTCGTCGCAAAAGTTTCCCGATGTATAAGTTTGATAATTGATTCCATTATTTTTTCTCTGACTCTATAAGCTCTTTTGCATTATTTTGTCACTCTTCGGTGAAGTTTATCCCATGCTAATTCGGGGGATGACTTCCAAATTTTGAGCACTAGTATATATATATATATATATATATATATATATATATATATATATATATATATATATATATATATATATGGGGGGTGCATATATATATATATATATATATATATATATGTGTGTGTGTACGTAAATATTTGTATGTATACATGTATGTATGTATGTATGTGTATGTGTTCATATTTTGTATGAATATACGTATGTATGCATATATATGCATATATACACATGTATATATATCATATATGCATATATCTGTACATATATATACATATTGGTATGTATGTATCGATTATTCCAAAATAAGGAAAGTCCAGAAGTAGTAAAAATCGTAAAACGACGATAAACTTGGGAATCATTGAAAAGAAAAAACAAGTCGAAAGTTGAAAATAAAAGTGATGAAGAAAAATGTGGGTTTGGGCAAAATCGTCAAGTTTCGATTATATTAAAAATAAAATGTTAAAATATAAAGGAATAAAGGTAGAATGGAATAAAGAAACAGAAGAATACAGGAATCAAGAAATAAAGGAATAACCAATGAAGTAACAAATATAGGCAGATAAGAAGTCAAGTTAAGAATAGAAAATCACCGACTGAAAAAGACACGTTTGTGGAATCAGCGTATTACTTGGCGACTGGAGATTACCAGGTTTCTCCACCGTACAATCTAGGTTCTTATAGTATTGGGCTGTTCATTGGTTCCTTATTTTGAAAATGAACGACCAAAGATGTTTTTTTCCCGCCTTTCTTAGACGTCCGTGTTGGTATTAAAGCAGAAGAGTGAAAAAAAAAGATAAAAAAGAAAAGGTTTAGCGGGGATAAATGCTAAATGCCACTAGAGGAATGGTTCGGTTTAGGTGTTTAAAAGAACAGAAAAAAATAAGCGAAAATGATAAGTATGAATGGAATAAAAGGACGGAAAAAATTGAGAGGAAAAAGACCGAATAAAAAGGCAATAAATGTAAAAAGAAAGAGAGATAAAATATTGGTAAACGAGAATAGAAAGAAAGAAATTAAAGAAAAATAAATAGAAAGAAACAACAAAGACAAACACAGAAAAACAGAATGAGAGAAAAATAGAAAGAAAGAAAAAGAAAAACAGAAGGGAAAATAGAAATAAAGAATAAGAAAAAAGAAATAAAGATAGAAAGAGAGAAAACAGAAAAACAGAGAGAGAGGAAAAAGAAAAATAGAAAGGGAGAAAAAGAATAACGGAAAGGAAAATAGAAGAAAGAATAAAAAAAAAAGAAAGTAAAATAGAAAGTGAGAAAAAGGAAAACAGAAAGACATATAGAAAGAAAGAAAAAAAAGAAAAAAGAAATAGAGAAATAGAGAAATAGAAAAAGAAATAACCAAACTGAACTAATCGATAAATAAAGTGAAAAAATAAGAAAGAAATAGATAAATGTAAAGTGAAATAAGGAATGACGAACACTGATGGAAAGAAAGAAAGAAAGAAAGAAAGAAAGAAAGAAAGAAAGAAAGAAAAGAGAAGACAACAGCTATTAATGAAAAATTACAAAAATGTAGAAAGAACTGAAGAAGAAATTCTTATCCGAAAGAAGAAAGAGAGAGAGACAGGTAAGAAGAAAGGAAGAAACAAACAAACAAATGAAGAAAGAAATATAAAAAATGGAACGAAAAAAAGAAAACTAAGGAAAATCAATGTAAAATTCAGAGACCAGAAGGAGAAGCAAATGAACAGGGAAAGTTTATGGAAAAGATCAAAGAGAAAGAAAGAAAAAAAAACGTGTACGAAGGAAGAATGTATTAAGAAAGAAAGAAAGAAAGAAAGAAAGAAAGAGAAGACAACAGTTATTAATGAAAAATTACAATTTGAAAAGATCAAAAAGAAAGAAAGAAAAACGTGTAAGAAGGAAGAATGTGTTAATAAAGACAGAAAGAACATAAATTAAAGAACGACAATTAATGTAGATTTCAGAGATCAGAAGACAAATGAAGAGTGAAGGTTTATAACAAAGAAAGAAAGAAAGAAAGAACGAACGAATTGAAGTTCAAAACAAAAAAGCAGGGAAATATATACGGAAGAGGAAGGAAATATTTTATCGTAAAGAGAAAGAAAGAAAAAAAGAAAGAAAGATAAAAATAAAGAGATATAAAGGAACAATGTATAGGAAAGAAAGGAAGATGAATGAAAAGAATCTGAATAAGGAACAAAGAAAAATTACAGATCTGAACATTGGCAGAAACTAAACAATAAAAAGCATGTAAATTATGAGAGAGGAGAAACAAACTTGAAAAATAAAAGATACGAAAATAATAAAACTACAGTCATGAATGTGTTGGCCACAAAACCGATATACGCATGCGTAACCCCGCGTCAATTCATACACAGACATATTTCAATGTAGTCGGACATAAAGATAGTTGTACAGAAGTATGCGTTTAAAGTAGTTTCTTTTTTATTTATAATTCCTTTAGGGATATATTTATTTACTTATCTATTTCTAAAATAGATGTTTCTGGTCAGCAGTATCCACAAACTAAACAATATTACTAAAGAACAATAAAAGCGAGAAGACAAAATCAAAAAGAAAATTTGAAAAATTTGGAACTGTAGCAACATAAATAAAAGAATTAATAGAAAAAAAAAGAATGACGTATATTAATGAAAAGAAAAAAACAAACGAAAAATATGCAGGAATTTATTTCCGGAAACTTGCCATAAAATACCTCACACCAGATGGCACTGGTGTATTCATGCTATGCAAAATACATTGGTAAGATAAATGTTTCCTCTCAAAATAAGCATGTGAGATCAATGTGAGGAACGTATGCTTTTAATTATCCAACCAAACGCATATATATATATATATATATATATATATATATATATATATATATATATATATATGGGTTTGGTTGGATGTGTGTGTGTATATAGGTATCTCTCTCTCTCTCTCTCTCTCTCTATATATATATATATATATATATATATATATATATATATATATATATACATACATACACACACACATAAACACACATACAAACACACTTATATATATATATATATATATATATATATATATATATATATATATATATATATATGGGTTTGGTTGGATGTGTGTGTGTATATAGGTATCTCTCTCTCTCTCTCTCTCTCTCTATATATATATATATATATATATATATATATATATATATATATATACATACATACACACACACATAAACACACATACAAACACACTTATATATATATATATATATATATATATATATATATATATATATATATATATATATATTACGGGGAAGACTTTTCCAAAAATAATTGATTTCCTGTATCATAATTCGATGAACATTTGTAAAAAATTAACGAAGAATAGTTTGTATGTTTTGAATATAAGTATAGTATTTCTGGAAATTTCTAGAACTTCCTGGAGCCTTCTAGAACTTTATGGAACCTTCCAGAATTTGTTTGCTTATTTTTAATTGTACATGTTACGCTATAGTTAATTGTTAAATGCTATAAAAATACTTAAGAACTATCAAATTACATCATTTGCAAATAGAAAAATAAAGTATATGCCTGTTCCCAATTTTTGTTTATTTGTAAGGCTGTATGTCATATAGGTATGAACTGTTAAATGATTTAAAATGCATAAGTCCTATCCAATTATTTCATTAGGAAATTGAAAAATAAATATTCTGAAACATTTGTGACAATTAAAAAAATGGTGGTAATACACCTATTATCACGAGGCAAGAATCAAATCTTACAATGAGAAAGGCGATACATATAATTTATGTCTTATTGAAAAATTATTTATCTTAAAACACTTAAATTACACTAGCTTCTTAAAGAAGAGTAGTGAATTGATGGTTACATGTTGACCTAAAAATAAATATCTGCGCAAATACATTTATCCAGATTAATTTTTAATCTAAATTATGGTGTGTTTCTTTCTTAAAAGAACCAGTAATCTCCCTTTATGCTTATTATAAAATTAATATTTACAGGTCTAGAATATTTTTAACACACAAACACACACAAACACAGGCACACATACATACATATATATATATATATATATATATATATATATATATATATATATACAAATATATATGTGTGTGGGGGTGTCTGTGTGTGCATGTGTATATATATGTATAAATCCTGTTTAATCTAAATGCCAAACATATTTTTCAAAATTAAAAACAAATTAATCCCACTATAATATATAACTGCGCCGACATTGCGTTAACTAGATAATTTTATTAATATTTAAACTACGTAACGGTCAGTCTATCCTCAGCACCTGAAGTTAGCTTTGTACATAAAACTCCGAGTCATGCTATTGGTGAGGAATAATATATATTTTTATTAATATATACTTAATAGCTCTATTTTATTACATCGATCACAGTTTTATCAATACTAGAACTATATATGCGTTATGATATATATATATATATATATATATATATATATATATATATATATATTAGGTTGGTGCAAAATAATGACGTAATAATGTCGTTTTTTGACGTATTTTTAACGTCAAAAAACGACATTATTACGTCATTATTTTTGCACCAACCTAATATATATATATATAATTTGTATTTAGATACATTGTATTTATTTTATTTTTCTAGATGAATTGTTCATCTATGTTGCATATGATCCATTATTGGGCATAATTAGGTTACAATAAAATTTCTATTTTTTATGAATACTATATTATAAATTTGAGATGTCGTAGAGTGGAGGGCGTATCATAGATTGTGAGAGAGGACGTATCATAGATTCGGAAGGGCCACGAGGCACTAGCACTGGTCCTCTACGTGCGTGTATGTGCGCGTACACGCGCGTGTGTGTATGTGCGAGAACTCCAAAGGAAGTGTAAATGTGTCAAATGCAAAATTTAAACTCTTTTCGTGTATTTTAATTTTTAACTGCCAACCAGAGTTGCTAGTAATGAATCTATACATATTATTTTTTTTTTATTTAGAAATCAGAAGGTTTTGTTTTAATCTTCCTCCCGAGTACTCGTCCTGGGAAAGACATTAAACTACATCTGCGTCCTGTATAAGACGATAAAATACGTCCAGCAGTAAGGCCTCTGATCAAAGGTTTTGAGGAGCGTGGAACAACGTCTTAATTGCTAGTGTTCCTAGGTCCCGAGGTGGTTTGGTTTATTTTGTTTTAAGGCATATCAACCTCAATGAGTTATTTAATTCCGACAACATTTTTAGGATAAATTCGTATGAATAGAATGTTTTCTTTGGTTTAGATTGGTTTGGTTTATTTTGTTTTACGGCATACCAACCTCAATGAGTTATTTAATTCCGACAATATTTTTAGGTTAAATTCGTATGAATAAAATATGTTTTCTTTGGTTTAGATTGGTTTGATTTAATTGTTTTACATAATATCAACCTCAATGGGTTATTTAATGCCGGCAACATTTTTAGGATAAATTCGTATGAACAGAATATGTATTATTTGGCTTAGATTGGTTTGATTTATTTTGTTTACGATATATCAACCTCAATGGGTTATCTAATGCCGACAACATTTTTAGGATACATTCGTTTGAATAGAATATGTATTCTTTGGTTTAGATTGGTTAGGTTTATTTTGTTTTACGGGATTCAAAAATAATAGGAATTTAATGCCGACAACATTTTTAGGACAGATTCGAAAGAATAGAATATGTATTCTTTGGTTTAGATTGGTCTAATTTATTTTGTTTTGCAGCATATTAACCTCAATGGGTTATTTAATGCTGACAACATTTTTAGGATAAATTCGCATGAATAGAATATGTATTCTCTGCTTTAGATTGGCTTGGTTTATTTTCTTTTGCGGCATATTAACCTCAATGGGTTATTTAATTCCGACAAAATTTTTAGGATAGATACGTATGAATAGAATATGTATTCTTTGGTTTAGTTTTGTTTGGTTTATTTTGTTTTACGTTATATCAACCTCAATGGGTTATTAATGTCGACAAAATTTTTAGGATAAATTCGCATGAATAGAATATGTATTCTTTGCTTTAGATTGCTTTGGTTTATTTTGTTTTACGGCATATCAACCTCAATGAGATATTTAATTCCGACGACATTTTAGGTTAAATTCGTTTGAATAGAATAGGTATTCTTTGGTTTAGATTGGTTTGATTTATTTTGTTTTACGTCATATCAACCTCAATGGGTTATTTAATTCCGACAACATTTTTAGGATAAATTTGCATGAATAGAATATGTATTCTTTGATTTAGATTGGTTTGGTTTATTTTGTTTTAGGAAATATTAACCTCAATAGATTATTTAATGCCGACAACATTCTTTAGGATTGGTATGAATAGAATAGGTATTCCTTGGTTTAGATTGGTTTGATTTATTTTGTTTTACCTCATACCAACCTCAATGGGTTATTTAATTCCGACAACATTTTTAGGATAAATTAGCATGAATAGAATATGTATTCTTTGATTTAGATTGGTTTGGTTTATTTTGTTTTCCGGCATATCAACCTCAATGAGTTATTTAATTCCGACAACATTTTTAAGTTAAATTCGTATGATTAGAATATGTTTTCTTTAGTTTAGATTGGTTTGGTTTATTTTGTTTTAGGGAATATTAACCTCAATGGATTATTTAATGCCGAAAACATTCTTTAGGATAGATTCGTATGAATAGAATAGGTATTCCTTGGTCTAGATTGGTTTGGTTTATTTTGTTTTTCGGCATATCAACCTCAGTAGGACATTTAATGCCGACCACTTTTTCCTGGTAAAATTTTTTCCTCAAAATTGTATAGCTGGTAATATTATTTTCAAAAACGTATTGCTGGTAATAGTTTTTTTTTTCTCAAAAACGTATTGCTGGTAATTTTTTTTTTTCAAAGACGTATTATGGAATTTTTTTTTTCAAAAACGTATTGATGATAATATTTTTTCTTTAAAAAATTATTTCTGGTAATAATTTTTAACAAATTATTTCTGGTATTAAAACCTATTTTTACACTTTCAAAATGCTTTTTACTTCAGTTTCGTTGTTAACTATTTGCCCAGAGCTGGGACCCTAACAGGTGCTTTCACCCCGGTCAGGGTGGAACTGAGAACACCAGCAATTAAGAGGTGGTTCCACTCTCCTCAAAGCCTCCTGATCAGAGGTCTTGCTGTTGGACGTAGTTTATCTTCTTACCCTGGACCCGGATGTAGTTTATCGTCATAACCAGAACCTGGGTGTAGTTTATCGTCATATCCAGGACGGTATAATGACAGCCTTACCGGCCAGTGTGACTTTGCCGCACGCAATAAAGCAGTCCATCCTTAATCACTCGAGAAAAATGGCTCAAACACATATTCCATCCGTCTAAAAGTTTGAAAAAAACCTGCAGTCCTTGAGAAACTCATGCGTGCCCATAAAATTTGAGCAAATATTTATTTAACGGAGTCCTCATTTGTCGTTTTTTAAGTATTTTAAAATGGTGGGTTTACTTTGCAATCACCCTGTAGTAGGTTGTGTTTCCCCTCACACTAATGTCATTGTAGAATGCTTGAATATATATATTTTTCACGTCAGGCTTGGTTTACGGATATATCACGTTCAAAAAAACGGTTCTCGCACGATCCCCAATGTCAAACAACGTCAAGTTTGGTCCGTACTTAGATGGTGAACTCCTTGGTAATATCTGGTACTGTAAGTTTCAATGTGTGGCCGATGCAACGAATAACACCTTGAAATTGTAAATTGGAGACCGGAGGTCCAGTTCCAGTTGAGTTTGTTAAATTCCCTTACGCGCAACTACCTTTGGAAAAGGTATGAATCCACCAGTTGTCCCCAGTAGCTATGGGTTAAATAGGTCTGTTGTCAGCATATCATTATTAACAGAAAAAAATTCTCACAATCTAAAAATATTTTCTGGCTTTAAATAACCTGAAAAATATTGGCAAATCTTAACAACATCAGTGATTGTCAACGTGAGTCCTTTGACACACAAGTGAGCCTGAGGAATTTTAAAAATTTGCATTGAAGTACAGATTGAAAAGAGAGGTAATTTAGCCTGAAGCTGTACGAAGCCTCAAAAATTCAACTCGACAAACAGAAAGATAGACATCAGGAGCAGTGTTGTCAGTAGACAGGATTTATATTTTTAGTACATTTTGCTCTTGCAAATAAAATGTGTTTTCTGTTACAGCAAAAATGGGCCATAAAGAGGCAAAGGAGAAAAACACGGGATCAAATAACAAGGTAGATTCGTTTTTCTAGCCTTGATTTGCAGCCAGTCTATGAGAAGTTCTACTCTGAATTCCATAGCATAGAGATGGCAAACAGAAACCAAAAGATCTTTTCTGAGAAATAATGGCATTTCACAAATAATAAAGAAAAAAGATCTCATTGAATCAATCATCAGTGTACAAAGCATCCAAAAATATGGTGAAGTGCAAAAATCAGCAGGAATTCTCTTGAAGCCGAAGAAAAATCAAGAACATAAGTCAATAACTCAACTCAATAATAATGTCGTGAATATATGTGAATAAATCAGCGTTCAAACATGCTGGAATATTCAGACATTTTCAACGTGGGCCCTTTGACACACAAGTGAGCCTGAGAATTTTTTTAAATTTGCATGGATGTGCAGATTAAAAAGGGAGATAACTTATCCTGAACCTGAACGAAGGCTTCAAAGTTCAACGCAACAAACTGCAAGATAGACTCTAGGGGTAGTGTAGTCATTAGTCAGGATTTATATTTTGGAATACATTTTGCTTTTGTAAATGAAATATATTTTCTGTTACATGGAATTTCTATCTGTACTTATGTGGGCCTGAAATGGGCAAAGAGGAAGAAAAGATTGAGAAACACTGGTTTGATTTTAAAACTCATTAGAATTGTATAAATGGAATGTCCTGACTTTTGAACTTTTTAATCAGGGCGCGATGGATAAACTGTCGTCTAAATTACGGGAAAATGAAAATAACACTGACAACTCATCTTAACAGATCGAAATTCCACAAAATCATCTTGAAATACTAAAGAATAAAGTTATTCAATAAAATCGAGATTGGTTTCAACTACGGCTTCAAGACGAATTTAGAGTCTCCTGCATCGCTTCTGGGCGGTCTCCTTTTTTTAAATTGATGAATGCTGCCATGAACCTTTAATTCAATTCATCTTTTGTGTTGCAAGCAGAGATGTTGATCCCTCGCTCAATTGCTCTTCACACATAACAATCAAGAGGTTTACAGGTTGGAGAGTTAGGTAGCCATATGTAAAGGGGTGATGTTATTTTTTGTACGGTGTTAGAAAGGCTTCGTGTTCACTAAAATTATTTTTCATTTATTTGACGTAATCCTAGATAGACATTAAGAGCATTGTAGTCATTGGTCAGTGTTTATATTTTCTACTACATTTTGCTTTTGTAAATAAAATATATTTCCTCTTACACGCAATTCTATTATTGCTTATGTAGGGCTGAAATATTTTTTCTAGCAAAAATGGGCCACAAAGAGGCAAAAGAGAAAAACACCGGTTTAAATAACAAAGTAGATTCGTTTTTCTAGCCTTGATTTTCAGGCACTATAGGAGAAGGCCTACTCTTAATTCCAAAGCATAGACATGGCAACCAGAAAACAAATGCTCTTTCCTGAGAAATAATGATTTCACAAATAATAATTTCACGAATACTGAAGAAAAAGATCTCATGGAACCAATGATATAAATAGCATCAAACAATATCGCGAAATGCAAAAATTAGCAGGACTTTTCTTGAAGCCCAAGAAAAACCAAGAACGTAAGTTGACAACTCAATAATAATGTTGTGAATATATGTGAATAAATTAGCATTCAAAAATACTGGGATATTTTTTTTCAGGAATTTAATCTGATGGAAGAAATAAACTAGGTGAAAACGCAAGTATGTTTCAAGAAAAATCCAATGAAATTGTTTGACAACTCAAAAATACTGTTTCGTATTTCTCTGCATAAAATGCAGGAAAGATTTGCATTCATTTCATATCGAAATAGTCTCTGATATGCAGATAGGAACACAGACATGCAAAAAGAAAGAAAGAAAAAGGAAAGAAAGATAGAAAGAAAAACGTTTGCATCAACATTATAGGTACACATATGTTAAGATACAGACAAATCCATAATGAAAACATATATACATGCACACATATGCACACGCACACATTTTCGGTGAAGTTATTAAAAAGTGTATACCTACATACACGTGTATGCAGGGAGGTATCATTTTTAATTATGGATGCGATAGAAACGTTTGCATACTCCTAACATTAATCAGTAGGATTTCTTATACATACATATGTACACACACACACACACACACATATATATATATATATATATATATATATATATATGCGATTAATATATATGCTATGTATATATACATATGCGATTAATATATATATATATATACATGCGATTAATATATATATATACACATGCGATTAATATAT
Source organism: Acanthosepion lycidas (assembly GCA_963932145.1). Taxonomy (NCBI): domain Eukaryota; kingdom Metazoa; phylum Mollusca; class Cephalopoda; order Sepiida; family Sepiidae; genus Acanthosepion; species Acanthosepion lycidas. Next base: position 76,182,365 of record OZ010601.1, read on the forward strand.
ATATATATATATACACATATATATATATATATATATATATATATATATATATATATATATATATACAGGATTTGATGGATAAATTGCTGTTTAAATTACGTAACAATTGGAAATAACACTAACATCTCATTTTAATAGATATATTTAACAAAATTACACAGAAATATATTGAAATACTGAAGAGTAAATTTATTCGATAAAATCGCCATTGGCTTCAACTACGATTTCCAGACGACTTCGGAATCTCCTGCAACTCTTCTGGATAGTCGCCTTGTTTAAGTTGGTGAATACTGCCATAATCCTTGTATTCAATTTATCGTTAGTGTTACAAGGATTTTTGTTGGTATCACATTCAGCTACCCCCTGCACATAATAATTAAGGGGGTTATTCTCTAGGGAGTTAGGTGGCGAGATATAATGGGTGTTGTGGTAGCAGAAATTGTCGGATAGCTATAGCTTGGATCTCCTGCTTGTGTAGCATGGTTCATTGTCCTGTTACCAGACACAGGGTCTTCCACCAGCTACCCTCTTGACCCAGGCCAGCACTACCACCTCAAGACACTTGATGTAGGCCTCCGTGTTGAGTATAAGGCCCCGTGCGAAGATGAATGGAGGCATAACGTCGCCATCGCTAGTGATCACTTCAAACACTTTCGTAATGACCTTTAGACTATATCCGAATCCACTGCAGATCAGATTGACACCAAACATTCTGAAATGTTCATATTGTAGCTTCCGGTGCGAATGCCAAGTAGTACAGTATGTTGTTTCCAAATTTCTGGTGAACTACGCCATGGTGATCTATATCTCGCAAATGCTGTCCAACTGACCCTACTATACTGTGTAGTCGACAAAATCAAAAACAAACAATGCCCATGCGCGAAATTAAAAATATAATATTTACCGATCGCACCCTATATATACACCCGATATATATATATATATATATATATATATATATATATATATATATATATATATATATAGTTGGATTAGGCAGCAATCCTTCGGACTCATAAATAATTACATCGGTTACACAACTACATTCATATCCAGACGGCTTACATTACACATATCTGATCACAGCTCCATTAGAACCCATTTAAACACACACGCAAACTTACAAGTCTCCATTAGAAACATACTAGTAGAAAACACAAATATAATAACTGCATCCACCTGTAAAAAGAGATTAAAATAATGGAAGCTTTAATAATAAAAAAGAAAAAGCCTTCTCTTAACAATATTAACTACGAACAAAGCCACAATGTGCTAACCGTATTCGGAAATTAAAAACATCCCTACTACACACTAAGACATACACATAATGTACACACTCAATTAAGCTGAAAAATCGAATCATCGTTGATAATGGCTAAAAACATATATAAAACCTTCGGACAGTTTTTACACACTCTTTTTCCAGAAAAGAAAGCTCTCGTTCGAACACAAAAAAAAATTAAATAAAAAGCTTAACCGTAGTACCTTGTCTGTCGTTTATAATGAAACGTGCATATATATATATATATATATATATATATATATATATATATATATATATATATATATATATTCGGTTAGATGGCACGCACCAGCCAAAGAGAGTGGTGTCCATCTAAGAGAAGGAAAAGTCTGAATTTAAAGCTCTGCTGCGTTGCGTCCATAGCCAAATGATTCGGGATTAATCCCTGAGGTCAATTCAGCAGTTGCAGTTCCTAAGACGATGTTATGTTCAACTTCGTTCTGGCAACACCTGCGGTCGACAACACCGGTGCGCAGCTGTATTAAGCTCTGTTTTTCCCTTGGACAACATTGGTCGCGAGGATAGGGATGATGTGCTGCATGGACAACTGCCGATCAAATAAAACCATGCCCAGGTCTGCATCTTAGAACGGACTCTCCAGCGTCGTAAGTAACATTATACTTATGTGCGAATTCCTAAAACCTTTCTGTACCTTTTTTTTTGTGTTGCCGGAAAGGTAGCGATATTTAATGACTAAAACAGAAAGTCATTTGATCAATGGAGCCGAATTGTCACTCACCATGCTTGTCATGGATCTAAAAGCTTATTATGAACTCCTTGGCGTTCTTTTACTGATTTTGATGACTGTTCTGCTATTTGGAATTTTAACATTGGATGCTACTAAGAGTGTCTTTGCTTGTACTGTATTTACAATCTGATATTGAGTTTTTATAACTGCCTTCTTCTGTCATACTGGAAACTTCGACACCATTTTTTGGAGAGTGTCGATTTGTCGTCAGCTTTACAGAATGTGAAAGTGCATACCCTTTAGCTTAAAGCTTTTTTTGTGACCTTTGCCACTCAGAGTATGTGTGGGTCATGGATAATGGCACGGAATGAGAAAACAGAGATCCATGTTCGAATTCCGGTTGAGCTTGTTACATTTACTTACGCGCAAATATTTTTGGGAAATGTATGAACTCATCTCATAATACTTTTTTTTTTAACTTGCAAAAATCCTATTATAATTGTGATTGCCACTTCTTTGCGTTAGGTCGCACGACCGCTACATCATGCCAATGCCTCGTAAATAATTGCCTATTCCGATTTTTATCGTGCAGAAAGAGGGGATAAGACACTACTCGGTTTCACTGAGAAAATGAATGAATGAAAGATGTATTTAACGGCTGTTTCAGTGAAATGGAAAAAGAAAATGTTGCAAATTTAAAATCGTTTCATTTGTACCCACTTATTAAAATAACGTCCAGCATTGATATTTAGGATTGTTATTGCAATATTTTATTAAAGTTGTTAAGCCCAAATATAGTATAATACCTACGGATATTTTATTGTCATAGAACTCGTCATTGGCTTATTTAATCATTAACTGAAGAATCAATCTTCACCAGTATATTAAAATAGGAAAACCGTGAAATTTTCCTGGGTTAAAACTAATAGAAAATTATTTTTACAACCATAAACATGTTTAAAAAGGTTGATAATTCGTAAAAAAAAACAAATCAGTCAAACAATATAGCACTCAAAAACGGCTTGCCGAATAGCTTACAATAATTACCTGCATTTATCTTGAAACCATTTTCAGATTCGATGTGAGCTATAATTTTTTTTTGTAATCCCCCCAAATTAATAACCCCCCAAAAGAAATATCCCCAAAACCACTGTAGTCCTCTTTGTTTTGCTGTGGTATTGTCCCCATGAAAGATCCTAAATTGGGCCTAGCCATTAAGGCTATATATATATATATATATATATATATATATATATATATATATATATATATATATATATATCGACATTGAACAATAAAAGTTATCGCTGAGAGATCCGTTTTCATGTACTACTTCGCCCAGCTTAAATATGTTTCTGTAATGCGTACTCAGAATCGGTAGATCGGTTCTGTCATGTCTTTAACTAGTTTTTTCTAGCATTCTCTCTTTTGCATATGCATAACAAGATTCTTAAAATATTTTCTTTTGGAATTTATCTTAAATCTATTTTGCGGGCTTTCTTTAGGCCATTTCATTTCTTGTTCTTATCTTAGCCGTGTTTGTTATTTCTTCTTAGATAACACGCTTATCTCTGTTCATGAGTTACGCAATTTCCAACTTTGTGTTTCCTTCACTCAGTAGTTTTATAACTTTCGAGCTTTATCTTTGCTAAGACCTGTGGGCAATCTTTATATATGTAAAATGAAAGTAAATCAATAATTATACGATATATGCCTACATATATATATATATATTTGTTTGAATTGATGTGGGATGTGACCCTGGGTTTCACGCTTTTGCGATCGTCAGGCAATCGCAAAAGCGTGAAACCCAGGGTCACAAACTCATATCAATCCAACCAAATATGTTATCTGTATCTCTGATATTGAGCGCTTTCTAATAAGTACCGCGCATATAATATATAAATAATTATATATATATATATATATATATATATATATATATATATATATATATAAATAATTATATATATATATATGTATATTTATATATATATATATATATATATATATATATATATATACACAAACTTTTCACATATATATATATATATATATATATATATATATAGTTGTATGGATATGTGTTTGTGAACCTGGCTTTCACGCCTTTGCGATCACCAGACAAACAGAGGTTTGTCTGTCTTATTATGACAAAAGCTTGAATCCCAGGGTCACATACTCATATCTATACAACTCAATTTGTTAGCTCTATTACTGGTATTGAGCACTTCCTAATAACTCCCGCGCATATATAATATATATAGAAAATATATATATATATATATATGTGTGTGTGTGCGTGCGTGTGTGTGTGTGTGTGTGTTTGAAATGAGAACGAATAGAATTCAATTCTGACGTTCAGTTCAAGAGAGGACTCAATACAAAAGTAGAGCAATATTCTTTAATTATACATTCCCGTTTCCGCTCTTTTTCTTTCTTTCCCTTTATCCTTCTTTTTTCACATCACAAGATACTGTAGCCATAGCTCCGCATTTCAACTCTCGACCACGTGACCTGCCAATTTTTGCTACAACTGGCTACGCCTTTCCTCCTCCCCAACCTATAACTCTCTTCGTCCCCCACGATATACACTAGTAACAATAGACCTGCCAAACACTTTTACACCGATCAAATAATAAGTCTATCTTCATAAAAATTTCGCACATCGAGGTATCAGACAGAGATCTATTTTTTGTTAATAATACGATTTCCACTTGAAAATACCCCATGTACAAAATGTGTTCTGGGTAATTCCTATTTCTCTGTTTGTTCCTCGGTCCGATGATGAAGGACACAGGCGTGTCCGAAAATTCCAAAGATAAAACCTTTCTATCCGTGCTTCATCAGTGTCATATGGTTAATATTTAATAAAAGTTTTTCGTAGTTATTATATTGGTACCCTTCCGTTTTATATTGGTACCGTTTCCGTTTTTTTATTAACCAACCTATATATTTTTACATATTATAAGAAACATGGACCATTTATATATATATATACACACACACACACAAACGCACGCACACACACATACGCATATATATATATATATATATATATATATATATAATGTAAATGGCGCAGCCACACGAATCCGAAGATGCCAGTCTAATATGGCGGCTAGATAGTCCCAACTGAAAACGCCTGCTCACTCACATTTGTGTTTGTTCAACACCCACAGAGCCCATCTGCGTTTTATACTGCAACTATGCTGAAGGATCTGAGAGTTTTTGGGAGAGAGCGCGTTATCTAGCGTGATGAACAATCTGAACAAGGCTAGCACGCTGAAACCACGCTAGCATTGGCGCCAATTCTTACATATTCAAAATGTTATTGCAATTCACGTGAACGAAGCTTAAAATGCCATTAACATAGTCTCTAAACAAGCCTGCAAGGACCATAGCGTCCATGAAAGAAAAAAAAATTTAAAAAGACAAAGTGACAGTTAAATATATATA
>OZ010601.1:76192814-76272814 GCA_963932145.1 Acanthosepion lycidas
CTTTAGCAAGGTCAATTTTCTGTATATATATATATATATATATATATATATATATATATATGCTGCTTTTTTATATATACTGCATGGTCCGGAGGTCTTGTTACCACTACATGATATAATTTTCTCTGTTTGGTATTATCAGGGAGAACGTTTCATATGAATGATACCAGAATACCTATCAGTTGAAGGAAGTCTTTGCAACAATCAACAGATCACAGCTTCGTAAAATATCACACAAGACATGCCGGCGCAATATTTTGTACCACTAAAATTATCTTCTCGATGTGTAACAGCGTCAATGAATTTGAATAAACAGAATCCAGAACATGCGCTTTGTATAACTGTATTACTTGTTCTGCGATTGTTCTCATTGATTTTGGAGGGTGATGCCAAGACTTTCGGAGCACCCTGTATTTCTCTGAAGTAATTAATATACAGATTTTAAGAAACGCAATCGAAAATAGCACTGGTGTTTGTTCAATGAATACCAAAAATGTCCATACAATGGAATAGCAAATATTATCATTAGTATGTTTCACTGCCGCCTGTTCGTTTTGCCAGCCACGCGTAGTGGTTTTGAAAGAGAAGATTTGGTACGAGGCCGGGTAGAATAGAAGGGTTGTTCTATTTTGCCGACTTGGCAGCTGTTGTTCCAAGAGTCACCTACCTACATTTCAGACCGAGCAACCCAAGCCCTGAAGAAGACATATAAATATATCGAAAAGAAGATTCAAGTCCTCTCGTTGTTTTCTCTTTTGTTTCCTTAGCAGTGTAACATTCACCATTTTCGATGCACACCGACGCAAACGAGAACGGAGATGTTATGGTCTGGTGGATGGATGGAAATTTCAGCATGCCCCATTCTATGTTTACAGTATATTTCCGTAAGTTCACTGATTGTTCATAATTCGTCTAATCTTGGTGGGGGGTTCCTTCCTTAGTTTTTATTTCAATCAGTGTGCAATATCACCACCTTTATTATATCATTATTTTCTCCTTCAGTTATATATTCTATACGTTTTAGTTGTTACTGATGTTGAAAGTCTTCAAATGATTTGGTTTCTGTTATTAGGTTGGTGCAAAAATAATGTCATTTTCTTACATATGTTACTATGTGAGAAAACGACATTATTTTTGCACCAACCTAATATTTGGTACTCTTCTTTCCGATTCTGTATCGACAGTCCCCAAGATCTGATAAAGAATCGGCTTACAGTCTTTATTTGCTTGAAACCATTTGTACGCCGTGATTTTAGAAAACGGGTGTCTACAAATTTACATTACTGAAGGAGTTGGAGACGATGTAGGACATTCGTATGAGTGCCTATATACAAAATGAATGACAAAATCAAATATGTATCCGTTAATTTTAACTATATTGAAATGTTCTAGAGCTAAAAGATTACTTACTATATTATACATGTTTCATAGAGCATATCGAACCCCAAGTTTTTCTTGTTTTCAAAACGCATTTTTTCTAGAGCGCCATTATTTTAAGTGTCCTTATATTAAGCTAATTTAATTGTAATTTTGTTGGAGGCAGAGGCGTGCTACTAGATTGATATCTAGGCCCCATGCTTTTACTGTTGAAATAGATAAATATCGCTACCCCTTCTATTACTACAATTTCTTTTCTCGCACTTCCCACCTGTGGAACTCCCTTCCGTGTCCTCGCTTCCCAGACAACTACAATCTCCAAAAATTTAAATTCAACGTCAATCGTCATCTTCTATCTTCTTCAATCTCTTTCAACTTTTGTCCTTTCTTCAATCCCCCTGACCTCAGGCTTTTCCCTCACTTTCATTATCTATCTATCTATCTATCTATCTATCTATCTCATTCTTTTCCTTATCTATCTATCTATCTCATTCTTTTCCTTATCTATCTTTCTATCTGCCATTCTTTTCATTATCTATCTATCTATCTGTCGATCTATCTCATTCTTTTCATTATCTATCTACCTATCTCATTCTTTTCATTATCTATATATCTATCTATCTATCTATCTATCTATCTCATTCTTTTCATTATCTATCTAACTATCTATTTATCTGTCTCATTCTTTTCATTATCTGTCTATCTATCTTTCTATCTATCTTATTCTTTTCATTATCTATCTATCTTATTCATTTCATTACCTATGTACGTATGTACGTATATTTGTATGTATCTATCTACCTATCTCATTCTTTTCATTATCTATCTATCTATCTATCTATCTATCTATCTATCTATCTATCTATTTATCTATCTATCTACCTATCTCATTCTTTTCATTATCTATCTATCTATCTTTCTATCTATCTTATTCTTTTCATTATCTATCTCTCTATCTTATTCATTTCATTACCTATGTACGTATATACGTATATTTGTATGTATCTATCTAACTATCTCATTCTGTTCATTATCTATCTATCTATCTATCTATCTATCTATCTATCTATCTATCTATCTCATTCTTTTCATTATCTATCTATCTATCTATTTATCTATCTCATTCTTTTCATTATCTGTCTATCTATCTTTCTATCTATCTTATTCTTTTCATTATCTATCTCTCTATCTTATTCATTTCATTGCCTATGTACGTATGTACGTATATTTGTATGTATCTATCTACCTATCTCATTCTGTTCATTATCTATCTATCTATCTATCTATCTATCTCATTCTTTTCATTATCTATCTATCTATTTATCTATCTCATTCTTTTCATTATCTGTCTATCTATCTTTCTATCTATCTTATTCTTTTCATTATCTATCTCTCTATCTTATTCATTTCATTACCTATGTACGTATGTACGTATATTTGTATGTATCTATCTATCTATCTCATTCTGTTCATTATCTATCTATCATTCATTTTGCCATACAAATGTCGATCATTCTCATGTATTTTGCCATATGTCATTCATTGCTGAATATTTTGCCCCGGATAAATGCAAATGTCGCTCAACTCACGAGTATTTTGCCATGCCAATGTCTCTAATTCCCGTATTTTCGAGTATTTTGCCATGCCAATGTCTCTAATTCCCGTATTTTCGAGTATTTTTCCATGCTTCACTGAATACTACTAGCATTCTCACTTTCCTTGGGGTGAAATGATTTTTTTTAAAAAAGCAATTTCTTGAAGGTGAATAATTCCTACTGTTGTAATCGAGGTTGCCATGGTTTCTTTCCACAGCTATTATTTAACCTCAGCTGCCTACAAATACTGGAAGCAATTTCAAAAGAAAACGTTGCATGTTGTGGGGTCTGCAAAAAAAAAATATTTTTTGCAAACTCTGTGCGACATTACTGAAACATAGAAACGTCATTTTGTTCGCTCGGATCGGCGCCAAAAATAGAGTCGGTGAACTGTTTCTAAAATCCAGTTTAGTCTGTCGCGTTTACTTGGTGTCTTTGAGAAAGGTACGAATTCGTCTTTACTTCACCCCGGCTCGGAAATCAATAGCAGCTTTCTTGTGTAGGGTGGCAATTAGTCTTTAAAAAAAAAATCAACGAAAGGCGCTGAATTGTAAACTTTGGAAATAGCAAGGGAAGCAACTCTACTATATTTTAAAAAAATGTAATCTGAATTCACAGATAATTGTGGACAGGAATTATTGTTCATTTCGTAAAGAGATATGGCATTAAAATAAGATATTTTTTTAATATTATTATTTTTACATACACTATTGAATTTCTTTGTTACTTTTTCTTACTTTCTCTTTCTATTTCTGTTCCTTCCCGACTTAACATCTTATTTCTTTTTCGTTTCTTTCTTTATTTTCTTTTTTTTATCTTAGATAAACATTTTCCTCTGTTTCATTTAAAAAAAAATTTATTGCGTTTCTGACGTTCAATTTTAGCTTCTTCCGGCTTGGGTGGCAGAAGATTTGAAACCTGCACTGGTTGACGATATATAAGGAACACAATATTTGCTTCCCTGCGACACCAAAGAAAAAGACTAGGAAGACAAAAAAAGAAAAAAAAAAGATTTAATTATTAAGTCTCATGATTCTCTATTGTAATAATCTTTTGAGAATAAATGGTCTCATGGATGGCGAAGGGATAGAATTATTAGTATTCACAGAACTGAGGATAATGTCAATGGTTTGATCGACGGGGATGTCTGTGAATAAATTTTCGACGTCAAGTGACTCTATGATACCTTGGTTTGGTTTAGTAGTTTTGAAAATTTCGGAGGAATTCGTGGGTGGATGTGCTGCTTAATTGGTAGGTAGGTATGTCGTTCAGGAATTTTGATAGCTCATAGATACGTGTTGGGATTTGGGAAATGATTACTCGTAGTGGATATCCAGGTTTATGGGGTTTTATATCTCTATCTATAAAAGGCAGGATGTGTGTGTGTGTGTGTGTGTGTGTGCGCGCGCGTGTGTGTGTGTGTGTGCGCGCGCGTGCGCGTGTGTGTGCGTGTGTAACGAATGCACGGCCGCAATTTTCGACGGATTTGCACCAAAATTTACATGCACATGCTCCAAGTTAGCGGGAAGGCCAAGACCGACTTTGAATTTCCCAACTCCCGTCGATAGTGGAAATAATCGATTTTTCATGCTTCTACGGCAGTTTTCATGTAGTTTGCCGCCATTTTGTACTAGCCAGAGTGAGAGCCTATAGCTGGCTGCCACGAATAGGCAGAAATATTCTATTGGCCAACGTGAGAGGCAACAGCTGACTGACACGAAAGTTAACTAGCAAGTTAGCATGCAAAAAATATCGATAGCTGCATTCGCCACAAGTAGGAAAAATTTAAATCTGCATGGCACTTTACTCCATTTGGCTTATTCTAAAACTGATCGTTTTGTGTTCATTTTGTTTAGTTCTTTTTTCGTAACAGATTTAATGTTTAGTATAGAGCTTCGAAAAAATTCGCAGTGTGAGATAGGCAAGAAGTAAGGCATGTAGCAACATCAGCACGGCAAAGGGCACTCGTTTAAAGGCAAGGAAGGGCAAAAATATTTTTAGTCAAGTGATAGCGATTGCTGTATGAGTCGTACGATTTTTGAATCAAGCACGGGCAACGCCGGGCCATGCTGTTAGTCTCTTATATTTTACAGAGTATATGCCAAGTTTGGTTAAAATTGGTTGGATGGATCTCGAATGAAGAGGTATCATACAGACATCCTCGGTTTTATATAGATAGATAATTTTCTTCCATCCTTCCCTAACTCTTTCTCAACGGTTTCATCATCTTTATTTCTTTCGTTTCACACGGTTCAGTTCCATTATTACTTCCGACATCTTTGCTATCTTCTTTCTTTCTCTCTTTCTTTCTACTACTGTAAGCTTCTCTTACTTTCTTTTCATTCTTTCTTTTTCTTTTCTTTCTTTCACTCGTTCCGGTTTGATTCGGTTTGTTTTACGGCATATCAACACCTCAATGGGTTAATTAATTCCAACAAAATTTTTATTACTGGTAATAATTATTTACAAAAACTTATTGCTGGTAATATTTTTTTTCTTTAAAAAAAATGTACTGCTGGTAATATTTTTCCTTCAAAAATGTATTGCTTTAATAATGTATTGCTGGTAATAATTTTCCACACAAACTTTATTGCTGGTATTAAAACCTATTTTTATACTTCCATAATGTTTTGACCCCACTTTAGGGGTTAACTATGTTCCCATAGCTGGAAACCTAACAGGCGCTACTAGACCTAGATTGGGAGAATCTGAGAACACCAGCAATTAAGAGGTGGTTCCATACTCTTCAAAACCTCCTGAACAGAGGCCTTGCTGTCGGATGTAGTTTATCGTCTTACCCAGGACACTCACTCATTCCGTCTTTCTTTCTTTCTTTTTTTCTTTCTTTCTTTCTAATCACCCATTTATTCTTTCTTTTTATCTCAGAACTTCCCTTCTTTCCTTCTTGAATTCTTTCTATTCTCTGAATATTCTTTGACTTCACATTTTTACGCGTTTTTGCACGCAAGCCATATGTGAAAAGCCCGTCGTGCCGTGACAAAAACATTTCAATCTTTTTCTTGCTCCATTCTCTGCCCGTCATGATGTCGATGAACGACCACTTTTCAATTTGTTCCCCATTCTCCGTAAAAATCACAGCACGAAACGCCGCTCAGAAATGATGTCGCCATTTTCAATTGGCCGATCAAACCCATCTTCAGTTCTCGCCAAAATGCCCCGGTCAAAACTACATTGTGCAACACGCAATCTCGCATAGAACATGTTCAGTTAAGCGCATATGGACACACGCAAATGTACACATAAAAACGCAGGCACACACACATGCAATCAGGGAAACACTAAAATCATAAGCTGGTGCCGTGCCTCATTTTCTGAATATATTGGTTTAGTTTGGAGATCATAAAATGAGCCTATGAATGGGCATCTGGTATGCAGACGAAAATATCATTGTTAATCTTTTTCGTATTGCCCAAATGTCTGAGAGACATAGAAAATAAAATGTTCGGAATATTTAATACTTAAAGTGTTCTTCTTTGATTGTTTGTCTTGTGCAAAGTGATTCGTAGGACAAACTTATAATTTACTTCCATTTTGTTCAACACTAAAAACAAGAACTCAGCTACAAGATCGTTGTTTTATTTTTATGTTTTTGTTTCGCGTCATATCAAATTCTATAGGTTATTTAAGGTCGAAATCTGAATATTTTGAACGTAGTTTAATGGCTTTAACTGCAGATAAAATGTATTGTTGATAATTCAACTATAACTATGTATCGTTGATAATTTTTTTATATAATAATATATTGCTTGTATATTTACTATAAAAATGTATTTTTATATCTTTATAGTGATGGGTGGGATTCACTATTTAGCCATAACTGGGACCCTAACAGGTGCTACCACCCCAGATCAGTGTGAACCTGAGAACTACATAGCCTGCATAGACGGCATGACCCTGATATATATATATATATATATATATATATATATATATATATATATATATATATATATAATCCTTTGAATCCCACGGATTAATTTCTTCGATTTGAAAGGATTAAAAGTAAAATAAAAAGACATAACACGACTAAATTATTTAACCAACTGTGCTTGAATGAAAATATGCTGCTTGCATGTATATATATATATATATGTGTGTGTGTGTGTGTGTGTGTGTGTGTCTGTCTGTCTGTCTGTCTTTATGCATGTTATTAATTTTAACTGTCCATTTATAGATATAGATATAAAGGGACAATTTGGACAAAAAGACAGGAGAAAAAACTATCTTTAGCCGACGTATTTCGTCCGCATTTGCCTTAATAAAGTCCCCCAGAGGACGAAACGCGACAGCTGAGAATAGTTTTTTCTCTTGTCTTTTTGTTCATATATATATATATATATATATATATATATACAGTGAAACTATATAAATCCAAATATAGTGAAGGTCCTAATAAACATTCTATACGATGTAGATCTATAAATGTAAGAAAAATACAGTATAAGAAATAAACTCAAAGATACTCGAGTTGCATCCTGGAATTGAAGCATAGTCAGGCCAGATTCAAATCTTGGTCTTATTTAGCTCGAGGTACTGCCCTTAAATATGCGTAACTGTTTTTTGTTTGTCCGATGTTTTATATGAATATCATCCGTTTGTTTGATAGATTTGGATTTCTTTACGGCTTATCAATATTTTGCAAAGTTGTTTTTAAGCTAGAAAAAAACATTTTTTTAGATTCCAAATATTTTTAAAGATTTACTGATAAAAATACCTACTAAATAACACATAAATGGCGGGCGAAGAGCTGGATTCGTATCCAAGGATATTTCCGTTTACGTGAATATAACGAATCCAAATGGAACTCGGCTATCCGATTTTAAATTCGAACCGTTATCGACTACACCATCCGCACATCCAAGTTTACAGTAACTCGTATTCACAAGCTGTCAACCATTCAGGTACTGACCATGTTCGGTATTGCTTAACTTCGGTGATCGTATCAGAACCGGTCTTTTTACGTGATATAGCCGTAACCCAATCTCATCCAGATTACATTTTAGACATTACTTTCAATGGTAGAAGCATTTTGTTGCGATTCCAACTCTTTTAGAGAGAAAGTGGATATGCCAACATCGATATTGCCAACTACTTATACAGGCATAATTTACAAAATTTCCTCCTCCCTATTACGTGAAACGGTTACTCTTCCGCGTTGTACGGAATCTTATATTGGTAGGGGTATTTTTGTCTTTATCTTTCCAAATATATATTGACAGCATAGTGTCTTTTGTTTTGTTTTGTTTTGTTTTTTTGGCATTATTTTCTCAACTTGAGTGATGTTTAATTTTTAAAATACTACCTTTTGAACGCTTCTTTGTTCAAACCAGTATATCGACTTCGGCCCAGTACACTACGTTATCAGACAAACAATGGCCGTTTAATGGGCAATCATCGCTTTTACGATACTTACACATTTTTATATTAGACGTGAGCCTACCGCACAACCATTTCTCGTTATGCTCCTTAATGATCTTCTTCATAATGGGTGTTGTACTATAACCAATTTTTATAATATATATATATATATATATATATATATATATATATATATATATATATATATATAGAGAGAGAGAGAGAGAGAGAGAGGGAGGAGAGAGCGCAATTTTAATATCTGATATTACTAGCATCCACCTGGATTATATACCAATGGATCTATTACCTGTACTATTAACATATAACTGGAAGGCGAAGAGTTGGATTCGTATCCAAGGATATTTGCCCGTAAGTGAAGATAATGAATCTAATATTACAAATATTTTATTTTGCGAATACAAGTAAGTATGTGTGCGTATATCTGTTTTGTGCGTGAGGGACTTACATGTGCTCGTGACATTTAATGTATATATAAACGCACGCACATATATATACACAATTTAGCAAAGTTTGAAGTAAGAATTTGGAATAAGACGTTTCCCTCCTACTCTGTCTGGACAAAACTTAACCTCGCATTAGCAGAAAAATCTTAGAATTGGTGACAAAAAGAACAAATTTTTCAATCCTCAAAACAAGGTAATTATCATTTTTGTTTTTAAGTCTTTGGATATCATTCAGTATCAAATTAAAATATATATGTGCATATATAAAACTGTAAGCACAGATACACTTTGAATTGAATGGAAATTGTTATTCTGTGAATCCGAAAATAACTTAAAATGTCTGTTCTTGAATTATAAATGATTTTGTTGATTATTTCTTGTTTGGAATGACTAAAATGAAATTCTAAACGATTTTACAATCTGTCGGTCAACTGCATACTAAATTTAAACGGAGCTTTTTTTGTTGTTGTAGTTACACGTAGATGTAGTGAGGTCATCTTTTTAAAACAGACGTAAGTATAAAAATTATGGAAACACCACAATTAGATTTACCTCTGACAAGTCAAGGTTTGTTTTGGCTTGTTTTGTTTTACGGCATATCAACCTCAATGAGTTATTTAATGCCGACACGATTTTTATCAATGGTAATATTTTATTATCCATCTATCTACCTATCTATTTCAGTATATATTGGTTTGTTTTGCTTTATTGCATATCAACCTCAATGTGTTATTTAATGACGACTTTTATTGCTGGTAATATTATCTATCTATCTATCTATCTATCTATCTGTATATATATATATATATATATATATATATATATATATATATATATATATATATATATATATATATATATATATCAGTATATATTTGTTTGGTTTATTTTACGGCATATCAACCTCAATGAGTTATTTAATGCCGACAAGATTTTTATCGTTGATAATACTTTTTAAAATATATTGCTGGTAATATTTTTTATCTATCTATCTATCTATCTATCTATCTATATATATATATATATATATATATATATATATATATATATATATATATATATATATATATATATATATATATATCAGTATTTATTTGTTTGGTTTATTTTACGGCATATCAACCTCAATGAGTTATTTAATGCCGACAAGATTTTTATCGCTGGTAATACTTTTTAAAATATATTGCTGAGATACTTTTTTTTCAAAAATCTATTGCTGGTATTATTTTTTTCCTTAAAAAAATGTATTGCTAGGAATATTTCTTTTTAAAATGTATGACTAGTAATGATTTTTTCTTCAGAAATGCATTGACGGTAATATTTTTTCTTCAAAAATGTATTACTGGTAATAGTTTTTCTTTAAAAATGTATTGCTGAAAATATTTTTTCATAAAAAATGTATTGATGGAAATTTTTTTCAAAAATATATTACTATAGCCCATTGCTGATATTATTTTCCAAAAATGTATTACTGTTAATATTTTTTCGAAAATGTATTGCTGGTAATATTTTTTTTTTCCAAAATCCATTGCAGTAATATTATTTTCCAAAAATGTATTACTGTTAATAAATGTTCGAAAAATGTATTTCTGGTAATAATATTTTTCTAAAATGTATTATACGCCTTCATCCATAATACGCAACCTTAAAATAGTGTTGAAAATGTGAAAAATGCTTCTACTTACACATAACACGCACCCCTTGTTTGGTAATCAAACCCTATAAAGTGTACCTCTCTAATTTCATTACGGCCAGCATTTCCCATTATTATTCAGGTTGTAATTGATGATGTTTATCAAAATTGACTTTGAAGAAACTATTACCGTAATTCCCCATGTCTAATACGCCTTCATCCATAATGCGCACCCCTAAAATTGTGTTGGCAGTGTGGGAAAATGCTTCTACTTACACATAACACGCACCCCTTGTTTGGTAATCAAAACCTATAAATTGTACCTCTCCAATTTCATTACGGCCAGCGTTTCTCACTCTTATTAAAAAATGGTTTTAAACATAAAATAATATTATTCTAATTTAGTTTTATGATAATTTTTATTTTATTTTACAATTGCAAATATTGTTAGGTACATGTGATTGTATTTGACATCCTTATGGGGTCGCAATCGGCGAATGTCAAATTCTGGTATGTTTGTGGTGAAGTGATTTCGCCACGGAAATCGACATATGAAACGGCAATTTTTTAAAGATTATTTTCTATCCGTGCATAATACACACCCCTAAATTTGCTTATTATTTTTATTTTTAGAAAAAATGCGTATTATACATGGGGAATTACGGTAAATAACATTTCTCTCTTATGCAATTTATGTCAACCAACCAAGGAAAAATCAAGTGTGAATGGTAAAAATCTGCATCTAGAATTTATTTATCACTTATTCTATGAAACAGTGTTTTTGCTTGTAAATTGGGTAATCTTTAAAAGAAGGCAATTCGATTTTTCAAGATCTTTCGCTTTTGAACAGAACAAAACGTTCCGCTACGTGCAGCATTTTAACCAGGAATGCCAACCTTTCATTTTTGTATCGCATTGTTATATGTGATGAAAAATGGGTTTTGCATGTCAACATAAAACTAAAAATTCAGTGGTTACCACAAGATGAGAAACCGGTACCAACGCCAAAACGGGGAATCCATCCACGGAAGCCTTTCCTTGTGTTTTTGTTGGAAATATTAAAGATATCGTCCATTAGGAGCTGATGGAACGAACAATTCCATTGGGTGTTCTACTTTGGCAAACAGAATATGATCGATCTTGTTTTTAAAAGATTTTCATTTCTTTCCATCGCTAGAACGTTTCGTAAAGGGGGAGAAATTCAGAAAGAGAAAAAATTTTAAAATAATTCAAACTATTTTCGGGGAAAAAACTGATTTAATTTTAATATGTAATCGAATAAATCTATGAAAATTAAGATAACTGCGTTTTTATAATTGTTATGAATACTCAAGAGTGGTCTCCTCTTGTTTTGTTAATCTTCTATTTGAAAAAGCTGTTTCAGTTTACTGGGACTATAAAAGAACACTATAAGCGAACCTTGTATTCTCAGTTGAATAAACCTTTCTTTCAGATTCACATCTTTGTCATTACAATAATATTTAAATATATTTTATTTAAATTTGTTTTTTTTTTATATTCAAAAAGATCCCAGGCGGACCGTTCGACCCTTCTAACTATCGGTCTATTAGCTTTCTATGTCTTTTGGCAATGTACAAGATGCTCTAATCAACTCTAATTTACTTAAGCATCAGACCACGCAGAGTTTCCTATCAGATAAGCAAGATAGCATTCGCTTCTCTAGGTCAACTCCTCTAGTAATAACGATTATTACTGAAAGATTATGAAGCTTTAGATAAGAATTCTGAAGCCCGGGCCGTTGGTTTAAATATCTCAAAAGCATTTGACGGAAATTAGCACGCTGGCCTTCTTCACAAGTTGAAAGCTTATGAGATTTCTGGACGAATTTCAAAACTGATTCAATCTTTCATATCAAATCGCGTAATGAAATTGTGCTTGAACGGCCACTCTTCTAGATCTCTTTACATTAATACAGGGTTCGACCAATATTATTCCTAATTTTCATCAACAATTTCTTGATGTCATCAATTTTCAACTCGTTACCTCTACTGATGATAGTATTTGCACCTGCCTTATCGAATTGATCAGATATACTGTTGTGACCAATTCGATAAGGTCAAATTGGAACCTATAATTTGGTGTTGATTTGGGTAAGGAATTGCTTGTTAATTTTAACACCTGCTTCCGCAAAAGTTTGCTGAGAATATCACGGACAGAACATCTAACTAAAAGCATATGTTTTCATTATAATATGAAGGAAAAGTACATTTTTGTCTTAGTTTCAGAAACGAAGTGTTGAAATTTCTTGGACAAATAATGAGAGAAGCGAGCTTCGAGAATATGGCACTCCCAGGACGCACTGAAGGCGAAAGTCGCAGAGGGTAGCAGTGCATTACCTACCTAACAAGCTTGTATAGATGGATCAAACAAATGGAACAGGAAGAGATAGTCAGAGGCCAGATGCTCCATGCTGCAAGGGATAGGAACACGTGGAGAGCCATGATTATTCGCCAACTGAAATGATACACATTGAGAGTGAAATTATTTTTCAAGATAATATGCCATAGAACAAAGACTTCAAACTCATTTATTCAACTATTATTATTATTATTATTATTATTATTATTATTATTATTATTATAGGAGGTCTTCAATTTAATATTAACGGTAATGGTAATATTAGCATTCTCCTCATGAGGAAACTTTTACTATTCATTGACCAAGCAATTGTAGGTTAAGATTTATAAAATCTTTCTTTAAAAGAAAATTTCAGGAAAATAGGTTTCTCAAATTCAGTAGCTGTTACAACCCCTTCCAGTATTAATAAGGGGTTTTCTTTCTACCTTTACATTTGAATATCTGTCTATATTTCTGAGATGAGGTATTATGATTATTTAAATCACTTACATTATTCGGACTGTTAATCTCATCTCCATTGCCATATTCACAACGTTTCTGCCGTTGTACGCTCCGGCCTTCTTTAGGTAACTAAAATTTTGAACCGAACCGTTTGTCCACCGGCATGAATTGTTCTAGTTCCACGTGACATGCCTCTTCCGGGTGTCTCAGTTACTTCCCTTTAACCATTTTCGGTTCACCACTGCTGTAGCCTGGTATTGAACACACAAAAGTCTTTTGGGTCTAGTCACTGGATCTAACCCACGTATTTATCAACTGGGCCATGTGTCCTCTGGACGCAAACGAGTTGTGAGATCAATGCCAGACTACAGCAGTGGTAAAGCAAAAAACTTGGATAGTTGAATTAAAAGGAGAAAATTGAGACATCTGGAAGAGGCATGGCAGTGGCACTAGAACAATTTACACCTGTGGATGAAATAAACTGTTCGAAATTGCAATCACCTGAAGAAAGCCGGCGCGTACAACGGCAGAAACGTTGTAAATATAGCAACGAAGATGAGGATAACAGTCCGAGTAATATAAACTTTCATTTGAAATTCTGTAAAATGTCATCATCTTGATTATGTCATTTTCTCCTCGAGATACATATGCTATCCATTTTAGCGTTTTCTGTTGTCCCTGTTAAATGAAGGATTGCCATCACCTTAAACTTACTCCCCATGTGAAACCATGCACTTCCTGGGAAGATAGTGCCATTGTTGGAAACATTTTTGGAACTCAAATAACAAACTTTAAATTCATTTAATAGGCGGGCTTCTTCTATTCTTTGGTTAGCAATTTAAATTTATTTTTACTTAGGCACATAACCTCTTTACTCGAACCAGTAATATGAAAGCTAATACTTGTTATGCATTTTATGTTTATTGTGTTAACGTCAAAAATATTTTATTAGGCATCTGTAAAGTCAAAACAGTTTTCTCTTGACTAATTTTATATTTCCTATTGTGTCTGGTGTAGTTTTGCATGCAAGCCATCGTTTAAAACAAACTTCAATCATACCGGTCCAAATTCGATTGTTTGTTGCCATTTCCAGAAGTCACTTTAAGTCGTTCGTTTGTTCGTCTCAGCGTTCTACCGAGCGCTCAAACTTTCGCTTTCTACTTTCAGTTTCATTTTCCTCGCTTTCATTTTGTTTTCTTCTTTTCGATGTCATTGTGAAAGAGGATGACGACGAGGGGAAGCAATTAATTCCTTCAGCTTATTTGTTCGGTACAAAATAAATAACATGTAAATAGTAATACCAAAACAAGTGAACAGACTGAATAAATAAAAGAAAGAAAAAGAAGCAATAATCAGATATAAACATTGATTTATCTGATCCGTTTTTCACGGATTGCCAACCGCTTGTAAGTTTTTGAAATCCAGAAAATATTTTTATTTCGTAAGAATTTTAGTGGGGAGATAACAATGATAGAGGCACGATGGATAGCGACTCGGATTGTGTAATCGGAGAACCGAGTTCGAATTCCACTCGAATCCATTACATTTACTTACGTACTAATTCCCCTTGCGAAAGGTATTAATCCTCTTCTTCTCCCTTCAGCTGTGGGTAAATAGCAGGACAGACTGGGTTCTATAGCTCTGGATGCCAACTGGTCTAGAAGAAGCACAACTCTGAATTCAAAACCTGCGGAATGTTGTTTGGGAACCTTGTGGCACGTAGAAAAGAAAGAAAGAAAGAAAGAAAGAAAGAAAGAAAGACAGTATAAAGTTGAAAGAGTAAGTGTAACAATGATACAAAGTATTGAAATTTGAAAGGAAATAAAGAAACAAAAAACAAAGAAAGAAAGAAAGAAAGAAAGAAAGAAAGACAGTATAAATTTGAAAGAGTAACAAATAAGTAACACTGATGCATAGTATTGGAATTTGAAAGGAAAGAAAGAAAGAAAAAAACAAGAAAGAAAGTATAAAGTTGATAGAGTAAGTGTAACAATAAAACAAAGTATTGGATTTTGAAAGGAAAGGAAAGAAAGAAAGAAAGGAAGAAAGAAAGAAAGAAAGAAAGAAAGAAAAAGAAAAAAAAACAAAGAAAGGAAGAATTCCATAAGCAAAGGTAGTCAAATTTGTAGAAAGGAAAACCATTTTCTGTTCACTTATCTCTTCGACATAAACTGATTAACACGATGTGCGCAGACGGCGTGGGAAGGAAAAGGTTTAAGATAAAAGCTATTTTTCTGACTGCAAGAGTAGAAAAATGAGGAGTGGTTCAGAGCGTGCCTGCAGCAACAATTTCGACGTGAAATGTCTCCGTAATATCCAAGATTCGATAGTCTGCGAGACATGTCACTGGCACTGAAAATGAAAACAGAATACAAATGCAAATGGAAAGAGTAATATAGAATGGAATGCAAACAAACGGAGATAATTAAGAACTATTTTCTCCAAATCTCGATTGGGTCGATGGTGTGAAACGTTCTTCAAAATTGTATGAAGTGACTGTCTTTTAGGCCTGTACACACGATTTTAAGCTATGCAGTCTTATTTAATCGTTAACATATTAGAATTAAAACGGATGCTGTGAAAAAAATAGAAAGACGCGCATTTTCTTAGAAAATTTTCCGACTGAGAAAATGGAGACATTAAGTCGGTTTTCAGTTTTTGCAACGGTTAAAAACTTCGCACGTTATACTGCTTCTAGAAATGTCGGTATATTCTAACATATTCTTATTTCATATTATTTGCGGTTAAATCTTTTTTGAAATACCCATTTGATTTCCGACGTTAAGCAACATTGAGCTTGGTCAGTCTTTGTATAGGGAGCGGTATGGGTACAATGGGTACTTTAAGCAATGGGTCAATAAACTATGATCGCCCCGCCCCACATTTTGAATGTAGAGAGGTGGTAAGACACCATGGAGCCTTTTTACATTTGGATTAGGTATCCCACGTAGAAGTGGATTGTAAATTATTTTTGAGTCGGAAATGTTTAATGTTTTATGACGATCAGTAAAATCTACGAAATAAGAACTACAAAGCGAACGCCCACTTGACGAAAAGGAATAAAATAAATTGATACGTAAATAAAATAAATTGATACTTAAATAAAATAAATTGATACTTAAATAAAAACTATCCGAAACTTTTGGATTGAATTTAGAATGTTCTTCTCGCAGGCTCACACAGAATTGAAAGTAATTACGCTTCCGTCTTTTCACGAGGTAAAGGCCGCCACCGAGAGAGTTGGAGACCGCACGTTATGGAGTCGTGAGCCGAACGTCGTTAAGAACAGATGGACATAGGTTAGTAGGCGAGAGTCAGACCTCGCTGGCTGTCTGGCTGTCTGGCTGGCTGCCTGGCTGGCAAGACGGAAGAGATGATACGTTAGTCTTACGTGATAGATGGAGCAGAAGTCGTCGCAAGTGTCACCTACTATCTGACCACCAAACCGGGAAAGTTAATCCCTATATATCTTTTGTGCGCCATTTCCCTTCAGGAGATAAGATATCATGGCCCTTCACTTACTCCTATCCCTTGTAGTTCTCAATATGTTTTGTCTCTTTGTTACTTCTCCCAGACTCTGTTCTGCCATCCACTTACTTAAGCCTACTATTTATAGCACGCGTTGTTTTCCCTTGTACTTCTTTCCCTCTATTCGCACTGTGAACATCAGATTTTCCAAACCATCTTTTCTCATTTCGCCTCCCATAAATTTCAGCTGCCTCTTTCTGATGTTAAGTATAAGTTTCTTCTTTGTTTGCATCCTCTCCAAAACCTTATCTTTGCTCACATGTTCGGTCGATGGTATCCTTAGCATACTTCTGTAGAACCATATCTCCGTTGCCTCATGTTTCTTCTTCATCTTTGAGAAGACCGCCTAAAATTTACTGTCTTAATTAAGGACAAATATAACGAAATCCCCCTGTCTCGTAATACTCTGCCTAGCTTGTGGAATGCGTCTTTGGCCATCCCAATACCTCTTCGGATCTCAGCGTCGCACTTACCGTCCTCTGTCAAAACTCTTCCGAGATGAGTAAATTTCTGCACCTGCTTGATTTTAGTAACCCCGAGCTGTAAATTGCATTTTGGGGTCATTGTTTTTGCTGATAGCCATGGATTTTGTCTTCTTGTTGTTTATGCTTAGTCCCTTCTTCTCGCTCTTTTTCGCTACTTTCTGCATGAGGTTTCCTTGTCTACTATGAGCACTGTGTTATCTGCATATCTTATATTGTTAATATTATGGCCGCTTGTGATATATTCTGGTAGGATTTTCCAGTTCTCTTAGAATTGCTTTGATGTATAGGTTGAATAAGTCCGGTGAGTAGATGCATCCTTGTCTTACTCCACTTTCTATTTTTGTATATCTGCTGAACTCATTTTTTATCCATATGCAGGAAGTTTTGCTGCCAGTATAGATTCTTGATTATTTTACTATTTTCCCAAATATTTCAAGGTTGCAGAGCAGTTGCAACCAGATCCTTTTGTGGCGTACTTTGTCGAACGTTTTCGCGTAGTCCATAAAACACAGGTGCACGTCCTTCTGTATTTGTATTGCTCTTTATAAATATGCAGCCAAATATATTGGAAACGGTTTTCACTAATTGTTCTCATCCCCCCTCCCCCGGTGACATTCTCAACTTACGTTTCTCTCGTGAATGTATACTGCATGTTTCTCATTTTATTTTTTTCTGTACGCCGAGGCGAACGAGAATCGAAACACAGCTCGGGGTGATTTGTCTGGTGGGTGAATAACTGAGAGAGACGAAATCCCGTGATTAAATATGGTGGCGCGTACAGCGATAGAGCCTTGTTTCGGAAGGCATCTTTCATTTGCTTGACCGAGGAAGGTCATTGTTTACGGCAAGGGGATACCGTCTCTAAAAATAGATATTCCAGCTCATAATAAGATTTTCGACAGCCATTTGTAGATATTCCAGCTTTTAATAAGATTTATAATAGGCAGTACTGTAATACTTAGATTGAAAACTGGAAAACATTAAGAAGAAAGAAAGAAAGAAAGAAAGAAAGAAAGAAAGAAGAGAAATTTCAAAACTGAAAAATGTTAAATAGATTGGAAAAGTTAAGGAAAGAAAGAAAGAATGATAAAAAGAAAAACTGAAAGAAATATTATAATAGAAAAGAGAAAAGAGAGTAGAGATGTATAAGAAAGAAAAAAGAAAAAACGAAGACAGAAAAGTAATATTAAAACTGAAAGGTAGTAAATAGAGTGAAAAGAAAGAAGGAAAAGATGTAAAAAGAAAAAGTGAACGAAAGAAGTATTACAATGCAAAAGAGAAAGGAGAGTAGTGATGTAAAAGAAAGAATGATATATATAAAAAAAGCAAGACCTAAAGAAAAAATAAAGAAGTGTATTTTTAAAAGTTGTGTTTTTTCCATGACACCGCTATTATTTTAACTACCTTCACTCCTCGGCAATGTTTATTGCACTAAAAAGAGATGATTAGATATTTTAATCAAGTCTAAACATATGAAAGTGAATTTATACATTACATTTGTTCTTAAGAATTGACACCAAAAATAGACACCATTCAGAGACTCCCAGACACAAGGACTTTCATACAAAAATTGGATCTTGTCTGGTCTATCAATGTAAAACAAGTTCTAGCACAGAGAAGATTCTTCGGTAAATCATCACTGTAATAGTAAAGCTATAAGGAAACATTAGACATTCATTGTCAGAATATTTGCCATTACTGTTGGTTGTAATTTATAAAATCATTATCTCCAAAAGGTTTTTTTTTTTTTTTTCAGGGAAAAAGGTTCCTCAAGTTTACACATTTTTATAGATCTTCTTGGTGGATGTTTTCTTTCCTACCCTTTTGTCTAAATAAGTGTTGAATACTAACAACTTCATAATGGCATTATTTTCTCTTTCGGTTATATGCGCTAACCGTTTTAATTGTTAGTGCAGTTGAAGGTCTTCATATTATTTGGTTTGTGTTAATTGGTGCTCTTCTTTGCTATTCTGTAGCGCCAGTCCCCGCGATCTGATAACGTTTCGTCCTCCAGGCTTTTTTTTTCTCACTCGGAGCCACTTTTATTCTGTGATCTGAGAAAACAGGTGTATACTCTTCACACTTTTGAACGAGTTGGTCACAATACATGACAATCTGATGAATGTTTTGACCGGATGGTCACCGAACCAAAATGAACTACATAATCAAATATGCGTTTGTTAATTTTAACTACAGCAGAATCCCTCATATCCGAAATCCTTTATATCCGGAATCCCTCATATCCGGAATCCCCGCATATCCGGTCATGATTTTGATGTGTATATTTGAACTATTTGGGTGATATGTAATTGATTTGAAATTTCTGTTTTTCAGGAAATATACTTTGGATAATTACTTATGTTTATTTCACCCTAATGGCTTGTCTTGGCGCAAAACATGATGGGAATAAGAGGAAAATAACAACTTTGGAGTTATCGCAAAAAGTGGAAATTTTAAACAGACAAGACGCTAGTGAAAACTCATTGTAACTAATGACTAGGTTCAACATAGGATAGTCAACATTGTATGATACAAAATCTTCCAAAGAAACTAATCTCCAGCGTACACACTGTCTCAATGAACAAGGAAATGAAAAACATGATTTTGATGAAACCTGGACTGAAATTTAAAAAAGCCATTGAGAGGTTTGTCATTTTTATGGAAAGAAAGCCAAAATTCAGCTGTGACAATTGCATTAACATACGCAAAGTTATAAAGTGTATTTCGTTTAAAGAATTTCAAGAACAAATGCAAAACGCAAAGCGGAAAAAGTTGAGAATGACATTAGAAGAGAAAGAATCGTCATTCAACAGGAATTTAAAAACTCCTGGTTACATTATTTGTTTTTCATATATATTTAATTTAATGTATTTTTATTAATATTACATAATTTATTCCTTTTTCCTTAAAACTAATTCCATTATATTTCACTCGCCATTAGCTGATTTTGTTTACTATAAAAACATTGAAAACAAATGTTAAACCTGATTTCAGTTCTTTTATTTTATTGTAAATATAACCGTTCATATGCGGACATTGTAACCAATACCTCATATCCGGATATCCGGAAGGACTTCTTGTCAAGGATTCTACTGCATTTTGAAATGTTCTACCGATAAAAGATTACTTGCTATTTTATAAAAGTTTCATAGTGCATATCGTTTAATGAATGCTGAAAATGTCCATTCAAAGAAATAGCTAATATCATTCTAATTATGTCCCACTGCCGCCTGTTCGTTTTGCAAGCCACGCGTTTGTGTTTTTGAAAGAGTC
Source organism: Acanthosepion lycidas (assembly GCA_963932145.1). Lineage (NCBI taxonomy): Eukaryota > Metazoa > Mollusca > Cephalopoda > Sepiida > Sepiidae > Acanthosepion > Acanthosepion lycidas. The sequence goes on from OZ010601.1 coordinate 76,213,369, forward strand.
GAATAGAAGAGCGTTTCCATTTGGCCGACTCGGCATCTGTTGTTCCAAGAATCACCTACCTACATACAGACCGAGCAAGCCAAGCCCTGAAAAAACACATAAATATATCGAAAGTAAGATTCAAGTCCTCTCGTCCTTGTTAGTCATGGTCTGGTGGATGGAAATTTGAGTATACCCTATTCGATGTTTACAGGATATTTTCTTAGGTTCACTCATTGTTCTCTATTTCTCTAGTCTTGATGGGGGTTTCCTGCCCTAGCTTTTATTTGAATTAGTTCGCAATGTCATCACCTTTATTATATCATTTTTTTCTCGTCCAGTTATATATCCTATACGTTTTAGTTGTTACTGGTGTTGAAAGTCTTCAAATGAGTTGGTTTCTGTTATTTGGTACTCTTCTTTCCGATTCTGTATCGACAGTCCCCAAGATCTGATAAAGAATCAGCTTGCACTCTTTATTGCTTGAAACCACTTGTATGCCGTGATTTTAGAAAACGGGTGTCTACAAATTTACATTACTGAAGGAGTTGGAGACGATGCAGGGCATTCGTATAAGTGCCTATATACAAAATGAATGACAAAATCAAATATATATCCGTTAATTTAAACTATATTGAAATGTTCTAGCGCTAAAAGATTACTTGTTATTGTCTTAATGTTTCGCAGAGCATATCGAACCCCAGATTTTCTTGCTTTCAAAACGCAATTCTCCTGCAACGCCATTATTTTTAAGTGTCCTTAAATTATGCTAACTTAATTGTAACTTTGTTGGCGGCAAGAGTAATTTCTTGAAGGTAAATAATTAGTGCTGGTTGTAATGGAGGTTGTCATGGTCTCTTTCGGCTGCTATGAGATGCCTCCAAATTTCCTGGTGCCAGTCAGACGGACGCTGAATGACGGTCGTAGTCACCCGATTTGTAATTCTTAACAACAGTTAAAAATGACCTGAGTGCAGTAAAAAAAAAATGTCTGTCAATAATAAAGAGCGGAAATAAGCAGCAACAGAAAAACCGAGACAAGTATGTAGGTAAGAAACAAATAAAAAAAAAACTAAGTAATGAAAGTGTTATAGGAAAAATGTCTTCCAGTTTTATTGCTGACTGGTGAATCAAGCGGACCAGAAGGCGGGAAAAAATGAAAAGAAAATGTGGAGAAAAAAGAAGTCAGATGCTTTGAAGAGGAAGATAAAGGATAATTGAAAAGAAGAGAGGAAATAAGGAAGTGAGAGAAAGAAAGAAAAAACGAAAGGAAGACATTAACGGAAGTAGATAGAAAGATAAATATTAATGAAGAAACAATCAAACAAAAAACAAAGAAAAGAAAACATTAATGAAGGTAGAAAATGAGAAAACTTAAAAGATTAAGGAAAAAAGAAAGAAAGAAGATTAATGGAAAAAAAATGCAGAAAAGCAAATATTAACGAAGACGGAAACTAAGAAATAAATAAATATATGACTGAAAACAAAGAAAGGAAACATTAATGAAAAACAGTCAGATTGAAAAGGAATTGAGAAAAATATTAAAGAAGAAAGTAAGAAAACATTAAGAAATAAAATCAGAAAGAAAGAAAGAAGAAAGACCAATGAAAAAAGGAAGAAAGTAAATATTAAAGAAAGATGGAAAGAAAAACAATCATAGATTGATGAAAACAGAAAGAAAAAGAAGTGAGAAAAAAGATTAATGAAGAAAGAAAGAACGAAAGAATGAAGGAATCATTAATTGAGAATGAAGGAAAACAGGAAGAAGGAAAGAAAGAATAAAATAAAGATAGGAAGAAATGAAGGTTAGAATACATTAATGAAAGTTGAATGAAAGTAATGTTGTTATATAGCAGTTGTTGTCAGAAGGAAGACACATGCCGAGTACTTTCAGCAATTTCAAATTGTCATCTTCAGGGCACATTTTTTTCCATACATAGGTAAACACTAAGATGAAATATGAGTAGACCGAAAGATGTTATTTATTGACAGTTTGTTATAGTGAAACACCTATTCTATAGTTAATATACTCTCCCACCTATAATAAGTAGGAGTATTAATAGTAACGAGGAGTCGGTCAGTCAGTCGACTGGCTGTTCGATTGAACTCTCTGCCTTCGGGCGGGAGGAACCCGAAGGAGGCTACGCCGAAGGGCGGACTCTCTTTCGGGGAGGTAAACCGACCCTGAACCCGTTTATTCGGGTTCAATGGGCATATTTTTGGCCGGGCCCACGGGCTCGGAGATCCCACGTTAAAAAGGCCTTGTGCCACATGACGCCCTCGTGGAGGTGGGGGGTGACTAAATATAGTCAGTCACTCGATGTCAGACGACAGTTAGTCGAATACTAAAGTATCAGCGACCACAACTAGATTACTCTGCGTAATACCAATTATATCAAGTTCCTAACGTTTTGTACGTCGAACCTATTTTAGGACCGAATTAGTACAAATACAAGCCTCTACTGTGGAAACACTCTACAACACAGTTAAGTATATGTTTTGAAACGTGCGAATTGATAGTAAGTTAATGTCTCATTAATTCTTGTTAGTGAAGTAATTTTGCCATTAATCACATTAACATGGGTATTTAAATTGTTTCTGTATGGTATAAAATATAATCTGCTAATATATATAACCCGGAAGGTAAAGCCTCTCTTCTCGACCAGTGCTTTACCTCCATCCCCGAATCCTGCAGTGCATCGCAACTCTGTCCTCTTGGCAACTCTGATCATGCAGTAGTATCAGTTAACATCTCCTTCAACTCCACCCCCTATATAGAACATCCTACCACTAGAACTTCGTTCTACTATCAACGAGCTGATTGGGACGCGTTCCGTGATTTCCTCCGCGATGTCCCCTGAAATGGAGTCTTTAAGCTCCCCGTCCAAGAATGTGCTTCTGAAGTCTCTTCCTGGGTTAAAGCTGGAATCGACGCTTTCATCCCATCAAGGAAATATAGGGTCAAGTCGCGCTCCTCCCACTGGTTCTCGGCTGCTTGATCAGCCGCCATCGCCCATACGAACCACTACTTCCACCTATTCCGTAGCGACATGTCTGACTGCAATAGACGTCTCTTTGCCTCCGTCCGTAACGAATGTAAGCGTGTCCTCAATGATGCTAAGTCACTATTTGCGGCTCGGATGAAGGAACGTATTGCATCTCGCAAATTTGGCTCCAAAGATTATTGGCGTCTCTACAAGAGCGTATTGAACAATTGCAAACCCTCTATACCTCCTTTATTCAACCAGTTCGAAGTCCTGACCTCCTCTACCGACAAGGCTGAATGCTTTGCTCGGAAATTTTCATTCAACTCAACGCTCGACTCTTCCGGCGTACTCATACCTGACTTCCGTCTTAGAACTGAGGCCATATTGAGTGGGTTAAACATAACCCCATCTTTGGTACTGGGCGTTATCTCTAATTTAGACCCCAACAAGGCTAGTAGTGGAGACGGGATGCCAGCCATTGTCTTGAAGAAATGCGCGCCTGAACTGGCGCTCGCCCTTTCTAAACTATACAACTACTGCCTCAAGGAATCTTGTTTTCCTGACTGCTGGAAGTCCTCTTCGATCGTTCTTGTCTTCAAGAACTCCGGCGACCCCTCTGACCCTTCCAACTACCGTCCTATCAGTCTCCTTCCCCTCTTCGGCAAAGTCTTCGAAGCCCTAATCAATACAGGGGTGGTTAACCACCTCACATCCCATAATCTGCTCTCAGACAAGCAATATGGTTTCCGCTTTGCCCGATCTACAGCCGATGTGCTTACGGCCATCACTGAAACAGTCTACCGAGCTCTTCAAAATAACGGGGAAGCCCGAGCCGTGGCACTAGACATCTCCAAAGCATTTGATAGGTATTGGCATGCCGGCCTTCTTCGCAAGCTCCAGGGTTATGGCATTACGGGTCAATTATATAACCTAATACGATCATTCCTGTCAAACCGTAAATTGAATGTCGTTCTCAATGGATTCTCCACCAGTTCCTATCCCACGAACGCAGGTGTTCCTCAAGGCTCCATCCTAGGCCCCACTCTATTCCTTATCTGCATAAATTTATTCTTGCCTCAAAAACAAATCTATCCTCGCTGACAAAACTCGCCTGGCCGTGCGTCTAGAAAAGGACCTCCAATCGACTGTGAACTGGGGCATGAATTGGCTGGTCAACTTCAACGCTTCTAAGACAAAACTGCTCTCTACTAATCACCACAGAGATCCTTCACTTCCCTCCATTAGAATGTCTGACGCTCAACTTCTCGAGAGCAACTCTCTGCGGCTTCTCGGTCTCACGTTGACTGCTGACCTGAGATGGAATAAATACATTGAATCAATTGCCTCGTCCACTGCAAGGAAAGTTGGCTCCCTGAGCCACGCCATGAAGTTTTTCTCCCCGGAGTCGATCCTCCACATCTACAAATCAACAATTCGCCCTTGCATGGAGTATTGCTGCCATATATGGTCTGGTGCCCCTTCTGTTTGCCTCGGGGTTCTTGATAGGCTCCAGAGGCGGATATGGAATGTAGTTGGCCCTGCCCTGGCGTCTCGTCCACAGTCACTTTCTCACAGACGCGACGTCGCCTCTCTCTGTCTGTTCTGCATCTACTTTCATGGAAATTGCCCCGAGGAGCTGCATTCGCTGGTTCCCAGACGTCATGAGTTCCAACGCCTTACGAGGCTGGCATCCCGCTCTCACCCCTTCACTGTCGAAACTCCTAAATGTAGCCGTCTCTTCTACTCTAATAGCTTCATGTCTCGCACCTCTCACCTGTGGAACTCCCTTCCCTTTTTCTGTTTCCCTGTGAGGTATAATCTCCAGCTATTCAAGTGTAATGTCAATCGACATCTCCAGTTGCCTTGATCTATCCACTACCCTCATCCTTTCTTCTATCACTCCTATCTGATCTTGCACTAAATTTTCTGTAACCCCTTGCGTCCTAGTGGCTTCCCGCCTTGCTTCGGGTGAAATGCTTTAAAAAAAAATTGTTATAGGAACATACCCATAATAATAATGGACTATTCCTGACATTATAAATACTGCGCCTCTCAAGAGGTATGAGAATATATTGTAAGACGAGGAGAGATAATTGAGAGCATATTGTAAGGACTTTGGAATAGTGATACTTGTCGAGACAAAATAGTTCACTCTAACCAAATCTGATAGTCATTACTAATACTTCTACTTCTTTGTATTATATTTCTGTTGTAATATATATTCCATACGTGTGTTCGTGTTATTCTGTCGTTGATTCTAACCTTGGACCATCACCGTGGTACAAGGAACTTGGACCATAACATATATATATATATATATATATATATATATATATATATTATGTGTGTGTAAACAAGGTGTAACAGCAAAATTGGCCAACTGTTAGATTAAACTTTGAACTGTTGTATCTTAGAAAGGATAAAAGACATCTTACTGGAATTCTCCGAGGTTTTTATAACGTTATTGGACTCTACTTTGAGCAAGAACAATGTATTTACTTCTAAGATGAAATGATGAGGTGAGGAGGGTGATGAGGTAAATACTAAGTAGAGACAGTCTGTTTGAAACTACCCTCATGTCTGAAGATTTCATTCATGCATTAAACAAATTGTCGCCTCTCGGTGTTTACATCTGTGTCCACTTTCACATTTTCATACGCTCTATCCCCGATATATATATATATATATATATATATATATATATATATATATATATATATATATATATATATATATATACATATATATATATATATTGTACAGCAATCGACAGCAATCATTCTTTTATGCATGTTTCGTTGAATTAATAATTTATAATAATTTGTAATAGATACCTCTGTGTATCAGTGTTTCTGTGTTTGTCTTTGTGTGTAAGCTGTATGCCTGTATACTTTGTATACAGGCATACAGCTTACACTCTACTATATACTATACTATGTATAGTATATAGTATAGTGTAAGCTATATATATACTATATATACTATGTATATTATATACTATATATATATATATAATACTATATATATATACTATATATATATATATATATATATATATATATATATATATACTATATATATATTATATATACTATATATATTATATACTATATATATACTATAATATACTATGTATATTTTCTATTTCAGTTTGTTTCAATTTTACATCTCAGTTTAATCATAATTATGTCATACAGTTCCTCTATTTGTGTGTCTTGTTCGTCCTGATGTTCAGCTATTCATCGATGTCTGAATTTAGATTAGCCTGTTCATCTATTCATTTAATAAAATCGATTAATACATAAGAGTTCAGAGTCGCAGTTCATTCGAATGTGTTAGTATTTTCAAGCTCATGACTTTTTTTATCTGAAATAGATAGATAGATAGATAGATACTGAAAAGACGAGAAAAGATAGATAGATAGATAGATAGATAGATAGATAGATAGACAGATAGATAGATAGATACTGAAAAGACGAGAAAAGATAGATAGATAGATAGATAGATAGATACTGAAAAGACGAGAAAAGATAGATATATAGATAGATAGATAGATAGATAGATAGATAGATAGATAGGAATAAAGAAACATATATATAAACAAAAATAGATAGATAAATAATGAACAGAGTAGTATAGATAGATAGATAGATAGATAGATAGATAGATAGATAGATAGATAGATAGATAGATAGATAGATAGATAGATAGATAATGAACAGACTAAGATAGATAATGAACAAACTAGGATAGATAGATAGATAGATAGATAGATAATGAACACAATAAGATAGATAGATAGATAGATAGATAGATAGATAGATAGATAATGAACACAATAAGATAGATAGATAGATAGATAGATAGATAGATAATGAACACAATAAGATAGATAGATAGATAGATAGATAGATAGATAGATAGATAGATAGATAATGAACACAATAAGATAGATAGATAGATAGATAGATAATGAACAAACTAGGATAGATAGATAGATAGATAGATAGATAGATAGATAGATAGATAGATCACGCCAAACGATGTGTTTTCTCGCAGAAACTAATTAAAGTCCCCTCACCATCATTCCAGTTTAAATCACGAAACACAATTGTGCTTGAGCAGGCGTCTACAACAGGGATTATTTAGTAGACAGACATACTCGGAAATATGGACGGGTAGCCGAATGTTTAGTACCATCGCTTTCAAATCATATGCCCCGAATTTGAATTTCCCTATGGGCGCTTTTTTTAGCAATTTGAGCCAACTGGTGCGTTATTCAAATTTCTGATCATGACAGATCATGCGCCCTCTCTTCGAAACTGTCACTAAGGACTGCTCAGCGTAGTTACAGTATAAAATAGTATGTGCCTAACAGGCGTCTGCGGCAGAGATTTACTAGATGCCCAGGCAGACGGGCACACTCGGAAAATGAGAATAGCTGGCTGTTATAATAGTAAACAGCGATCGGTTATTACTTACGTAGGTGAGCACGCATGAAAAACACGCCAATAATAATGACACTTTGTATTCGCACAGAAACCTACCTTGGAAAAAATCGCGTTTTCAGACTCACGAATCAAGGGGAGGATAAAGGTTTAGGTTAAGAAAGTTTGCCGCTAAAGGTCGCCAGAGTCGAAACGAGATCAAAGTTGTACGTGGCCGACTTTGTAAATGGCACGAAAGTTAACCGAACGCAGACATCACCTTGTCAAAATGATTTCCCACTGTTCCATCTTGTCTCCATTACTCGCTCTCCCCACACGTTCACTATTTTGGTTAATATTTATTCACATACTTCGTATTTTCATAGAGTTACGTCTCCTCGGGCATTTATTAGGTTGGTGCAAAAATAATGTCGTTTCCTCACGCAGTAACATGTGTGAGAAAGCGACATTATTTTTGCACCAACCTAATACTTCTATTTCTTTCTCTATTAAGCTATTTTTACGGTTTTGCATTTTATTGAAGACTTTCGATGCCGAATGATAGTAATGCAAAACCAGAAGTGAATCTGTCGATCGATCGATTTTCAATCGCTTCATTCATTCTTTCTTTCTTTCTTTCTTTTTCTCGTTCTTTCTTTCTTTCTTTTTTCTTTCACTGTAATTATTGCTCAGACTTAAACATAAAGTATCAATATACTTCTCTTCATATTTATCACTCAATCTCTTTCTCTCTCTCTTCTTCTCTCCCTCTCCCTCTAGCATCGAAACACGACTGAAATATGTAGCGATTTTAACATGTTTTCGATGTAATATCTTAAAATAAATAATATTGCTCTACTTTGTATTGAGCCCTTTTTTAAATTAAATGTTACGAACGTCTCTATTGTACTATTTTCGTTCTGATTTTACCTGGGTGTATATATATATATATATATATATATATATATATATATATATATATATATATATATATATATACTAGCAGTATGGCCCGGCGTTGGCCGTGCCTGATTCAAAAATCGTACGACTCATACAGTAATCGCTATCACTTGACTTAAAATATTTTTGCACTTCCTTGCCTTTAAAGGAGTGCCCTTTGCCGTGCTGATGTTGCTACATGCCTTACTTCTTGCCTATCTAACACTGCGAATTTTTTAGAAGCCCTATACTAAACATTAAATCTGTTAACAAAATGCGGAATCAGAATCAACGTTGAGTTTAAGCATGCGAATGAGCCAATTGGAGTAAAGTGCTATGCAGATTTAAATTTTTCCCACTTGCGACGAATGCAGCTATCGATTTTTATTACATGCTAGCATGCTAGTTAACATTCGTGTCAGTCTGCGGTTGGCTCTCACGCTGGCCAATAGAATCTTCCTGCCTATTCGTGGCAGACAGCTATAGGCTCTCACTCTGGCCAGTACAAAATGGCTTCAAACTACATGAAAACTGCCGTAGAAGCATGAAAAAATCGATTATTTCCACTATTGATGGGAGTTGAGAAATGCAACGTCGGTCTTGGGCTTCTTGTAGCATGTTCATGTAAATTTTTATGCAAATCCATGAAAAATTGCGGCCGTGCATTCGTTACACACACACGCACACACACACACATCCTGACTTTTATAGATAGAGATATTATGGCATTAAAGGCAAGTAATTTTTTACTATAGGCCATGATAAATTTTAAAACAAAAACACGAATGCTAGAGACACAGCACCGCAAGCCGAAGCAAACAGTCGCTTTGTTTACAAAGAGCGGGTCGCCTGGACCTGATGAACAGTGTCTCCAACACCTTCAGATGGAATAACGAGTGTGCTCTGGCCAGAACAGAGAACCAACTCACATCCATAGCACAGATCAGATTATTTATCAAATGACCCATTATAGAAGACCCGTATGTATTTCGAATGGTATTTTTGTTAAGTATTTTAGCAGGCACGTGCTGTTTAATCCTAACATCAAAACGCTGTGTCGTTCTACTTATGTAGTCGAGTCCACAACTACATTTAAAATAATAAATAACGGAATTAATATGGCGGGGCTGGGTAGAACGTCTTCCTTGAACTTGCTGTGCTGTGTCTCTAGAATCTTTGGTGTTATAACTCTTATTATTATTTTTTTTAACACCTTGTCCATTCATTCATGTCATCCGTGACAGAATTTCTTCTCATAATTTGTTTTCCAATTTACAGTTCTGACGAGAAGGGACGAAACCGGTTGACTTGTGTTTGTTTTTTTGTTTTAAAATTTATCATGGACTATAGTAAAAAATTTCTTGACTTAAATGCCATAATACTTTTTTGTACCGTTAAAAAAAAAATATATATATATCTATCTATCTATCTATTTATCTATCTATCTATATATATATATATATATATATATATATATATATATATATATATATATATATACCCTCACAGATATCATGACTTGGCGTAATCTTCAGATGTTGAGTGCAAATGGGCCGGTTTTTTTTTTTACATATATATATACAAATCTCGTTTATCGTAAATGCCAAATATAATTTTTAACATTAAAAAACTGTAATTCGTGTATAATACATAACTGCGCCAACATTACGATAAACATATATATATTTTTTCAATTTAAATTAAGTAACGCCCAGAGTATACCCAGAACCTGAAGATTGCATTGTGCATGAAACCCCGAGTCCAGCTATCGGTGAGGAATAATATGTATATTTATTAATATATAATTAATAGATAGATTTGTTGTATTACATCGAGCAGTTTTATTATCACTAGCACTATATGTGCGATATATCATAATTATATATATATATATATATATATATATATATATATATATTCGACTCTCCCATCGAATACGCCGTATGAGGATCAAGCAGATCAGTTGCTAGGAAACCGACAGCCCGACAACAGCATATAAGATGTGATTATACTAGTGAAGGTTTCGTGCAGGACCACCCACACTTTTCGAAGGGCCGAATACAGAGACCTGGTGCATTACGTGCCACAGGGTCCTCAAAACAACCCTCCGCAGGTTTTGAATTCAGAGTTCTCCTTCTCCTATACCAGTTGACATCCAAGGGTATAGAACCTTGTCTGTTATTTACCCATAGCTGGAGGGAGAAGAAGAGGATTCACACCTTTCCCAAGGGTATTAGCACGTAAGTGAATGTAATGGATTCACTTAATAATGAATTCGACTGGAATTTGAAATCGGCTCCCCGTTCCTCAATCCAAGCCGCTGTTCATTACTCCACCATGCCTCCTGCAGACACACACGCATACGCACACACACGCACATACACACACACACACACACACACACACACACACATATATATATATATATATATATATGTATATATATATATATATGGAATAGGTTATAATTGTTCCAGCGTGAGAAAAATGTATATTTTTAAAAAAGAAGAAACCGCAAACGTTTTTTTTGTTATAATTTGCATTTGTTTTAGTGTATATATTATATTTTATTCTTCATCTTTTAGCTACACGGGTTTCCGGCCTCGTGACTTTCTTCAGGCAAATTAAATCAATCAATTTTTAAAGGAATAAAATTTCCTTACGTTCTTTTAATATTTCATTGTTCGTTTTCAGTATTTGTGGTGAGCCTCGATCTCATTTTTTCGACTGTCGACAAAAGTGACTTTCTGCCTAAGTGGTAATAAGAATCATTAGGTTTGGTCCTAGTGGTCCCGATGACAGATGTGTTGATGAGAGATGCCCTCCTATATCCACATCACCCCGTTTGGATATACTCATTAGAAATAGATAAAAAAAAACATAATCACAGATATCTGCCACAAACCTACAGACAACCAACAATATCTTCATTTCACGAGTCATCACCCGAAAAGCTGTCTGAAATCCATCCCCGATTCCATAGCACAAAAGGTTTTCACTATTGTAAGTAAAAGTAACATGGGTGGGAGGTAATTTAACATAATGCTAACTAGTTCAGCAACTTCCATATAACTCATTGCTGCCTGGTTAACTTTAAAGACTCAAAATTTGACGTACATTAAGCAATCCATTGTAATCCACTGACTAGCACATTCTTTTCTATTTGTTCAGTACCTTGGATCTTCTCATCTGACCTGGATTTAGGGATCCATTTTATTTACTGTTTGGCGCATTCTTCTCTTCTTGTATTTTCATTCGGCATTTCTGTATTGTTCCTTGTGCTGTGTCCAGATTCTCGTGTAATTGTTCTTTTTTTTTCTTTATTTGTTTTTTTTTTTGTTTTTTTTGTTTTAAATTTGATGTGATATCGAAATACAGGAAATGTGAGATTTTTATTTTCCTTAACCTTGTAATTTTTTGATCCCACAGTAGGCAGTGTTCTCCTTTCTCTCTCCAGATCTATGTGGGAACATGTTGAGATCATAGACAAGGAACACCATTGGAAAATTCGTAAACTTAATGAATCAGCACATATGCTACGCCACAAAAATCTACTGAGCCAACCAAGCGTAGAAATGAATACAATCTGGGAACTAGTAATAAGGACTGCCAGAGTAAGGTGATAATAACAACAAAAGTTCCAATATGAGCTCTGGTAAAAATATGAAATGATAACAGCAAAAATTGCAATATGAGCACGGGTAAATATTAGGTTTATAATACCCAGAAATTCATATACAGATGTCCTCAAGGACACATGGCACAGTGGATAAAGGCGTTGGCCAGTGACAGGACCCAAAAGAGTGTAAGTTCAATACCCGGTTAAGGCAGTGGAGAACTTTCAGAGGGAAATTAACAGGAGATAAGTGATAACTGACATCCATCAAACATGGCACGTGGAACTAGAACAGTCTACCCCAGTGAGCGAAATAAAGGGTTCAGTTCGACATTCCAACCACATGAAGAAGGGCCGAGACGTTGTAATAAATATGGTGACAGAGATGAGGACAATAGTACGTATGATGTACATAATACCTCATCTCAGAAATATAGACATAAACTCTAATTCATCGTTAAACATTTAAGCTTAAGAACCATAACAAAATATTTCAATAATAATCAAAATATGGATGTCGGTACAAATGAAAAAATTCAAAACTGATATTTCATTGAAGCAGTCTTAAAGCATTATCGCCTCCTCCATCTTCCCTTTTATTCTTTCTACCTCCTGTTTATTATTATTTATGTTTTCATCTGTCATTCAAACAAAACAGCGTCTCTGATATATATTTTCTCTTCTCACAAATCAAAACGTTCTAATCAATTAATTACACAACGGTAGGGCGTGACGCACCTGCTAAGGAAGGACGGATTTATAATATATTAGAACCTTGAATAAGCTCTCGCTGATTTTTCATGAAAAGTTATGTTTTCGTTACAAAAATTAGTAAGAAACATTAGATTGAAATTATTGATAATCGCTAGCCACTAGTTTTTACCCATCTTTCTGACAGTAGCTAAATTCCAAGTCGGAAAAATGACACGTCTTTTTAGGTTAAAAACGAATTGACCCATTTTTTGTCATCTTCATAAGAAGAAAAATGCTGCCCATCCAGGCCATGTGCCATCGATCGGAACAACTCATAATCGGACGGGGCAATGTCTGGTGTAAACAACGAGTAGAGTAGGACTTCCAATTTAAGCGTTTCCAAGTAGGTTTTCACCTGTTTTGCAACATGTGGCCTAGCGATGCAAAATCCCTTTGTCGTGTCTTTGCTCATATAGCGGCCATTTTTTCTTCAATGCCCGGTACAATCGCATCAATTATAGTGAATAGTGATCTCCCGATACGGTTTCTGTCTGAGCAGCTCATAATAAACTACACAAAGCTGAAGCTGATCTCACCAAATGCCGAGCAGAAGCTTTGAACCATGGATATTCGGCTTTGCCGCCGATCTTGATGCATGGCCGGGTTTACCCCCACGATCTTCAACGCTTAGGCTTATCGTAGTGTATCCACCTTTTATAGCGGGTCACGATACAATGCAAAAAACCTTTCCTTTTTTGCCGTTGAAGCATCTGTTCACACGTGACAAGACGCCGTTCGACGTCCCTCGGCTTCAACTCGTATGACACCCAATGTTCTTGCTTTTGAAACATTCCTAAAGTATGCAAAAGTTTCGAAATGATTCTGAAAACTCAGCTTGCGTATGACATGAGTCTTCACTAAGTAATGCCTCCAATTCTTCGTCTTCAACCTTTTTCGGTACGCCAGAGCGTTCTTTATTTTACACATCGAACTCATTACTAGAAGTGTCTAAACCAACCCCTGAATGTTGCTTCTGACATATCATGGTCGCCGTAAGTCTCAACAAGAATTTTGTGCGCTTCAGCTGCAGATTTCTTTTGAATAACGTAGTGCAGTAAAGTTAATCGCAAATACACTTTCTTTGGCACGAAACCCGACATGTTTAACGCTATGAAAGACAAAGTTTTTTTTACACGGCGGCGAAATGGCATGCACTGAATTTCAAGCTCGCTTATATTACTTCCTTATATACGCGTTGCCATCTGAAACTACACGCCATGAGAACGCCATCTGTTGGAAAACAGCGAGAACTTATTTAACGTCCTAGTAACATTTTCCAAAACCTAGTAACAGGACTCTAAGTTCCTGGGTCAGATTTCCAGTTCTGACTTTGTTGGTTAGTTTCTCAGAAACGCACAACTACTGGCACTACCGTGACTTTAACTTCCCCACATTTTTTTAGTCATTTGTGGAGCTTCAGGTATTAATAAAGCATTTCCTTTAATTTTAATATTTTTTTCTTTGTTCACTTTCCTTAAAACCTGTTCTCTGACCTAACACTTTATTTTCACTTTATCCACGATCATTAGACCAGATCATTAATCAATTTAATTCAATATCCGACACATTGTTTTCATTTGTCCGCTAGTATTAGATCTGCTCATTTAACATGAATTAATCGATCCCTTTTATTTTCTATCCGTCACAGTTTAATTCTTTGTCAGCTATCATTAAATCAGATCCTCTAACATGGATTAAGCAATCTAACCAATCTACTGACCGGTACATTATTTCCTCTTTGTTCCCTATCATAAGATCTAGTCCGTTGATATCGATTAGTTAATTAAATTTAATCCACTGTCCGAAGCATTATTTAACTTTGTTTGCTCTCGTTAGGTCTGGCCCTGTGACCTGAATTGTGCCAACATTTAATCCATTGTTCATCACGTTCATTTATCTTTGTCCACAATCGTTAGTCTGGCCTGGATTAGGTAATCTATTTAATCAACTGTCCAGCACGTTCTTTCTCTTTGTCCAGTTTCATTAGATCTGGTTATCTGACATGGATTAGACAACCGAATTAATCCACTGAGCGACACACCCTTCAGCCACTAACATTAGATCTGGTTCGTTTACCTTAATTAAACAATCCAATTAATCCATTGTCCGACACATACATTTATCTTTGTCCGCTAGCATTAGACAATCAAATTAATCCAATAATCATCTAATTCTTTACTCTTTTTCTGCTATCATTAGATATGGACATTTGACCTTGATTAGGCAATCAAATTCATCCAGTGTCCGACTCACACATTTCCCTTCGTTCACTATCATGAGACCTGGTTCGTTCAAATTGATTAGGCAAGTCATTTAATCAACTGATGAACACATTATTTTCTCTGTCGTCCATCATTAGATCTGTTAGTCTGAACTAGATTATACAATCAATTTAAACCACTGTCCGTCATATTCCTTTCTGTTTATCCATTGTCAATAGACCTGGTCATTTGGCATGGGTGATTCATTTAATCAAATGTCCGACACTGTCTTTTCCCGCTAACCACTATCAATATATTGGGTCCTCTGACATGGATTATGCAATTTATTTAATCCACTATCAGAGAGATTCTTTTCTATTTGTCCGTTATCATTGGATCTGGTCATTTGACTTACATTAAGCAATCCATCGTAATCAACTGTCCGGTACATTCTTTGTCTTTGTTCAGTATCTTTAGATCTTCTCATCTGACCTGGATTTAGGGATCCATTTTATTTACTGTTTGGCGCATTCTTCTCTTCTTGTATTTTCATTCGGCATTTCTGTATTGTTCCTTGTGCTGTGTCCAGATTCTCGTTTAATTGTTCTTTTTATTTATTTTTTTGTTTTGTTTTGTTTTGTTTTGTTTTGTTTTGTTTTTTTTTTTAAATCCGATGCGATATCGAAATACACGAAATGAGAGATTTTTCTTTTTCTTAACCTTCTTTCGTGATAATTAAATTTGATCTTCTTTGTCGGATATGAATCTAAATATTCAAACGGATTTCTAAAAGGAATCTTTAAATTATATTATTTTTTGCATTAATTTGGGCAGTCCAATTCTTGTCTTTTGCATAGTTCTCAGTGGATTACCCATCCCTCTCAGTTATGCCTTTTTTAATCTTTAAAATTCATTGTTTTTTGCATTGATTAGGGCAGTCCAATTCTTGTCTTTTGCATAGTTCTCAGTGGATTACACTTACCTATCAGTTATGCTTAAAAAAACTGAATACTCAGTAGAAAAAATCATTTTCATAAAAATACTGGAAACTTTTACACATTCTTTTTGTTATTCAGTAAAAAAAATATACATTTATTTATACACTACGAAATGGACAAAGTCCAACAATTATTTTAATATATTTTATTATTATACGTTATTTATATAGACACAAATATTTAAGTCAATGCTCTGTTTATAATAAACATTATTAACAACATTTACAGGTTCGATATCTGTCAGAGGAGACATATTTCCTATGAAAATTTCTTGGACGTTCAGGCCGGTAAATATGTTGTTAATACTGTTTATTATAAACAGAGCATTCAACTAAAAATATTTGTGTCTATATAAATAACAAAGAACGATAGGATATATTAAAATATTTATCTATGCGACTTTCCTTGCTAGCGTCACAACAAGTTGTTTATTATTATGGGGAAAAATTCCATGGGCCACCGTTCGTTAAATAAAAAAAATGAGAGAAATGATTGTTGCGTGTTCAAATAAAATATTTATTTAAACGTAAGATACACAATTTTAAACTGTAATTACTTCTCATAAAATAAAAGAAAGTTCTTCTCTTTGACTGTAAACAAATGAACATAAATAGTCTTTCAGTGAGGAAGAGACAAAAGTGGAGTTGGAGGTAAGATCAAAGCCATCTGTTGCTTTGGCGATAAAGTCAGGACGACAAGTTTGACTCGTGTCTCTTTAATGCTGTCACTGCTTCTACCGAGTTCAATGAATATATGGTTTTTATGTCCTCGTGTAGGCTCCAGAAACCTGTGTTTTTATTTATTGGCTGGACCTGATTTTATTGACTATTTATTTTTAAATTGAAAGCCCTTACGTGATGTGTTTTCTTTGTCATTTGATCCTTTGATTTCATACTGCTCGCTTCCGCTTATTCTATAACTGTACATTTACATAACTTGTTTTATTTAGTAACACGCTTAAAAATTTTGAACCAAACTTTTACTTAATGCATTAATTAAACTAAAGACTTTAGTCAATTCATGTCGGCGACTGTTCTCATTATGATCTCCATAATTGGTGATAAATTGTATTAAGCTGCCTAACCCAGAACTCTTGAACACTAGGTAAAGTGTCATACATGATCAAACAAGAATAGGCATCAGGTTCAAAGCTAAAACTTTCGCCAATTGATTGCCCTGCTGTGCAATGGACTTATACACCCTTGTGCAAATTAATTGAAACATTACAAATAATTCCGTTATTATTTACTTTTTTTGTATTTTGCAATGAAACATGGCCCAGAGCACATGTCTGTACTCCGTATGTCCATTCCACGAAGTCTTTCCTTGCAGATTGACCACAGATTCTCGATTGGATTTAAATCAGGAGAGTTTCCGTGTCAGTCTATAGTAATTTGATTTGCTCACTGGTAAAGCTTGCCATTGTATCCATGCAGCGTTACAATTTTTCAACGCTTCCTTGGAGTAACGTCTATCGGAGATAATGACCGTAGGACAACTAATCGATAGTCGAAACAGTAGTATCTGGGTATGCTTAAATTCTAATGCAATCATGAATGACGCAATATTGTTCAAGGACAAATAAGTTTCATCATACAGCACAAAAATAGAATCATATTACTGCACACCACTGCTAATGACCTAATCTATGAAAAAAAAGTAGAAATCGATTACACCCTGTCACTCCAGTGGGTCTAAAACTGACCGTATGTTGAAAGAAAGGAAACTAAAGTGGTTGTTTCAATTAATTTACACAAGGGTGTAGATATAAATATTGACAAATTATGACAAATTGACAGGAAAACTGATTCAAGGCAAAAGAACTTATAATAAAGAATAATAGGGATAAAAATTAACCTTTAATTCATTTAATTTTTAATCTTGGTCTGTTTACATCAAATATCCTACACCAAAATAAAATAATCTAATACGTTGTACGCGGTTTGATCAAAATAAATCGGGACTATTGCTATAAACAAAAGCTACAATCCTGAATTTAATCTCCTACAAATTAGTCCCCTTCTGGAGACACACAATTTACCCAGGTCCGTTTTCCTTTGATGAAAACATTCCTGGAACTCCTTTTTTTTAGAAGATAGCGAGCAGCTGCCTTATCGAATTCTTTTGGATTTCCTCGGCGTCTTGAATTTTTGTTCCTTTCTAGTGTGACTTAGATTTGAAGAGGCAAATCATGCAAGGCTAGAGATATCGGAAATATGATGGTTTTCGAACCTGGGGAATGTTTTGTAACAATACTCGACAAGCTATGATCACCGATGAAACTTCTTTGGTATGGTGAGATGACCACAACCAACACACTTTCCTTCCAAGCACATCTATAAAGGTATAGAGTGAGAACGTTATAACTTAATGTAAAGAATTTGAAGCCAATTTGTACCAGGAGATTTACCTCTGCGTACTTTAGCTCTGTTCCCATAGCTATAGTCTCGATACTTTTGATCACACCTCGCATAACTTTAAAACACAACATAAAATCCCAATGTGTTGTATTCAAATACATGTATTTAATACGTATCTATCTCTATATAATATGGATTTGCTATTCCCTTGTGTAATATCTGAATTGTTAACAATGTTATTTGTGATCCTCACCAAAACTTAGATGTTTCGCCCAAGTGCTGATAGCAATATTTCTACCTGCAGCGTCGTGACACAACATACCATCGTAGAGACAATATCATCAGTAATTGTTTTTCTCTGAACTTTTCTGTTTTATTTACGAGTATCACTGTTAGCTTTCTTTGGAGCCATGACTGAGGACTAATGAAGAGAAAAAAGGCACAGTACAATAAAATTGGTAAAGAAAAGTACAGCGTTAACATACTTATGGCGGCCAACTAAGAAATGACTGTGTTCGGGTTAACCCAGTTCGGCTCGGTTCGGCAATGTTCCTCAAAAACCGAAATTTTGTTCGATAACCGAGGCATTTTCATCTCGAATTTTCTGTTCGAAAACCGATTTTTCCGACATATGAGACGTTCGAGAACCGAGGTTGCTCTGTATTATAATTTATCAAGCGTTTTCGTTTTTTACAGGCTTTTCGTTTATGCTTTCATCTAAAAATGATCTATAAATTCACTATTATTATTATTATTATTATTATTATTATTATTATTATTGTTATTATTTCCTTTGCTTTCTGTTGTATACACATTTCCTTCCCGGCCCCAACCAGAGACTTAAGTTCAGAAATAGATTCATGACATTTTCTCTTGATCAGTTTTGTAAAAAATAAGATTAAGATCACATATATTTTACATTTGTAAGTTGTAACCTGTACTGGGAGTACAATTTTTTTTTTTGTATGTCTTTAAGGCATGGGCTACCAGGAGTCTGTCGAAATCTTTTCCAATCAATCCACCGGCTCAAACTACAATTGTAATTATTGATCTCCTTATATGCCACATTTTTTACATTTCCCTTACAAGATCCTTCTATTTTGAAAGTTTTTTGAAGATCTTCAAAGATGCATTATTATTATTATTATTATTATTATTATTATTATTATTGCGTGGGACAGCAGTATACCAAAAAAGTGGGCTTACGGCCATATCACGATGGAACACCGGTTCTCGTACGATCAACGAAGTTAAGCAACAACGAGCCTGGTCAGTAACTAAATAGGCAACCGTTTAGGAATATCAGGCGCTGTAATCTTGTATGTGCGTGTGGTTTAATGAAAAACAGCTGGTAATTGGAAGCTGGAGAGCCGAGCTCAATTCCATTCGTGTCTGTTATATTCACTTACGGGCAAATATCCTTGGACATGGTTTTAATCCACCTCATCTCCTCACAGCTATGGGTTAATTAGTAGAAAGTGTAGCAGTAAATCATTATTATCTCCAAAATTTCTTAGAATCTAGTAATATTTTATGGCTTTAAATACCCTGAAAAAGTTGATAAGACGTAAAAAAACAAATCAATCAAGCCAACAAAGTGGTACTGTGACATAAACATGTTAAGCCAAAGTCAAATAAATGTACAGACAGAACATGCATCACGGGTAAGTTCACATGCTATGGTGAAAGGAGTGGAGCATATAACATTGTACACGGACCCCAGTTAGAAGTACTATTGGTATGGATAACCCAGTCTGCTCAGAGAGTCTCCGATTGATAGTGTCTCCAATTATTTAGATGTAACCTTCCAAATTACATTACCTGTTTCTCTTTTCAATCTTAAAGTAAAAATCAACCCCTCGTCACCCAGCAAAGGTCGCTAACTATTCCCACTCAAGAATGGGGACCTCAGCCCGTGGGAGACATGCCCAACTAGTTACGGCCAGGCAACAGTATTGTAGAGATTTACTTGACCTCACACTGAGTCAGGTTATGACTCAAGGTCAGTTTTTAACATGGGGCTCCGAGTGTTTTCACTCGGGCCGCTGGTCCAAGCTGGTCATAGGTGGTCAGAGCTGATCTAAGCTAGTCATAGCTGGTCTTGGCTTGTCATATCTGGTCCAAGCTGGTCAGAGCCGGTCCAAGCTAGTCGTAGCCGTGATATCACCAGCACAGGGAACAGTATTGTATAAGCGAACAGCACGCCAATCAAGTGACGTTGGGATACGAATAAACGACGTCTAACATATTCATCCTGTCACCCACTCCGATAAGGGCACATGCATCGCAACCAAATGTGCGCGTTATAGAGACAGGGTTTGATAAAAGCGGTGTATCACATATCAGGTGGAACCCAGTTAAAAATATCTTCAGTTTGGTTAACACTGTCTGCTCACACGCTCTCCATTTGGATTTGCTCCCAAGTAGCCTTAACTCTCTCATCCTTTAAGATAAAATACATCTAACTAGAAGCCATACCCAGCTGACTGATTAGAAAAAAGCGTTCCGTTAGAATGGAGCAAAAACAGCATCATGTTTAGATGTAACAGAGTCCATCTTCTTCAATTACTTTAATGTATTTTCATTAAAAACATTTTGAATTAAGGCAATTGCTGATATAACAGAAGTAGTCTGTATTTATTCAATCGAAGTTAGCCGAGGACATGAAGGGGTAAAACAGGCAACATGAAGACCCACTTCAGACCACAATTATTTTGGAGTTTTTTGAAATTCAATTTGTCAGTGTGCTACCAGGGACGTAAAAGAGGATATATTTATAAAGTAATTGATCAGTTTGATGAAAACTGGTTGAAAGATCAACGAAAAATAAGAGAGAAACCAATAAAAATCGCCATTTCTCACTATTTACGCGGGTTTTCACTCTATGGGTGAACTCACTTACCAAGTTAAATGACTGTTAAACAATCAACTTATTGTTGGTTAGGGTTATTGAGTGAAGTTTAAAATTTGTGTTGAAATCGACTTTTCGTTTTTCCCTGTTTTTCTCTAGATGCAGTGGCGTAGAAATAAAAAATGAGGTATCGCTGAGCTCGTCATGATGTACGTAACCTGCATACCGAGATTGAATGAAATCGGAGGAAAACGTTGAATTTATTGATATTTGATAGGCTTCATCGATTATTGACTTTTGAAATTATCGATTTTTATGCTAAGAACATATCTCGTAGATTGTACAATGATGTGTGCCAAGTTAAGTCAAAATCGGTTGGACACAGAAAGACAGGCAGACACCCTGACATCTTCTGTTTTATATGTATATAGAACATCTAGCCATAATGGTCCCCTATTTCTTCCACTTATGTACCCCAGACACTATGGGATATACATTAGTTATAGAATTCAATCCTTTTTTTTTCAGGAGTCAAAACGGACAAAATCGGCACAAATTAGATTTATTTGTTTACCGGAGGGATAATATCCATCTAATGGCGTATTGCAACAAAGGGAAATAAATCTTTCATAATTATAAATGAAAAGAAAAAAGCAAGTTAATATTTATTCTGTTTTATTTAGATTTATTTTCTCAATGTGTAGAGTCGACTGAGTTGCCCCGAGAGACATTATCACGTTTTCGTAATGTTTACGAATCACAAAATAAACAAAATCTCCCGTTTTTTTTTGTTTTGTTTGTGTGTGTGTGTGTGTGTGTGTGTGTGTGTGTGTGTGTGTATGTGTGTGTGTGTGTGTGTGTGTGGAGATGTCATTTTTTTCTCTTCCTTTTCCACGCGTTTTGCTCATGATCTTTGCTCTAAAATCAGGTGCGTTTTATGCATGAAAGTATTTTGTCAGATGTTTTTTAACTGCGTCTTATACTCTCTCTCAATGTATCGGCGATTAAGTGATCTTATAGGGGTATTATCAGATAAGTAGCACGTTAATCGGTTTGACAATGTAGTAGTGATATCAATGCATGTGTTTGAATTGTTATTTTCAAATAAAAAAGCAAGTAATATTTATTATTTATCACTTAATTATTGATCGTTGACAGCATTTACTTGTATTTATATGTTTATTCGTAGTTGGTTAATTTGCTTATTATTTACCTAATTTGTATAATTATTTATTCAGATTTTTGTTTAATTCATTTATTTTTCAGTTTAGTTTTGTGTTTGTGTTATATACAGTACCAATGAACACTAATGGGTATGTCCCAATCGTCATAAATACGTTGACCACTATTGTAAGTAGAGGATAATATGCTAAGTCGTCCACCACTAGCAGTGGTTTACCTACTTCACGCTGCTGGAGAGTATTATATTTTGTTGATATTATAAAGTTTAGCATTTCATTTCCAACCACCGTTTTGGTTACTCCTCATTGTGTAACACTTTCTAGGTTACAACACTCAGTCTGACTGTCCATATCTATCTATCTATCTATCTATCTATCTATCTATCTATCTATCTATCTATCTGTCTGTCTGTCTGTTCATATCTATCTATCTATCTATCTATCTGTCTGTCTGTTCATATCTATCTATCTATCTATCTATCTATCTATCTGTCTGTCTGTTCATATCAATCTATCTATCTATCTATCTATCTATCTATCTGTCTGTTCATATCTATCTATCTATCTATCTATCTGTCTGTCTGTTCATATCAATCTATCTATCTATCTATCTGTCTGTTCATATCTATCTATCTATCTATCTATCTGTCTGTCTGTTCATATCTATCTATCTATCTATCTATCTATCTATCTGTCTGTCTGTTCATATCTATCTATCTATCTATCTATCTATCTATCTGTTCATATCTATCTATCTATCTATCTATCTGTCTGTCTGTCTGTTCATATCTATCTATCTATCTATCTATCTATCTATATGTCTGTTCATATCTATCTATCTATCTATCTATCTATCTGTCTGTCTGTTCATATCTATCTATCTATCTATCTATCTATCTGTCTGTCTGTTCATATCTATCTATCTATCTATCTATCTATCTGTCTGTCTGTTCATATCTATCTATCTATCTATCTATCTATCTATCTATCTATCTATCTATCTATCTGTCTGTCTGTCTGTCTGTTCATATCTATCTATCTGTCTGTCTGTTCATATCTATCTATCTATCTATCTGTCTGTTCATATCTATCTATCTATCTATCTATCTGTCTGTCTGTTCATATCTATCTATCTATCTATCTGTCTGTTCATATCTATCTATCTATCTATCTATCTATCTATCTATCTGTCTGTCTGTCTGTCTGTCTGTCTGTTCATATCTATCTATCTATCTATCTATCTATATGTCTGTTCATATCTATCTATCTATCTATCTATCTATCTATCTATCTGTCTGTCTGTTCATATCTATCTATCTATCTATCTATCTATCTGTCTGTCTGTTCATATCAATCTATCTGTGTTATATATCGTACATTTGAACACTAATGGACATGTCCTAATCCCCATAAATACGTTGGACATTAATGTAAATGTGGGTAATATGCTGTTTAAGTAGTCCAGAAATAGCAGTGGTTTACCTACTTCACGCCGCTGGCGAGTATTGTATTTTGTTGATCTTATAAAGTTTACCATTTCATTTTCAACCTCCGTTTTGATTATTCATCATTCAGTAACCCTTTCAAGGGTACAACAGTTTGTTAATTTGTTTATTATTTACTTAATTTGTTTATATATTTACATGGATTTTTTATGATCTTGAGTCTAATTTTTTTAAGGAGAGATAATATCTATCTAATGGTGTATTGCATAAAGGGAAAGAAATCTTTCATAATTAAAACCAAAACAAATAAATACGTTAATATTTTTTTTATTCTTATTTATTTTCTCAATGCGTATTGGTAATTCAGTGGTCATTATCTAGTTTTCGTACTGCTTATGATTCACAAAATTAATGAAAATAACCTTTTTTCATTCTCTTCGTTTTTCACAGGTTTTACTCAGTTTCTTTGCTCTAAAATCAGGTCCGTTTTATATATGAAAACAATTTGTCTGCCTTTTTAACTGCGCCTTATACTCCTTACAGTTCTATACACAAAAGATTACGGCATTTTATTATTATTGTGATTAGCAACAGCTTAAAAACTGTCCGTTATTATTATTATTATTATTATTATTATTATTATTATTATTATTATTATCCAAATCTATGAGGAGTGTTTTCATTTTTTTTTTTTACATATCTTTATTCGATTGCTTATTCAAGTACATGTATTAAGACTATGACTCGACTATATCATTATCATGTTACAATTCTGCTTGCCTCTCTCTTAACACGGCCATTAAGCTCTGTCGTTTTGATCGCGTGGAAAGACGCAAAAGACATGCCAGAGACACTACTTGGCTTCTGTGTGAAGAAGAAATAATGAGAGAAAGAAGTGTTTAGCTTCTCCTACATATTCCTCATAAATAATGGGCTATTTCTTTTAATCGGTGGGGAAAGAAGAGAAAAGCATATGAAATACGCTACCTGGTTTCAGTGAGAAAAAGAAAGAAAGAAAGAAGGGAATATAAAAGTGTTTAACGTCTGTTTCAATGAAATGGAATATTTTGTTAATTTCATTTTTGTTTTTACTTTTGTACCCCCTTACTTCTTAAAATAACAACCAGCATTCAGGTTTATGATTGTTATTGCAATGTTTTGTTAAAGTTGTTAAATTCAAATATTTAAAGATGCGGCAAGGAAAATTCTACGGATATTATATTCTCGTACAACTCGCCCTGATCATATTCAATCATTAACTTCAGAATTAAAATTCGTAAGAAAATTAAAATAGGAAAACAGTGAAATTTTTGTGGAATATTTCTAGCTTTTATTATTGACCCAATAATTTCTGATGTTATAAATTATAAAAACAAATAAATAAAATCAGTAGCTACAATAACATAACTAGTAACGTTCATATTGAAGGTTAGAATAATATTGACAAAAACAGCAACAATAATCCCAGTACTGCGTCAAAGTCCATATCGCTTTCCTGCCATTAGTCTGACTCAGGTCTTGCTGGAATTCGTTGGCGCCATTTTGGATAAAAGTGCGAAAAACAGTTCTAATGAAGACTGACATCAATCTGTGACCCGGATGCCTTTATGTGGCCGACCAGGACATTAACAGTTCAACTATGACAACTCATGACAAATGTCATTATTCAACAGTCACATTAATGGTGTTTTCAATTCGACTTATCTGTGGACTCGTTCTGTTTTCTTTCTTACTTTTAGTTCTATTTTATTTATGCTATAATTTTTGTTTGTTTACTTTCTTTTCGCTTAACTTTTTTTTTCTCGTCATTATGAATTTTATTTATATATATATATATATATATATATATATATATATATATATAGCATCTGAGATTTTCTCTATTGGGTTCGTTCCTGTCTTGGTGTTATCGTCTGTTTTACCTTTTTTCCTTTCCTTCCTTCGTTTCATTTTTATCACTTCTGTTTTTATTCATTTCTTACCTTTACCTTTACTTTTCCCTTCTTTTTCCTCTCATCAATTCTTTGAATCCTTTAAATCTTTCTCTCGTTTCTTTCTTTTTTGTAGCTACTGTTTTTCCATATTCTTTCTTTCTTTTTCTCTTCTCTTGTCTTTTTTTTTTCATTTTATTTCAATTTCATTTTCCATCGTCCATTTTTTTCCATTTCGTTCTTCTTTCTTTCTTATCTTTCTTTCAATAGGATTCTACTTCTTCTTTATTCATTTATTTTTTCTTTCTTTTCTTCGTTCCTTTCTTAATCTATTCCTTATTCCTTTCTATTTTTTTATTATTCTTCCTTCATTTATTTTCTTTCCATTTTATCTTTTTTTTTTCCTTACCAATTTCCTTCATTTCGTTCTTGTTCTTATTTCAAATCTCTTTCCTTTCAGTTTCTCATTCTTTCAAAATTCTTTTTGTTTTTTTCCATTTCGCTTTTCCCTATTCTTTTTTCATTTGTTTTTTCTTTCAGATTCTTTCCTTTCTTTTATAATCTTGCTTTTCTTTTATTCATTTCTTTCTTGCTGTTTTCCTTTTCTCTTTCTCGCCTATCATATTTTCTTTCTTTCTATTAGGTTGTTGCAAAAATAATGTCGTTTTCTGACATGGTAACATATGTGAGAAAACGACATTATTTCTGCACCAACCTAATATCATCATTTTTCTTTTCTATCATCTGTCTTTCATTTCTTCTTCTTCTATGTGCTGTATATCTTCAGGACATTTGTGACCATGGGTCTCCATAATTTCTAGTCCTTTGTCACTCAAAGTTTTGTCTTTTAGCTGTCTCCTCTAACTCTCGCTCCGCCATAGATTTAATCAAGCTCGTTACCTTCTGTTCCTCTTGCCTCCAATCTCTATGTAAGTATCACATTTTCCAAACCCCCTTTCCTCATTATGCACTATAAAAATCTCAATTATCTCTTCTTGATTATAATTATAAATGCCTTTTTGTTCAGTTTATGGTAGTTTCAGCATGATTCTGTAGAACTACATTTTTCTTGCTTCTTCACCTGTGGAGAGATTGTCCAGCATTCACTGCCATATAGGAGGGCAGATGTCACGTAACAATTCAATACTCTTTTCTTTGTTTCTGTTGCTTCAAATCTCGTCATCATATGTGAGGAGATTTTCTAGCATTCATGGTCATATTGAACAGCTGCTATCACGCAACTGTTCAGTACTCTTCTTTTTTTTTTTATAATGAAAATTTCCTGTTTCTTAATATTTTGCTTATATTTTAGAAGGCATCTATCGCTACTCAAAGCGCCTTCGGATTTCAGTGTCGCTCTTTATGGTCTCTGTTAAAAACTATTCCCATATATTTAATTTTTTGTACTTGTTTGATTTCGATATCTTCAATTTTTGTATTGATATATTGAGTTTTTTTCCTTTTGCTAACAACCATGCATTCCGTCTTTTTGCAATTGATGCTTAGTCCTTTCTTTTCGCTTTTCCTTCACTAAATTCTGTACGGGTTCTTTTTACTTTCTTTTATTTCTCAACTATCAACATTGTGTTATCTTCATAGGTTATTAGGTTGGTGTAAAAATAATGACGTAATAACGTCGTTTTTTGACGTATTTTTAACGTCAAAAAACGACATTATTACGTCATTATTTTTGCACCAACCTCATATAATGTTAAGAACTTGACCGCCAGTAATTAATCCCGGTGGGACTTCTACTTCCCTCAGGATCGCCCCACGGTATAGGTTGAATTAGTCCGATGAGAAGACGCCTCCTTACCGAAATTCCGCTTTTAATTTTCTTATTTCTTTTCTGTCTTTTCTTTTCCTTTCTCTTATTCATCCTGTCATATTTTCTTTCTTTGATTGTGTTTTCTTTATTCTTTCTTTATTTCTATGTCTATTTCTTCTTTTGTTTTCTTTTCTCTTTCTCTGTTTTTTTTCTTTTCTTTTTTCCGTTTTGTTTTTTCTACATTCTGTTACATTTTCTTCTCTTTCTCTACTTTCTTATTTCCCCCTTTTCGTTTTATTCTTCTTTATTTTTCTTTATTCGTTTTTATTCTTTATCCTTCCCCCTACATTTTCGTTCCGTCTTTTCTTTGTTTTTTTTTTTCATTTATATATTTCTTTTAAGTTTTTCGGTTTTTTTTTTTTTCATTAGTTTTTCTTTCTTTCATCTTTTTATTATTTCTTCATTTCTCTCGTTCCTTTTCTTTTCATCTTTCTTTCCTTTCATTTATCTTATGCTTCGTTTTTCTTCTCCATTTCTATTTTGCCTAGTCTTTTTTTTTTCTTTTTCGTATTGTTTATTTTTCCTTTAACCCTTTCTTATTACTTCTTCGTTTCTTTCTTTTTGGCTTTATCCGTTTTCTTCCTTTCCTTTGTCTCCGTCTACCCGACATAATTTCTCCTTCATTATGTCTTACATTTTCTCTTTCTTTATTTCCTTCATTTGATTTATTTTTGCTTTTCTTTCTCTTTCAATTTCCTTTTTCTTAAATTTGTCGACTATTTCTTTTTCGTTCTCTTTCTTTATCACTCTTTCTCCACCTCCTTTATATTATTCCTTACTTCATTCCTTTTTTAATTTATTTTCTTTCTTTTTCTTTTTACGGATATTTTACTTTTATTTTCATTCATTCTCTTTATCGTTTTATCTTTTTTTCTTCGTTTTATTCATTATTTTTTCATATCACTATTCTTTCATTTCATTAGTTTTTTTAAGCATTTCACTTCAAGAAAGGTAATAAAGCCACTAAGATGCAATGAATTACTGAGTGTGAGAGTATATAAGAAAAAAAGCTTATTAAGGGAAGAGAACACTAACAGAATAGGAATTGTCATTGCATTTAAAATTTCACGATCAAAGTTGACTGGAAAACATGAAGTAGAAAAAGAGTTCCACATCTCTATCTATAAAAGGCAGGATGTGTGTATGTGTGTGTGTGTGCGTGCGTGTGTGTGTAACGAATGCACGGCCGCAATTTTCGACGGATTTGCACCAAAATTTACATGCACATACTCCAAGTTAGTGGGAAGGGCAAGAACGACTTTGAATTTCCCAACTCCCAGCGATAGTGGAAATAATCGATTTTTCCATGCTTCTACGGCAGTTTTCATGTAGTTTGCGGCCATTTTGTACTGGCCAGAGTGAGAGCCTATAGCTGGCTGCCACGAATAGGCAAGAAGATTCTATTGGCCAGCGTGAGAGCCAACAGCTGACTGACACGAATGTTAACTAGCATGCTAGCATGCAAAAAAAATCGATAGCTGCATTCGTCACAAGTGGGAAAAATTTAAATCTGCATGGCACTTTACTCCAATTGGCTCATTCGCTTGCTTAAACTCAACGTTGATTCTGATTCCGCAGAACTGGGTCGGGTGTGAAAAAGTATCTGTTGTTAACATTCTTTTTTCATTCGGTTTTTCCCGTTACGAGTCCTTTTTGGAAGCTGATTGTTTTGTGTTCATTTTGTTTAGTTCTTTTTTCGTAACAGATTTAATGTTTAGCATAGAACTTAGAAAAAATTCGCAGTGTGAGATAGGCAAGAAGTAAGGCATGTAGCAACATCATCACGGCAAAGGGCACTCGTTTAAAGGCAAGGAAGGGCAAAAATATTTTAAGTCAAGTGATAACGATTGCTGTATGAGTCGTCAAGAAACTGTAAATACATGGCAGAAACACCAGACCAAATATAAAAGTGATATTCAATGCATAAACGAATAGTGGACCTATAAAAATTGTCAGATAGATTTTAGCGAGACACACTGTCTAGCACGACACAGTAAACCAACTTTCCTAGTAACATTCCTATCAATTGATTCAATATAATTCTTCAACTTTATGTCAACGATAAACGTTAGCCTGGGAAGGCGCAGTGAGTTACTCTCCTCTTTGTTACCATTGGCTCTTCTGATGGAAATCAAAAAGGGTTCTCTCGGACAATTGAAAGAGACTAGTCTCGTTTAGGTCGCGGTAAAATTAACAAGTCATTTCCTCCCACAGTTAACAACAGATTGCAGGTCATTGTTTAGATCAGCTGCCATTTGACCATATTGATCTGATCAAGATTTACTATCAAGACAGGACTACATATTTGTGCTATCAGCATAGATACAGTTGTCCTGGGTATGACAATAAACTTTATCCGGCAGAAAGGCCTTTGTTCGGGAGTTTGGATGTTTTTAGGAGCGCAGAACCACTTTCAATCGTAATTCCCAGGTTCACCCTGACCCGGGGTGGTATCAACTTTACGGTCTCAGGTAAGAGCAAAAAATAGATATTTAAAGTAAAATGACCATATATATATATATATATATATATATATATATATATATATCTATATATATATATATATATATATTGAACAATAAAAAAAAAGTAAAAAATTAAAATCTTCAGACACACTAGGTTGTAGATTAATATTCTTTCGTTTTTTTATTATTATTCCATTTAGATTTCTCAACTAGTTTCGGCCGAAATGGCCATCATCGGGAGGAGAAATATTTCTGCTTGCTGCTAGCACTAAACTACAGAAATATATATATATATATGTGTGTGTGTGTGTGTGTGTGTGTGTTTATAGCAAAATGACAATCAATACATATTTATAGTAAAATGACCAATAATATATTTTATCTGTAATTGAAGGTATACATTCGAGTTCAAAATATATTCCGTTGAAGCCCTAAAAATGTGTACAAAATATTTAGATTTTAGCATTAAGTAACCCATAGAAGTTGATATGCCATTAATCAAAATCAAAGCATAAATACAGTTAAAAATTGATGACCTGAGGGTTGTTAATGAAACTTAATTACAACGTAGGTCCAGTGATAAAGCTCTTGAGATGGGGTATCCGAATGAATAGAAAGATATTTAGAAGTGTGGTCGTTAAATATGGTTTCATTTCGCGATTTTGGTAACAAAAGATTAAATCAATGGAAGAATTTAACCGTAAGTAACATAAACATTCTCATATTCCAATTTCTTCATCTTTTTTCTGTTCCAATTTCTTTCATTCCCTTCACTCGTCTAAAAATATCTTCTCAGCTTTAAATAATCCACGGGGTTGATAAATCGTAAAAAAAAGAAAAAGGAAAAAAAAATCAAATTTATTAAATTAAATTCTTTCTTTATTCTCTTCTTTTTTTTTTTTTTCGATGCATTCTTTCATTTTTTCTCTTTCCTTCTCTAATTCTTTCTGTTCTTTTTTGATTCATCCATTATTGTATTTCTTTCCGTCTTTCTTTTCAACTACATTACATTTATTTTTCTTCCTTCTTATTTTACCCTATCTACATCACTTCGTTCATTCTTTTTTTATTAGTATCGATTACACAATACAAACCATATGAACCACTGAAGTAGACGGTTACTGTTGAGTATATCAGAAACTCTCAGTATAAAGACGATACCTCTAAAAGGATATTACCGCATGCAACCGGAAGCATCGGTTACAAAATGAACAATATAAAAAAGAACCATCGAATCACTGAGTTAGTTGTCCATTTTCTTTCAAGTCTCGTTTCAGGTGAAATTTGAGATTTTCTGACCGTTAGAGGAGGTTTACAACTAAATCCTTTGGATTAGACCTACAAAAAACTTTCTGCAACAGAAATAATTTTGGTTAAGTTCTTTTCACTTATTCTTCCTTTATTCTTTTTGATTTAATCGAACCTTTTTATTTTTTTTTTATTTTTCAATCTTTTTATCTCAGTTTCCTCCTCGGCTTTGCCCGCCATTTTTTCTGGTCTGACTTACTAGACACCTGTTTTTGTTTTATTCCGTTTTTTTTTATTATTTTCTTTAATTTATAGTATAAGTTTAATGTTTACTTATTATCCCCTTTATTTGAAGAATTTTTTGCAACTGAAATCGTTTTTGTTAATTATTTGACATTTTGATTTTTTTTTCTTGTCAGGCATTTAATTATTTTTTTCAGTTTTCTATCCACGTCTTTCGACCGACCAACATTTATTTTTAATTTCTTTTTCTTTTTATTACCCTGGGTTAAATACAAGTTTCCCCGCACTATTAAAAACAATAGTGTTTATTTTTATTTTTATTAAAGTTTATTGTTCTTTAGCTTAAATTTTTCATTGTTTTTTTTTCCTCGTTTGGGCGAATTTTATTTCATTTTATTTTCAATTTATTTACGTTTTCGTCTTTCGGCAAAGTTTTATTTGACATCGTCTTATTTATTTTTGGGAAATTTTCGCGTGTTTTTTTTTTATTGTTTCACCAAACCTTCATTGTAAATTAGCGTAATTTATTTGTTTTATCTTTTTTCAAAGTACGTCGAACATTTTGTCCCTATTCCAATAGGTTTTTCTTCATTCTATTATATACTTTTATTTTGTATTGTTAATTTTTTCATTTTTATTTTTGATTTAATTTATTTTATTTTTAACATCTTTTGTAGAAGAAATTCTTTTTGAAATTTAAGTTCTATTTTCAGATGGTTTTTCGAAATCCCCTTAAATTATAATGTTTTTTTCTCACAAGAAAAGCATTTCTCATTTGGCATTCTTTTCATCGGATGAGTTTAAGTTTTCAATTACGCCAACAAATATTAGTCGGTAAGGAAAGACATTTTCTTCCGATAAAGGGAGCTGATTAGCCTCACGGATTGTGAAAACCCCTAAAACTAAAGTAATGGAGACAAGACGCAAAAATCTATACAAATAATGCTAAAGAGAATATGCCAAAATGAACAGAACCAGTAAAAAATACGACAGCCCGGGAATCGCCTACTTGAATTTTTTGGCAAGGACCAAAAGTTATGAACATCTTATTAAAGAAGATGGCCTTTTGGAACCCCCCCTCTCTCTCTCTCTCTCTCTCTCTCTCTCTCTCTCTTATTACAGACGTTCAAAATGGTAGTGGACAAGCGTATGTATAAAATGTGCTGCTCCATGAAAGACACAGTGAACCGAAAGATTTATAAAAGGTAACGGATTTTGCATATGGGACGTAAAGCTAAAGATTGTTTAAAGGTGGCGAGCCAAGAGTTGATTACGAAAGATCCTAATCATGACAACAGAATATGGGCGTCGGCGCAGCGTAGTAGTATACGAGGTCCCACCTCCAGTAATAGGAGAGCACATACCTGCCTACATTAGTCAGTATGACCTAATCCTAGGTGCTACCTCTGACAACCTGAACGGAGTATAGAGCTTCGATATTATACTTGATCGTTTGGCCTTGGTCTCGATCGCCAACTGTTTGGAGTCATGCGTCCGAAAAATGCCGGTCATCGGACCGGTAGAAAACTAACTTGTTGGACGTGTAGTGAGAGTGGTCATCTCTCTTCCTTCTGGACTTCCAACCCCGGGCGACCCAAATCCTCTGGCCGATACTGATAGTTCCTTGGTTCCTGTAATTGGCCAAGCAACGACTCCTGCGGAAAAATCCGGGTTGGTCCCGGTAATACATCCCACCTCACAAAAAAAAAAACCCGACGCGAGTAAGGAAAAGGAAGAAGGGGAATGGCGTGTCGCTGGTAGGGACAAAGGGAAGAACCAAACAGCGGGGCCCAGTCGTCGTATGCTACTACCGCAACAGAAATACAGAAGAAATGTGAGCCGAACGAGGACAAAATTCTCAAATTGAGACAACTCAAAAAAGAACTGAATGCAAAGCGGGAAAAGAAGTCCAAGCCACTGGCGGTTCTGGATAACTCATCCTCTGCCCCTTCTTCCACAATATCAAAAAGATCATGACCCTACCCAGTGACAAGATCATTGACCTCTCCCCAGTCCAAAATGACCAGTTTAAAGAAAACCACACCTTTGGACATTCCTTCTCCAGCACTTTCTACACAAGCCACACTAGTTCCCACTTCCAATATCACACCTTCACACTCACCGCATAAACATCGTGTCACATCAAAAACGTAACGAAGCCCTGAAAAAATTTCCAAACCAGAAAAAAGAAAAAAAATCCTCATGGCCTGTTGCGTATCTGACAATGAAGTATTAGGTTGGTGCAAAAATAATGAGGTAATAATGTCGTTTTTTGACGTATTTTTCTACGTCAAAAAACGACATTATTACGTCATTATTTTTGCACCAACCTAATAGAAAAATCAATGGCACACTGCAAAAAGATCGGAGACATTAAATTTTTACTCAATATGAAAAATGTGCACGGAAAGAGCATAGAAAATCTTCCAAATTTTCCCAAAGCAAAGAGGCTTTTAACTGTGGTTCCATCAGACTCGTATGCCTCGCCGATATAGGACATGATCGAGAAGTCCAACGATCCCATCTCAACGACCCCACACTGGCCTATTTTGACAACAAAAATGGACAGAGATTACGACAGTATTATGCTGGGAGACTACCGCTTTTTGTTCACCCCTCAGTATAAAGCTCTTAAACTGACGTTTCCTTTGGATAAATCAGCTTATTCAAATTCCCTCGATTGGTTTGCGAAATTGAACGAATCGTAGAGTTTGTTAATCTCGACAAAAATGTTAGCAATAAATTGAATAATGCTAAATACTGTGAAAATTCTAGAGGAATTAAAAGGAGGCGTTCTTCCCAAGAAGCAGTACATTTTTTAAACAGATCTCCGATAGTATAGATAACCGAAAACAAAAATCTTCGTATCTTCATGTCCAGACACGATCGTTTTTGTCCCCTATCATACAATCATAATATCCTAACGATATGATATCATAATATCCTAATCATATCATATCACAATGTCCTAATCATACGATATAATATCCTAAACATAGGATATCATAATGTACTAATCATATCATAATATACTAATCATATCTTAATACCCTAATCATATCCTATCATAATCATATTTCGTTCTCATAATTTTCCGTCACAACTTCCTCCTTTTCACTTCTACATCACTCACCTCATTCGATAAACCTCTACCTTGAGTGGCTCTTGAGTTTTGTACTGAGTGAACATAAGTAACTTTTTTTATGAGTAAATCATTCTTATCTCCAAAAAAAACTGTTAGCAAAATATTCGTTAACAAAAATATATATATCTACAATCCAAATTATGATACGCTTTTAAATAGCCCTCAATGGGTGATAAGCCGTAAAAAAACCGTAAAAAAACACAAAATACAGACAATTCAATCAATCAATCTACGTGGAATGTTAGTGATTTACTCACTTGTAACATTGTAACTAAGTGTGAGATAGATTCTCTTTGGTTGACATTGTGAATAAAGTGTTATTCTTATTTTCTTACAGGTTTATTCCAAGGCTGAAGAATAAACCCGCCGGAACGTTCTGTTAAGAACATCAAATATGCGAATGAGATTCACCATCCAAATAAAATTTCGAAATCTTATCGCTGCTTGTCAAGCGGAAATTCTTCGATGATTAATTTTACCAATATTCTCAAAGAAAGATAACAATATCCGCACTAAAATTGTTCGAGAGATCTTAAATTATAAGAATTATCGAAAGATAAAAGTCACCACGAGACCATGTTCCGTCTACAGATATTTTAAAACAATAATTAAAAACGTGCTTGTTGAGTGGGGAATATCTGATTGATACAATATGTAAATTAAATGACATTAAGTGAAGATTTTTATGTCGATGACGAGAAACGTTTTTTTTCAAATGTTTAATAAAATTAGGATTCCGTTTCTATTGACGATAATTATTGGCTAGGAAGTTGCAATTATGTCTCCCATAAATTAAGCGGTAATCTATTCATTAATTCTGATAATGATGTTAATGACATTTTTATTTACATTGTCATTTGAACTGTCCTTAGATGCGTTTTATAGTCCAGCTATAATCACCAATAATGAGAAGAAGTCGACCAACAGTATCAGGTGACATTTGTCATGCAATGAATAATATGATGAAATTGGACGCTAGCCGTTATCATCCCGACATTCAAACAAATAGCACCGCCGTAATATCACAACATGAATAACAATATTTCAAATTCAAACGTAATATCACAACATGAATAGCAATATTTCAAATTCAAACGTAATATCACAACATGAATAGCAATATTTTTAATAGCGCTATTCTCTCAGGAATAATAAACACTATATTTGCCAGAGCGATGGCCGCGTGTTTAAAGCGTTGGGCAGAAGTTTTAATGGAAAACAAACAAACAATTTCTTTTTGATTCTCAATCCTTTGTTTTGATAAAATCATTTTGAATGCTTTTCTATAGTAAAATCATTCTCAATGCATTTCTACAGTAAAAATATTTACAATGTCATCGAATTATACCTTTTATAATAGGAAACTTTAAGGGCAACAATGGAATCACCAGTTTCTTTTTAAGGAAATATTCAGCATTCATTGACCGGACAGTTAGCGTTATTGTCTTTTAAAATGAATAAACTCTTTCTCTAAAAACAATTTTTAAAATAAAAATAGGTTTCTCGAGTCCAGTAAATGTTATTGCTCTTTCAAGTATTGGTGAGAATTCCTTCCTAAAATTTTGTTTAAAACAGTAGAGAAAGTAAACATTTTGATAATGTATTCATTTTCATTTCGATTTACAAACGCTATCCATTTTAGTTGTTGCTATTATTGGAAGTCTTTAAGATGATATCTCTTCTGCTATTTGGTACCGTTCTTTGTTTGTGAATCTGTACAAGAAAATTACATGGCTCATTCACTTAAAACCATTTTAATAACTGATATGAGAAAAAATGTTGTATATGGCTGATAGATTAAATATTCCTAAACGTGTTTTGTCGACGTACCTGATATCCATATGAAAGCCTTGATCTGATGAGACTATTTTAAGAACATGGCTGGTTTTGTTTTGTTTTTCGACTTTTGCCAATGTTTTGGCTTTGTAACAACTTGCAGTTTGGAGTGAAACTACCCCCAGTGAAGTCAAATTATTTTGAATATGTTACTCTGTCTTGATTAACAAATTGTACGATGCGCCTTATAGCTGCTGCGAAAAATGATAGCAGGTGAGGCGGAATTGTTGAAAGCCAATCAAAGATTTAGTAACGGTTTTAAAGAATTCATATGCCAAAAATAAATATGATTTCAAAATTTAAAATATTATCATGGATTACTTGTAATTCCATGCACGACTCCTAGTATAAATAATTATTGACCGATTTTATCATTGTGACATTTTTGCATCATATTAAGTATTAAGAATATAGTAACTAGGGTCAGCAAATTGGAGGAGAGAGTTATCAATGATAATGTTCTGTTTTCGAATCTCCTGTTATCTCTCTTTAACCCTCATTCTGCTTTCATTTTTTAATTTTTAAATGGACTTTTTACCATATGTAAATTGGTGATGGCATCCTCGAGGCGGTGTAATGGTTAGCAAGCTTGTCTTACTAGAACAATTACGACTGAGTAGTGACCTGGATCCAGACTGGGTGCCCCATACATTCGGCATTGTGCCACGTCTAAGCTACGACTGGAAAATCACTATGTAATTTGGTGAGTCGTGAGCAAATATTCATTCTGAAAATGTGGTTCAGAGAAAAAAAATTGGGAACCACTGCACTACTAAGTAAATAAGATCATTTCAATTAATTTCTACAATAAAACTATTTAGAATATGTTGTTCAGTAAACACATGGTAGCCATAGTTTGTCATAAATCTGTAATTTCCATGTCGATTTCTTTCGATTGATGTTTAGTCATTTCTTCTCGTGTTTCTTCATTATCTTTTATAGGTGTTCTCGTAGTTTCCTTCCTGTGTCTGTTATCAGTACTGTGTCATTTGTATATTTTTGTTCTTAAGACTCTGACCGCCAATAATGAATCCTGGTAGGATTTCTAATTCTCTCAGAATCGCCTCAATGATAAGCTGAATTAGTCTGGCGAGAAGACATATCCTTGTCTTACACCTTTTTTTTTTTTTTTTTTTGTATATTTGCTCAGTTCATTTTATATACGTATGCAGGTGGTTTGTTGCCACTATAGTTTCGGGATTATTCTAAAATCCCGCCTAAATATGCCACGTTTAACTAGCAGACTTTATCAGCCACGATCGTCACAGCATTAATAAACCTTTTTATAATATGTCTATTGTCTCAGAAATAAATCCATTTCTTTGTGATTTTCAATCGTTTATTTTAAAATAATTTATAATGCTTTGCTATAGTAAACTCATTTTTAATACATTTCTACAGAAAAACTATATAAATCGCAATTAAATTAGACCTGTATTAGGATTTCAGTCAACCCACAACAAATAAAAAAGCGAGAATTTTTAAATATAAAAATATAAAATATTTTTTATTTTCCTGATTTTACAAATCGTTTTTTTTCTCAGATTGTGTGAGTGTTTTTCAAAGTTTTTTCTGTTAAATTTCCCTGTTTTTTTGCTAAGATAAAATTACTTACATTATTTAAATTATTCGGACTGTTATCCTCATCTTCATTGCCATATTCACAACATTTCGGTTGTTGTACACTCCGGCCTTCTTCATGTGATTGGAATTTCAAAGTGAACCCTTTATTTCGTTCACCGGGGTAGATTGTTCTAGTTCCAGGTGCCATGCCTCTTCGGTTTGGTTCGTGCAATCTTAAGAAATATCTCGAATCGGTACAATGCGATGAGTTCTTTTACAACTTTGAAAGGTGTTCTTTCTTACCGTATTTCATGCGTATAATACGATAAAATTTGCACGAAAACTAAAGATAAAAAGTGAGGGTCGTATTATACACAAGTTCACGTTTTCAGAATGTTTACACAACTTAAAAACATCTTATTTAAACAGCAAGATTTTAAATCCACTCAGCACAATAGATAATAAAACACAAAGTACGTAGGTGTTGATAATATTTTTTTTTACGAAAGGTATTTGATATGTCGGCAATTGAAAGTCTTTTGTCTCAAAAACAGGAAATTGACCGGAATTGATTCAAAAAAATATAAGAAATACAATAGATCTGTTAGGTTTTGATAATTGTAATGTTACAATAAAGCAGCTTTTCGTAAAAATTCGAAAATAAGAATTGAAACGGTAATTAGAAGAAAAAAAACAAGCAATGTCTAAACATCCCGTTCATTTCTGTTCTTTAATATCGGGAAAACTTTTAAACATTTGTCGGAGTTACCTCCTCCTTAATTCCCAGATTCTTCACCAGGGGTCTCTCTCCCCAAACTATAAATACCCGGCGACTTCTAGCCTCTTTTTCCCCCAGACCTCGTGCTGCATTCCACCTCGCGTGGAGGTGAGGTAATTGTCTCTCTTTTTCCTTCAGGCCTCGTGCCGAATCCCACCTTGCGTGATGGTGAGGTAAATCTCTCGTTCTTCTTCATTTCAGCGACAAGATGTAAGCTCTTAGAAGACCAGCGTTTCCTATTTCTGGGAAAACGCTATGAACATTACAAACTTTCACCAGAATACGAACATTTCTCCAAAGAACAAATCAATGTTCCCACACACGCAAATGTTTATGTCTATGTGTTTTGAAGTTTTTCATTAATACATATATTCGTTTATATATACATATATATATATATATATATATATATATATATATCTGTCTTGTTTTTCTTCTTTCATCTTCGGTTGGACAAATTAAGTCCGCCAATTTTCATGTATTTGGACCTTTTAATATTCTACCAGGAGTTACACACGTGTTTCTAATACGACAACACGCAAATGCACACACGGTCCACTACACTTTCGCAGGTGAGGGGCCAAACGGTTTTTAAAAAGGTGGATCAATTTATTTGAAGTAATTTAGTTTGTTTTTTTTCTTTTTTTTAATATAATATCATTCGAGTTTAGTATAATCTTCCGACCACGGGACATCTGCCTGTTGGTTTTGTATTTGTATAACAATAAAGGCCAGCAATATCTCAATGAGGAAATTTTTCAAGTTATTGTCAGGTTTGTTACTTTATTTTTTATTTTTAAATTAAGACCGGCTCATAGGTTAGTAAGTGAATGCATTGATGTAAGTTGAGGAGAACATAACATACTACGACAATTAATGCCGTGTGAAATTTGTTTTTTCTCAATGTAAAAGGAAAAAAAAGACTTAACATAACGTTGGCGCATGTGCAGGAACGGCAAAAAAAAAGCGCGCAAATCATGCCGTTGATCTTATACCTCTAGACAGCAGACAAAACAAATTCTGATTGGCTAATACAAATCTCGATGTCATTATAAAAGTAAGATTTACCTCTTGATATATATATATTTTTTTTTCAAATTACATCGGGAGTGAATTAAACGGAGAGGCAGCCTGTCAACAGGTCGGGGTACTTGGCAGAACGGATCTACAAATCAACCATTCGTCCTTGCATGGAATACTGCTACCATATATGGTCTGGTGCTCCCGACCTCGAGGTCCTAGACAAAATCCATAAGGTTGGTCCTGATCTGGCATCCCGTCAGCAATCGCTATCTCACAGACGTGCTCTGGTTTTCCTCTGTCTTTTCTACAAGTAATTTCATGGCAACTGCTATGACGAACTACTTTCACTGATTCCCTAATAGCATGGATTTAAGCGCGCTACTAGGTTGGCATTTCGGTCCCACCTTTTCACTGTCGAAACTACTAAATGTAGCCATCACCATCTTATCTCTCACCTCTCGTCAGTGGAACTCTCTTCCTGTCACTTGCTTCCCTGATAGCTATAATCTTCAAATATTCAAATGTAATGTCAATCGATATCTTCTGATGCCTTGACCTTTGATCACTGTCCTTTTCTTTATCCTTTTTCCCAAACACCCCACTTTACTCTTGCTCCCACTCTCTGTAACCCCTTGCATGCTAGTGACACTCTTGCCTTGCTTAGGGGGGAATTGCTTATAAAAAATTTTTTAAAAAATCTAATGTAGCAATACCCGAAATTCGTAATGAAGGCAGGGTAATATCACTGATGAACTCTTGATATATTTCAAGAAGAATGTTCTTTGGGGATCGGCATAATTGAGCGTCTTTTGTCTCAAAGATAGGAAATTCACCGAAATTGAGTCAAAAAAGGAATAAAGGGTGTACAATAAATCTATCATGTTTTGATAACATTAATGTTACAACAAAGTCACTTTCCGCAAAAATTCAAAAATAAGGATTGAAATGGTATTAGGTTGGTGCAAAAATAATGTCGGTTTTTGACGTAGGTTTTAACGTCAAAAACCAACGTTATTTTTGCACCAACCTAATAATTAGAAGAAAAAACACGCAACGTCTAAACATTCGGTTCATTTCTAATCTTTAATATCGTGTAAAAATAAATCAGTAGAAAGATTATATTGAAACAATGGTTGGGTCTACTGCTAGGAAAAATGGTTTATTTATATAAGTGCGACATTGAGATTTTAATGGAAAATCTGTTATAGCTTTTAAAAATAAATTATGGGTGGTTTTTCAAACAATGTATTATATTCAAGGATATATTTTATTCTCTGTTTTTAGCTTCAAAAATGGTTTCCTCTTGAACTCAAGTCGTATTTTTAATCTTAAATACGTATTTTTTAAAGAATCGTGAGTAATTTTTCTAACTTTATTTGGTTGTAGATTATTATTTTATATTTTGCACAGATCTTTCATATTTTCTAAAACAAACAATTAATAGATTGTCTCTCTGATTCACGTTAACTTAAATCAAATAGAAGTGTGAAGCAATACATGAGGAATCAGTTTATATAATTCTAAAATCTCTCTCTCTCTCTATATATATATATATATATATATATATATATATATATATATATATATAAATGCGTATGACAGTTCGTCACACTTTGTCAATTAAAGGGACACAACTCTCTAACTTTGAATAGCTTATGTTATTAGAATTTTTTATTCGCAAGTTTTCATTATTGCAATTACATTCAGCTGATTTTTTACGTGATCTTAGCGACGAATTTTTTGTACGATAAAAATTTTTATAACTTGGAAATAAATGTGGCTATAATCGAAATTAATTGAGGAATCCAGCGAAAGTTACCCATAAAATAAAAATAATTGTTTGTACAGAAAGTAGGGACCTAAGCACATCAAGCTATCTTTAAATTAAGTGAGGGCAAAAATTATCGTTGAACTTTTAAAAGGTAATCTTAAGTACTAATGCAATACTTGAATGCAGCTATCAATTTTTAGTTCTTCTGTAGTTTATTGTTGCCTATCGCATACAGCATCAGTATGGCTCGCAAAAAGAAATCTCCGTCAACAGAAAACCAGATTGCAATCAAAAGATTCAAGTCTGCAGTGAGAAAAAGGAAGTCCCATGTAATGATAACCAAGATCAAACGGAAGCCAGGAAGGTTTTCAGTGCTGAGAATATTCAAAGACTTAGGGACTCTCAAACACCTGAACAAGGCGAAAGTTCAATCAAGATCTTTCCGCAGAAGCTATCCTAAATGCTGCCTGATACATAGGCTTTTATGTTTGTGTATATATATATATATATATATATATATATATATATATATATATATATATATATATATATATATTCAAACATATATTTTTAAATATAAGTGACAAGTAATGTCTATTATGATTTATCATAAGCAGTTCTAACCTTTATATAATTGCTTTAATTTCGGGCGGAAAAAAGGATAAAACATTTGGATGTTTTTTTAACATGCTGTTCTTCGATCTAAGCTTTCTCGCTCATATGAACTATCATCAGAGTTGTTATATGGATATTGCAGCAAGGATATTCACCATCAAAGATGATACCCTGTTATGTTTACATAGAAGTTGCTATGCAACGATAACGGTCGCGGAATAGCAGACGCAGGTCGTAAATTCGTGATGGCTCATGTGATATCAATCGTTCATGATCTTTCGATTTTTAGGCATGATTAATTAATGATGAACATGACATTTTGCTTTATGATCAATTTCATCATGATTCTTCTGTTAAGCTTGGAGAGTAATTATACGTTTTATTTCTCAAAGTAGAATCCAGTAGAGTTATAAAAATCTCGAAGTACGTCTCCCTTCTCTTTGCTACTGATGTTGTCCAATGGAAAGGCAGAGGCCAATACGGCTTGGCGCCGGCGTTTGTCGCAGATGTTGCCGGGACGAAATTGAACATAAAATCGGACTCTCTTAGGGAGTCCGGCTCCGCATTTATCCTCAGGGTTCCGATAACCAATTCCCAAAATAAAAAAAATACGTTAAAAAATACATCACAAAACGACATTATTACGTCATTATTTTTGCACCAACCTAATAAAAATAAATTAAGAAACTGCTAATACACGAATAAGTCAATTTAATAATAATAATAATAATAAACAACAAATAACGTATAATTACGAAACTGTGCCAAGTAAACAGTAGTAAATAATTAGTTTAATAGTTAACAAACCACCCTATACTATAGCTACAAATAACAAATTCTGACCTACAACTATTTCTCCTCTATAGCCTTGAGAATGATTTGAACTATAACCTTTGCCGTCTACCCAATAAAAGTCACGTTAATGCAATAAAATGGAAATACTTGACCTCACTATAAAGAATGCCCCATTGACGAGCATAAATGAATAGTCGAACCACCTTATAACACACATGGCCGGAAGTTTGCGTTCAAATATTAAACAGGCTGTCGACACTCTGTATTTTCTTTAAATGTTCCATCTGATATTGAACACTTTTATTTTAATTATATATATTTTATATTTATTTTATATACTTTATATATATTTTTATCATATATATACCGGACGTAAGAGCAAAATATTCCAAATCGTGTTACAGAATAATTTTCCATCCCACAAAACGTTCAGCCATTTTGATACCATTGAAAATACCTTTCAGTTACTCCGCATGAAAGAGAATATGTCGCAGTCACATTGTCTTCCTAAATAAGCAATGGTGAGAGGAAAAAATCATTCAGGCCTTTAGTCATGTTACCAACATTCATACCAACATTCATACCAACATTCATAATCTGGCTTCCATCTTCAAAATCCACTTAAGAATCATCAAGGGAACGGTGATTAAGTTTGTTTTTTTTAAAGTAACACTAGAGAGGAAAACTGGATCAGGAGGTCACAACACGAAGAGGGATCATCATTTCAACTTAGAGCTAGAGAGAAAAATTAGAAAAGATCCAACTCAATTCATAAAACGTTTGGCACGTAAGAGAGGAGTTTCAAATCTGAGAGTCCAAAGAGCATTGAAAAATGATTTGAAAATGAAATCGTACGTGGAAAGTCTCAGGCAACTTGTTACTCCAAGACATAAAGTTAGAAGGTTAAAGAGGGCGAAGATCATCTTGAATAAGTTGGAAAATCCTGTAATAGCATATATACATATATATATATATATATATATATATATATGAAATTTATTTCAATCCTTCACGAGCTTCCAATCCTGAGGTACGATTAAGTAATGATGAATATGACATTTTCCTTTATAATCGATTTCATCTCGATTCTTCTGTTAAGATTGGAGAGTAATCATACATTTTGTTGCTCAAAGTATAGTTACAAAAACATCGAAGAATTCCAGTAAGATATCTTTGATCATTTCTAAGATAAAAAAAGAAGCTTAATCTAGAAATTGGACAATTTTACTGTTACACTTGGTATTTGTGTTTGTCTATTTAGGCACAGTCATTTCGTAATTTATTCATCTTGCTTTCTAATATAATGTTTACCTAACGTTTTCTATATTTTAAAAAATCCTTCAATGTTTGGTGGCTTCTAAAACACATAATGTATATAATGTTTATATGCATATATTATATATGTTTCAAAGGTTGCCATCGGGTGAAAGTTGGGACAAACTCCCACTGTCTATACAATAATTCTGTGGCATTCTGCACCAACGTAATATCATTTCAAACCGGAGAATGGACGAAGACGAACAACCGGTGCCTCATAACCAGCTGCTTTGGTACATGGAGCCCGACAGACCAGCAAATCAATCAATATAAGGAAAGGAAAACCCTGATTTTAAGTCTCTGCTGTCTTTCGGTTATATCCAGACACGGAAGAATCTATGGAATTAAATCCAGAGAGAAACACTGAAGAGAGTCCCGAAGGCGGTTGACTGCCAATATTGAGAATTTTCCGGAAACGCCTTCTGCCAAGCGGGCCCCAAATGTAATGCCCGGCATACATTTCGAACTTTGTTTGCGGCAGAGTGGGACATGTTACCTGGACAGCGCATAGCCTCCATATATGCTTACGC
Source organism: Acanthosepion lycidas (assembly GCA_963932145.1). Lineage (NCBI taxonomy): Eukaryota > Metazoa > Mollusca > Cephalopoda > Sepiida > Sepiidae > Acanthosepion > Acanthosepion lycidas. Next base: position 76,258,193 of record OZ010601.1, read on the forward strand.
AGATCAGCCAGATCACCTACATCAGCGCCCTGGAGGGGTCACGGCAGTCTAACAATCAAAAGACTAAATTTTCATGTTTCATGTTTAAATGCAATTGTTAGGTCATGACGATTGGGTTTAAACATAAAAGAAACTGTCCCCTCTGGGTACTGACCCCTATGTCCACTTTTATATTTATATAAGTTTTATCGTTGAATTCATAAATATAATACACAAACGCACGCACAAACACACACACACACATATATATATATATATATATATATATATATATATATATATATATATATATATATTCATACATGTTTCATTAAATAATAAAGACAAGTGTTGCCTATTTATTTTGTAACGTCTGATAATGTTATTAAGCTTATCAGACTTTATGAAAAGAATTTACATAAAATAAATAGACAACACTTCTCTATATTATTTAATGAAACATGTATGAATGAAAAAATGATGCCTAAATACACACACAATATATATATATGAAGAAATAGAGTTTTAAGGTGTGCTATGTTTATGGGATAAAGTGCTCAATATCAGAGATAGAGGGTATGTAAATGTAAATATAAATATAAAAGTGAAATTGCAGCCTGTTGTTTCTGAGTGTTGACTTCAATGTTCACTTTTATATTTTGATTTATATATATATATATATATATATATATATATATATATATATATATATGTGTGTGTGTGTGTGTGTGTGTGTGTGTGTGTGTGTGTGTGTGTGTGTGTATAACTAGTTGGGTAAATATGGGTAGGTATATGAACGAGCGATCGTATACAAATATATATATATAAATACTCTATAGTGTAAGAAAAACGGTGCTCAATGTTAAATAACAAAGCTATTTAATATATATATATATATATATATATATATATAGTTTATGCAAAACTAGGTAATCCGTATGGGTAGACCCAAGGAGGGTGATATTCAGAGAGCTCAATGTAAAATCAGAGCAAATATGTTTGAATAAAAACAGACCACTTTAAGGTTCCATGTAATAAGTTATTTCACCACAACCCTTTTACAGGGCTCTGGATCATCAGACTTTACTTCCCAAAAAAAAAAATCAAAAATCAAAAAATTCAAACAAATATATATATATATATATATATATATATATATATATATATATATATATATATATATATATAATACCTTACATTAATTACACAACTCCGAAGCAATTGTCAAGTGGTAGAATTATTAATTTTATAAAAATAAATAACAAAAATAAAAATAATCATTTCTGTACTTGACAATTGCTTCGGCATGAAACTCAGATTTTTGCAATTAATGTAATAAAGTATTATGTATATTTCTTTATAAATTCATATATATATATATATATATAGTACATATGAGAGAGATTGAATTTTATAAATCTGGATAGGTAGAGGGGGGGAGAGATGGTGCAGAACTCGTGCACTTTCTTGTCTGCTCTGAATACGTTGATGTACTGAAAACGATCAATACAATCAATTACACACGTTTATTCAGATATAAAAAAACAAGGCGCTTTTCGTGTCATGATCAATAGATTTATTACAGTCAATTACAGTCAGAACAAATTATCTCCGATTGATTTGTAATTGAGTGAGATCTAATCGATGTTGCTTGCTAATCAAAATATATATTATATATTGATTTATAAATTAATCATATATATATATATATATATATATATATATATATATATATATATATATGAATACAGACACAGACATATATATATATATATATATATATATATATATATATATATATATATATATATATATATATATATGCATAGGTGCATTCAGTATTAATATACATATACAGTAGTTTCGTTATAAGATGATGATATGGTTATTTATTTATTGTATTGCTTAAGTCCGACATGAAGCTACTGCGGGGGTCAGCAAATGTTGATCGAATCCATTGTACATTAATAATCTTTTACTTGACGGCTGGACTTTACATTTCCATGGTTATTCAATATCGAAATCTTTTATTATTTTATATTATTATTGTACATGAGTTTGAAGGAAGATAAATGCTGATTTTATACACGAGTTTACAGGTTAAGAAACGGCCTAATTTATATGCGATCTTATAGGTAAACAATGGTCGTAATTTTACCTTTGGTGGGTAAAAATGAGTTGGGTTTATGCTTGTGTCTACAGGTAAACAATTATTTTGCCTTTACTTGAGCCTAGATTTACAAAATGTTCGCGTTTATAGTCTAGTCTATGGGTACAAATTCTCAGGTTTATACTTGAGTCTCCAGGAAATATTTTTCGGATTTATACCTGAACCTATACGTAAACATTGATCACATTTATTCTACAGATAAGCACTGGTCAAATATTTACTTGAGTCTACAGGTAGATATAGCTAAGTCTCTTGGCAACCAGATGTGGCGTTTATAATTGAGTCTATAGGAAAAATTGCTCAGGTTTATATTTGAGTATATAGGTAAACAACATGCGAGTTTATACCTAAAAATATTGGCAAAAATTGATCTGGTTTATATATAATCCTACAGCTACTGGGTCTGATGGGTAAACTGTCGCCATTTTATTGTTTTTGACTTTCGCGCATGCGCATTGTTTGTTTTTGATTTTGTCGACTGCATAATATAGTAAGGTCAGTTGGGCACCGTATGTGAGAAAAACAGCATATGATGCTATTCACTTCGTAAGCTGTACTGCTTAGCAACATTTCAAAAATGTTTGGGTCTCAATCTGACGACAGTGAGGAGGATTCGGAAAGAGTTGGATGAGCCTAATGGTGATTACGAAGGTGTTTGGAGTGATCCTGAGTGATTGCGACGTTATGCCTCCATGCATCATCTCACAGGACCTCAGACTCAACACGGAGGCCTACATCAAAAGCCTTGCGAAGGTAGTGCTGCCTGGGTCAAGAGGGTGACTGCTGGAAGAACCTATGTCTTACAACAGGATTCTGCACCATGCCACACAAGCAGGAGAACCGAGTTATGGCAATCAGACAATTTCTGCGACTACATCGCCTCTTATATCTGGACATCTAACTCTCCAGACTACATCCCCTTTGATTATTATGAATGGACGCAGTTGAGCCAGAAAGCAACAGCAATTCAGTGTAACGCCAAAAATAAAGTGAAGGCAAGAATTATGGCATTATTCCTTAATTTAAACAAGGAGACCGTCCAGAAGAGAGGCAGGAAATTTTGAAGTCGTCTGGAGTCCATAACTAAGTCTAAGGCAATTTATTAAATATGTTTACTCTTTAGTATTTCATACCTTTGTGCAATTTTGGTAAATATATAATAAATCTGTTATTCTTTTTTCATTTTGACGATATTCAGACGACATTTAATCTATCGCACCTTATATATAATCGTCGACTATATACTTGAATATATAGGTAAGAATGGTCATGAGTATATTTTAGTCTATAGACTCAACATTGATCGAATTTATGCCTGAGGCTACATATAAACAATGTGCGAGTTTGTAATTGAACCTACAGGTAAATATGTTCGAGTTTATACTTGCTTATATCGGTAAAAAAAAATGATCGCTTCTATACTCGAGTCTATACAGAAAAATTGTTCAGGATTTTTGTGTATTGGTAAACAACATTTGAGTTTATACCTAAGTCTATTGGCAAAAATTGGTCGGGTTTAGAGTTGAGTCTACAGGTATGAAATAATCGAATTTATGCTTGAGTCTATACGTACACAGTTTTGTTGTAGAAAAGTTTTACTAAAATATATTCAAAATTCGGTTAGCTGCGCTCGAGTTAGTTTCCCGTCAAACTGCAAGTTGTTGCAAAACTAAAAAACATTGACATAAAAACTCGAGCCTAACCCGTTTAGAAACATCTAAACTGTCATCTATATAAAGCTCGCGGCGTTTTGTCTCTGGGAAAGGGTTTGCGGAGTGAATAACATTTCAACACCCACAAGGTAGCGTTCCAGTCCGCATATGGAAGCAACACTCTATTTTAGGTAAGATATGTCTCTTGCAAAGACAGAATATAGCTGGGTTAGTCAGATACTTACTGTCTAAGCGTTCGGCCAATGAATGCTGAACGTTTCCTTATAAGAAAACAGCTATTCTAACTGTTATGATTAACATTTCCTACTGAACGGAGCTCTTATAGGTATGGAGCGAAGACGGAAATAAACACCAAGTCATTCAAACACCAAATGACAAAAGCATTCGTGAATCATTCCGGTTAATCATTTGAAAAAAATATTTAACATTTTTAAACCAATGGGCGGCGTTCCTGTCGACAATAAAAAAAAATTCTTCATGATCCCTTTGAAGAGTATATAAGTAAAATCACCAGGCCAGACAAGCCAGTAACGAGAAGAAGCTACAACATACTGCAACATATTCATGACACCACGGCGTAACAGAGACTCCATTACACATTCATCCGCCTTCCTCAGCGAGCTACGTAACACTTGCATTCTTCCTCACCAAACTGCGTGATACTTACAAACTTTCTCACCAAGCTACATGACACGTACACTCTTTCTTTCGTTTTTCCCTTGCATCTTCTTTCTCACACATACACGCGAAGAAATCATATTTCTTTTTCTTTTCATCTTAACAAACAACTATAAACAAGAAAATTTAACAGAAAAAACTTTAAGAAACACTTACAAAAGTTGAGAAAAAATCCTGTTGTAAAACCACGCAAATAAAAATATTTTATATCTTTATATTTAAAAACTTTTCTCGCTTTTTTATTTGTTGTGCGTTCTTCACATCCGCAACATAGGTCTTATTCAATTGCATTTTAAATAGTTTTGCTGTAGAAATGTATTAAGAATGATTTTACTAAAGCAAGGCATTATAAATTATTTTAAAACAAACGATTGAAAATCACAAAGAAACGGTTTTTACTTCTGCGACAATAATCATATTATAAATAGTTATAGTAATGTTGTGATGATTGTAGCTGATAGAGTCTACTAGTTAAACATGTCATATTTAGGCAGGATATTAGAATAATCCCGAAACTATAGTGATAGCAAATCACCTGCATACCTATATAAAATGAACTGAACAAATATACAAAAAAAAAGGTGTATGACAAGGATATGTCTTCTCGCCAGACTAATTCAGCTTATCACTGAGGCGATTCTGAGAGAATTAGAAATCCTACCAGGATTCATTATTGGCGGTCAGAGTCTTAAGAACAAAAATATACAAATGACACAGTACTGATAACAGACACAGGAAGGAAACTACGAGAACACCTAGAAAATATAATGAAGAAACACGAGAAGAAATGACTAAACATCAATCGAAAGAAATCGACATGGAAATTACAGATTTATGACAAACTATGGCTACCATGTGTTTACTGAACAACATATTCTAAATAGTTTTATTGTAGAAATTAATTGAAATGGTCGTATTAGAGCAATGGTTCCCAATTTTTTTTCTCTGAGCCGCAATTCAGAATGAATATTTGCTCACGACTCACCAAATTACATAGTGATTTTCCAAGCGTAGCTTAGACGTGGCACAAGGCCGAAAGTATGGGGCACCCAGTGAAAATCCAGGTCACTACACAGTCGTAATTGTCCTAGTAAGACAAGCTTGCTAACCATTACACCGCCTCGAGGATGCCATCACTAATTTACATATGGTAAAAAGTACATTTAAAAATTAAAAAAAGAAAGCAGAATAAAGGTTAAAGAGAGATAACAGGAGATTCGAAGACAGAACATTATCATTGATAACTCTCTCCTCCAATTTGCTGACCCTAGTTACTATATTCTTAATATGATGCAAAAATATCACAATGACAAAATCGATCAATAATTATATATGTATATGGGTTTATTATCTTAACAAACATCTATAAACAAGAAACATTAACATATATAGATGACATAGTGCTGACAACAGACACAGAAATGAAACTACACCTGAAAAAGGTAATGAATGACACGAAAGGAGGAAATATCAATAGAAAGAAGACCGACTGCATGGTTGCTAACAAAATGAAGAGAACAGCAGGCAAATTTCAAATTTCTGACACTATATGGTTAATATGAACAACGTGTTCTAAATAGTTTTATTACATAAATTAATTGAAATTATTACATTAGAGTAACGTATTCAAAATGAGTTGGTTGCACTCTAGGCATTTCGCCCCAAACTTCAAGATGTTACAAAATTAATACATTGATACATCTCGGGTCATGATCTTAAATAGCTTCGTCAAATCAAGATTTCATATCGATGTCATACATGGCGACAGTTCCGTTTAGAAATATCTAAACTCTCAGCTATACAGAACTGTTTTCTCATATCAATTATTAAATATGGTTTCAAGCCACTGAATCTTGATGTCTTTAAAGAACTGTCCTTCTTCGTGTCTTCTACAGAATCACAAACAAAGGACTGTACCAAATAACAGAAATTACATCAACTTTATGACTTTCAAAGGTAGCAACAACTAAATTGGATAGCGCTTGTAGATCAAAATGAAAATGATAACATAACCAACATGTTTACTTTCCCTACTACTTTAAAGAAAATTTTATAGGAGAAATTCCCACCAATAGTGGAAAGAGCAATAACAGTTACTGGACTTGAGAATCATATTTGACATAAGTCGAAAAACAAAACATAACTGGCCATATTTTTTTAAAATATCTCATCAGATCAAGGCTTTTGTTATTCATGTCGTGATGCTTATAGATATTACGGCGATGCTATTTGTTTGAATGTCGGGATGATAACGGCTAGCGTCCAATTTCATCATGTACGGCAACAAAACACGTTTAGCAATATTTAATCTATCAGCCATATACAACTTCTTTTTTTCATATCAGTTATTAAAATGGTTTTAAGTGAATGAGCCATGTAATTTTCTTGTACAGATTCACAAACAAAAAACGGTACCAAAGAGCAGAAGACATATCATCTTAAAGACTTTCAACAGTAGCAACAACTAAAATGGACAGCGTTTGTAAATCGAAATGAAAATGACATTATCAAAATGTTTACTTTCTCTACTGTTTTAAACAAATTTTAGGAAGGAATTCTCACCAATACTTGAAAGAGCAATAACATTTACTGGACTCGAGAAACCTATTTTTATTTTAAAAATTGTTTTTAGAGAAAGAGTTTATTCATTTTAAACGACAATAACGCCAACTGTAGAAATGCATTGAGAATGATTTTACTATAGAAAAGCATTCAAAATGATTTCATGAAAACAAAGGATTGAGAATCAAAAAGAAATTGTTTGTTTGTTTTCCATTAAAACTTCTGCCCAACGCTTTAAACACGCGGCCATCGCTCTGGCAAATATAGTGTTTATTATTCCTGAGAGAATAGCGCTATTATAAATATTGTTATTCATGTTGAGATGCTCATAGATATTACGGCGATGCTATTTGTTTGAATGTCGGGATGATAACGGCTAGCGTCCAATTTCATCATGTTATTCATTGCATGACAAATGTCACCTGATACTGTTGGTCGACTTCTTCTCATTATTGGTGATTATAGCTGGACTATAAAACGCATCTAAGGACAGTTCAAATGACAATGTAAATAAAAATGTCATTAACATCATTATCAGAATTAATGAATAGATTACCGCTTAATTTATGGGAGACATAATTGCAACTTCCTAGCCAATAATTATCGTCAATAGAAACGGAATCCTAATTTTATTAAACATTTAAATAAAAATACTGTCTCTCGTCACCGATATAAAAATCTTTTCTTAATGTCATTTAATTTACATATTGTATCAATCAGATATTCACCACTCAACAAGCACGTTTTTAATTATTGTTTTAAAATATCTGTAGACGGAACATGGTCTCGCGGTGTCTTTTATCTTTCGATAATTCTTATAATTTAAAATCTCTCGAACAATTTTAGTCTGCAAGCCTTTCTCTTTCTGTGAGATTATTGGTAAACTTATTTGTATGAAGAATTTCCGCTTGAGAAACGTCAATAACATTTTGTAATTTTATTTGGATGGTGAATCTCATTCGCATATTTGATGTTCTTAACAGAACGTTCCGGCTGGTTCATTCTTCAGCCATGGAACAAAGCCGTAAGAAAATAGGAATAAGACTTTATTCGCAATGTGAATATAAGTTTTGGCTCAGTATATAGTAGCAATGTCAGCACTAAACTAACTCATTAACAAATATTCGACTCCGATTGTTTGATTGGCCTTTAAATAGGTTATTTAAAGCCGAAATATATTTTGGATCGCATGAATAATTCTTGTTTGCGAATGAATATTGCATTGTTAAGAATAACAATGATTTTTTTCCTGGTACATGTCCTAATATTTAACCCTTAGCTGAAAAAGGAGGAGATGGATTCATATCTTTCATATATGTGCTTAAAGAAATGTATGGATCATGAAATAAAGACAGTAATAACTTTAGAACACTCATATTAGCCACACTTAATGATACATGTATAAAATAAAGAATTCTGCCTGAATGCACACACACACACATATATATAAAGACATTTTTATGCTTAATATTCTTTTTATAGATACAAATATTTAAGTAAATGCTCTGTTTATAATAAACAGTAGTAAATAACATTTACCAGCCTGAATGTCCGAGAAATTTTCATAGAAAAAATTCGTCCTTCTACAGGATTCGAACCCGTATCCTATACGAAACCGTCACATAGCCAGACGCGCTTTTACCAATTTCGCCACAGCAGAACGATCAGTTGGCAAAGTCGAATCTTCTGCTCTTGAACTTCAATCTTCCATGAATCTCTCACGTACATTCATGTCTGCTCATGGCGTATCAAATGTAAACAAATGAAGAAATTGTCCATTTCATAATGTGTGACGACATATATATAGGAATTAATAGAAAAAATATAAGCAGTAAATTGCCGTAACCCCTGAAGAGTGAACAGACAGTTCTGTCTACGAATCTCTGAAGTTAATATCAATCAGCTAAGTGAAAACTTTTACTGATATTAATCTTTTTTTTTCTTTTTTTTTCATATATATATATATATATATATATATATATATATATATATATATATATATATATATACAAAACAACGATACCTTACTTTTAAAAGTTATAATTTTTCTTGAAGCTTTTAATTTTGTTTTAACTCCAAGTTAATAGATTAAATTTAATATTTCTAATAAGCAAAATACTGAGGTATATTTCAAACCGAATTTAAATTGCTTGGACATTTTTTTCTGATTATCAATGAAATCTATAAAATCTTTAATATCGACAAATTTGTTAATACAACATAATTCTCGTTATTGTTTTAAATAACGAGAATTATGTTGTATTATCTATAGTAAAGAAAATAAGTTTTATTTTTTTTTTTTATGTATCCCACACGGCTAAAAATATAGAAAAATCAGTTGAAAATGCAAATGGTGCCTTTAATAATATCTTAATTTGAGTAAGTTTACCAGTTTCACAGTTGTATTTTGGGAGCAAACATTTTTTATGGCTGGTCACGTGGTCATAATCAGCCAATCAGATTTCATTTCAAACAGATAGTAGTCCCAGCCCCTTTTTGCATAAACCGAAAAGAATCCTCCAAATCCAGTTAAATGCTAGACTTATCACTGTATAGCCTCACGTCTCTGTTTCACAGTTTGAGTTTTGAAAATCATAAAACTAGGAAACCCGTAAATTTGCTTAACTTCATGTTGCTTAACTTCAGTCAACGTACAGGAACCGGTGTTTCCACGTGACGTAACCCGTAAGCCTTTAGATGTTGAGAGATGAGATTAACAAACAGATGGATTGATTGGGGTCTTTTTACGGTTTACCAAGCTTTTTCAGTTTATTTAAAGCTAGAATCTATTTTTAGATTGTAAGAATTTTTGGAGACAATAATGATTTATTGATGCAAGTCCTACTACTTAACCTTTAACTGAGGGAGAAAGATATACCTTCCCGAAATGTATTTGCGTGTAAATGAATATATTAAGTTGTTGCAAAAATAATGTCGTTTTTGACGTATTCGGTTGGTGAAAAAATAGTGACGTAATAATGTCGTTTTTTGACGTTACAAAATACGTCAAAAAACGACATTATTACGTCATTATTTTTGCACCAACCTAATATTTTTAACGTCAAAAGACGGCATTATTTTTGCACCAACCTAATAATAAACCAAACAACAATTGGAACTCGGCTTTCAGATTTCGCAATTCCGAGCCGTTATCCATCCCGCCAACGGCAGATCCAACGTTACCACACCTCGTGTTCCCAATTCGTCACACAGGCTCGCCGTTGCTTAACTTCGGTGACCGTGCGAGAAACGTGATATGGTGGTATAAAGAATGCATTCGCTGAACCGCGTATATATCAGCTGTGTGCAAATGTTCCCAGCGTTTTGTTGCTGTTATTATTTACAACATTAATCTCAGCCTAGCTAGGGCCTTCAATTAGAACGTTCACATTCTGACCATGAGACGAAAGGTCAGGTTTTCCTTGTCGAAGTGTTATCAACCAATAGAGGCGATTCCAGCACACGACCCGTTTGGAAAGTGTAAAAGATAACACGGCAAAATATAACAAGCCGTCCGGAAGATGTTGATCTGTTGTGCCAGCACGAAGTCACAAATAAATTGTGACTGAGGGTTTAAGCGTAATCGTGTTATACAAAGAAATTTACTTCGCTTGATTAGCCGCGCTTTCGCAGAAATTGTGTTATATAATGGGCACTATGAACACTAATAGGTATGTCCCAATCCTCATAAATACGTAGAACACTATTGTAAGTGGAGAATAATCTGCTGTCTAAGTAGTCCACCACTAGCAGTGGTTTACCTACTTCACGGCGCTGGCGAGTATTGTATTTTGTTGATGTTATAAAGAACCCTTTTATTTTCAGCCTCTGTTTTATTTATTCCTCATTCAGTAACCTTTTCTAGGTTACAACATTCTGTCTGTCTGTCTGTTCATATATGTCCATCTATTTATCTATCTGTTCATATCTATCTGTCGCGATCTGTTCATCTCTATCTATCTATCTATCAATCTGTCTGTTTGTCAGTCTGTTTATATATATATCTATCAGTATATCTATCTTTCTATTTGTTTGTTTGTTCATATCTATCTGGATGTGTTATATAAGTATATATGAACACTAATGGGTATGCTCCAATCCTCATAAATACGTTGAACACTATTGTAAGTGGGCGTAAATAGTCCACCGCTAGCAGTCGTTTACTTACTTCAAGCCGCTGGCGAGTACTGTATTTTTTTAAATGTTATAAAGATTACCATTTCATTCCCAACCTCCGTTTTGGCTATTCCTCATTCAGTATCCATTTCTAGGTTACAACAGTCAGTCTGTCTGTTCAAATATATCTATCTATCTATCTATATATATATATATATATATATATATATATATATATATATATATATATATGTGTGTGTGTGTGTGTGTGTGTGTGTGTGTGTATCTGTCCATATTTATCTATCTATCCCAAACTGTTCATCTCTCTCTATCTGTCAGTCTGTTCATATCTATCTATCTATCTTTAGGTTGATATCTATCTATATCATGTACCGTATATATGGACACTAATGTATATGTTCCAATCCTAATAAATACGTTGGACACTATTGTAAGTGGGGGAATATTTTGTCTAAGTAGTCCACCACTGGCAGTGGTTTACCTATTTTACGCCGCTGGCGAGTATTGGATTTTTTAAAAATGTAATAAAGATAACCATTTTAGTTATCCCCCATTCAGTAACCATTTCTAGATTACAACAGTCTGTCTGTTTGTTCATATCTATCTATCTATCTATCTATCTATCTATCTATCTATCTATCTATCGCAATCTGTTCAACTCTCTCTCTGTCTATCAGTCTGTCAGTTTTTTCATATCTGTATATGTTACATTCCGTACCTAATGGGTATGACCCAATCCTCATAAATACGTACGACACTATTGTAAGCGGGGGTGATATGGTGTCTATGTAGTCCACCACTAGCAGTGGTTTACCTACTTCACATCGCTGGTGAGTAATGTATTTTGTTGATGTTATAAAGATTACATTTCATTTCCAATCTCCGATTTGGTTATCTCTCATTCAGTAACCCTTTCTATGTTACAACAAATTGTAACCAACGTCCATTCAGTACAAGTGTCGTATAAACCACAGGTGTGCTCTACGGGTTAAGCAGGCACTTGTTATAGGTTTAACTAGCTGCCCTTGCACGCGGTATGTCCTGAATCTAGTACGTGTTTGTCTGCGAAAGGATTTATTGAGCATATATTTGATGTACGATTTATGTTTGAAAAACAAAGTGACTGGTGTCAAAAACAATTTATTTCAGTTCCTGACAACAAACTACAATGGTTTTCTCTTCAGAGTAGCACCCCGAGTCTAATACCCTGTTATATCCGTCTCTGCCTTGCTTCAGTATGCTGCTGGAAGGGTTTTTCTTGGATAACCCTCAGCTCCGTCGTTACGACCCTCTTGATATTGTCCGCGCCTTCAAAGCGTGTCCACTTGATGATCTCTTTCTTTTTTTCCGAAAAGTCACTTGGAAGAGAAGACTCACACGGAGCAAGATGAGATCGTTAGTGAGGTTGTTCTGGTACGGCGATCACCTTCTTGGCCAGGAACTGCTGGATGCGCATGGCGTTGTGAGCAGGTGTATTGTCGTGATGAAGCAGCCACGATTTGTCCTGACCCAATTCTCGAATGTGGAAAAAATCCAATGGTTGCAGAAAGCTTAGATTATAGTTTATATTCCCAAGATATGATGCCACATAATAACAGAATCCATTTATCCCTCTTTCGCCCATAGCTCACACAGCACACCCAAATACGTTACTTTTCAAACAGATCTCATATTTCCAAGAATATGACGCCATTTTGAATAACTTGATATTGATGTTTCTTGATTCATTTTTTTTTAAAAATCTAAGATTTCGTAAAATAAACGAATTTGACAATATCAAATTGTATCTTTCACTTAATTAGAATAAATATTTTTAATTAATAAGTTGAAGAATTTGTTTTATATTTTACATTATTTATAATATTTTAATTAGTAAAATACGATATGTAGATGCCAACTTAAAATAAAAGGTAATTAACTTATAATTCATGAAGAAAGCTAAACATTACATAGCCTTTAAGACACGTGTAAAATTATGAATCACTTTTTAAGCATGTATAATGATAAGCTATTAGAAATATTATACAGTTTGTTGAGCTATGCTAATATATAGACCATTTGTTGAGGACTATTTGCTAACATGGCGTCACGATTTATATTTAACGCAAAATACCACAAAATATGGAAAACAAGAAGTAGCAAAAATGGTTTTATAACAACAAGGTTTATGTTTATTTTTGTGTAATGATGTACATGTGTAAAGGGTATTATTTTGTTGGTATTATGTCCCTTTGGCTGAATTAAAGTTTTACTGATGAAATTGAAATATTTTAATCTGAACTCACAAATGTTGAATAAACTCTAAAGCTGAGAAATACCGGATAAACTTTTAACTTTAGAAAAGTATTTCAATAAGAAAAATCCTTGTTGCTGGTATGGAAATGTTTCGTATCTTTGTAATGTAGTTTGGAAAATTTCATCCGTACGTGCCTGCGTGAATATGTTTCATGGGCGTCTGACCGCACATGGTCAGAACGGAAATTATTTAAGTTTACATTTTCTCAGTAAAAGAGAAAAGAAAAAAGAGAATGGACAAGATTGTGCCTGCTATTTATAATTAATGTAACCACGTGATAGGATCACGGGAAAAAGAGATGGAAAACTTGACTTGGTCACGCGCTGGAAAAATATTTGTACGTGGGTGGATGGCAACTCGTGTGTTTATTGACCAATTAAAAGCTGATGTTTCATGAAAATCTGTATGAAGCTGGGTAAGCTCTTGATCCACTTTTTTCACAGATTTGTTCAAAATTCAACATTGATAAGAAAGTGGTATCGGGATGCTAAAAATTCACGTAAATACAGAATGTAGCAGTTTACTGTTAAATATTCACAAGCATCCTTCAATTTATTATTATCGGGGAATTGTTTATTTTCTTTCCACGTTGTCCGTCACCAAAAAAAGTTGTGGGAGTTTATTTCGCATCATAGCAGAAGAAATTAGATTTGGGTTCACAGAGATAAAACCATACGTGACAGAAAGTAAAACGTACACAAATAACAGGAAAGGCATGGTAAGTTTTATGTTAATTTCATACAATTTATTTATATTTTCTGTCTATTGGTATGTGTATTTTTTTTAGTTTATATTAGTTTTGTGGTTACATGTGATAAAAGGGAAAATTTAATCCGTAGTATTACAAACCATATCACAGAGAACTTGGACGCGTGTTGTCCGTAGCAAGGTTCGAGGTGAAGAGATTGATGTTTGGAGTGATGTTTGTATTCTTGACAGGAACAATTTTTGGTACATGCTGGAAGTATTTATATTTTTTTAAAATTTTCATTTAATTTATTTTGCACCTCGTTTTTATGTTATTGTTTTATTTCATTACTATTTTATTTTTATTTATTTATAATAATAATGTCCTTACACTACTACACCTGCACGCCACATCTAAAAAAAAAGGACAGCGTACCAAA
>OZ010601.1:76277814-76352814 GCA_963932145.1 Acanthosepion lycidas
CATTTCGCCGAACGGACATTTGGACGACGGACATTTGCACGACGGACATTTGGACGACGGACATTTGGACGAGGGATATTTGGCCGACAGACATGTGGCCAACGGATATTTAACCGAACGGACATAATTAAAATATTTAAAGTATTGCTTATTACTATTTTTACTATCTTTTATTTTTTTTATTCTTGTAGCTTTTCGGTGAAATATCCGTTGGCCAAATGTCCGTCGGCCAAATGTCTCTCGGAGAAATGTCCGGCCACAGTAAGAAAAGGGGATGCTGCCATGCTTCATATTGTCTTTTAGTTTGTCTTTGTAACACAATAATGGCCTTCCAACTGACCTGTGTGTTAGAAACTGGCCAAAGAGAAGTTGTCTTAGAAGTCCGCTGTCGCTTATACGAGAAAGATGTCCTTCCCAGGTAAATTGGATTTTCCTTAGGATGCTTTCAATGCCCGTAATATTGCATTTAGTCCGAACCTTAATGTATCTAATGCGATCACCCAGTTGCAAATCGTACGTAAGCAGCCCATGTGGAAGGTACCTTGAGTGATGTGTAGTCGATAAAGAGTCCAAGATTCTGCCCCATACACTAGGGTTACCAGTACTACTGACTTGTACACTTCAATTTCTACCTTTAACGAACCATCACGTGTATTCCAAAGCCTGTGAGAAAGAATCTTTCCAATCGTATTCAATTTCTTTGTCCATTTGAGGATACAGTGGAGCCAAGATAGGTGAAAAAGTAAACGGTTTTCAAGACTTTTGTTTTGAACAGTAGGATAACAGTTCCACAGATAGGCTGGACAAGTTATGTTTTTATGCCGATGGTCAGACTGAAAGCTTTTGATGCATGAGAGAATTTGTTAACGATTCATTGCATATCCTCAAGGGTGTGGACTACAAGTTCACAATCATTTTTTGTAAATTTAACCGACAAACTCTCAGTTTCATATTTTTTCGTATCTTCAAATTTTCACACACACACACACACACACACACACACACACACACACACATATATATATATATATATATATATATATATATATATATGTTTCATTAAATAATATAGACAACTTTTGTCTATTTTATATGTATATATATATATACGTATATTAATTTTTATATTTACGTACGCTCTATATCAGATATTGAGCACTTTATCCCATAAATAAGTCACACCTTAAATCTACATTCCTTCATATATATAGATGAATCTTGATCGAAAGAAGAAAAGAAAAAGTCAATATCTCCGGTTTAATAGACTAAAGTGATTTAAATGAATCTGAAATAAGGAAAAGATTCAGGATAAATGATTTTCGCTCGATAAATTAGTCACGGATTTCCAATTTGCGTCGGACAGTATTCTTCATTTCTTTAGAAGAATTAACAGAACACATACAGAAACAGAAAGACATATAGCCCCATATTCATATATGTGTGTGTGTGTGTGTGTGTGTGTGTGTGATATAATATAATATAAAAGATTTCTTTTGAATTTGTAGTTTTGATGAATTGGATCGTGATTACGATTCCAATGTAATCATTTATAACCATGGAATATTAGTGTTTGAGCCTTTTATATTATATTCTTACTCTCTCCTGGACATTGAGTTCTACCTGGATTCTATCTTCTTGGGAATTTATACATACATATATATATATATATATATATATATATATATATATATATATATTGACCACTAATATTATCTATCTATCTATCTATTTATCTATCTATCTATCTATCTATCTATCTATCTCTCTCTCTCTCTCTCTCTATATATATATATATATATATATATATATATATATATAAATGTGAACATTGAAGTCAAAACATGTTTCATGCTGAACGCAATCGTCATTGCGTCGGGCATGAAACAGCCTGTCGCCTTTGAGTTTTGACTTTAATGTTAACTTCTATATTTACACACGCTTTATCTCTGATATTGAGCACTTTATCCCATAAATATAGCACATCATAAAACTATATTTCTTCATATATATATATATATATATATATATATATATATATATATATATGTGTGTGTGTGTGTGTGTGTGTGTGTGTGTACTTTTTTTTTCCTGTTCAAAATTATTGATAAACACTCAAAGTTTTTTGTTTTTTTTCTTTTGTCGGTGTTAGCCGTCAGTCATTAACAAGAATAAAAAGACAAAACCTAATATATTCCTATAGAATTTTACAAAAACTTCTTTTTTTTAGAATAAATTCTTGGTTTAGTTTGGTTTGTTTTACAACATATCTACCTTTTCGAATTTATTTAATACCGAATGACATATGGCATCTGATTTCACGATTCATTGAATTTTTTTACGGTTTGGCAACCCTTTTTCGCATTATTTAAAGCCGAAACATGATTTGAATTGCTAAAATATGTATTTTTTGTGAGTGAATATTGGATTAACAAATTTGAAGAATAACAAAGATTTTTCCATATATAATTTTAAATATTTGATCCATAGCAGATGGGGAGGATATGGACTGATACCTTTCCCAAAGTAAATGAATATAACGAAGCCAACTGGAATTCGAACACGGCTCTCCGAATTGTCATTCCAAGCCTTTATCCCTTATATCTCACGTATATCCGAAATGTTTTTTAAAACGTAAAGACGTGGCTCTTTTTGGGTGGGTGCAGTTTACTCCTCTTCACAGGAATTCATTCGATGTATTTTTTATTCCAACATAAAGAGTGATAATGTATTCTTACAGCGCGCGCTCACACAGACATCCGACAGGAACAGTGTTGATTTTCTAGCGGCGAAAACAGTTGGATCTTACGTTTGCCCTTTCGGCGCCTGCTTTTATGGCGATGTAAGTTTCAATTGCACTGCTCTAATTGATTTCCAATATTAATCACCACAGTGATCCTTCGCTGCTCTCTATTAGAATGTCTGACGCTCAACTTATCGAGAGCAACTCCTTGCAGCTGCTCGGTCTCACGTTGACTACTGACCTGAGATGGAACAAATACATTGAGTCAATTGCTTCCTCCACCGCAAGGAAAGTTGGCTCCCTGTGCCGCGCCAGGAAATATTTCTCCCCGGAATCGATCCTCCAGATTTAGAAATCAACAATTTGCCCTTGCATGGAGTATTGCTGTCCTATATGATCTGGAGCCCCTTTGTTTGCCTCAGGTTTCTTGATAGGCTCCAGAGGCGGATATGCAATATAATTGGCCCTGTTCTGGCATCTCGTCTACAGTTGCTCTCTCACAGACGCGCCGTCGCCTCTCTCTGTCTTTTTTAGAAATACTTTCATGGCTCCCAGACTTCATGAATTCAAGCGCCCTACGAGGCTGACATCCCGCTCTCACCCTTTCACTGTCGAAACTCCTACATGTAGCCGTCTCTTCTACTCAAATAGGTTCATATCTCGCACCTCATGTCTGTGGAACTCCCTTCCCTATTCCAGTTTCCCTGAAAGCTATAATCTCCAGCTATTCAAATGTAATGTCAATCGACATCTCCAGTTTTCACCCTCCAAACTCTCTCTAATAGGCGGGATATGGAAAGCCTCTCACTGTTCTAGCGCTACTTCCATCGAAACTGCTCGTACGGACAACATTCTTTGGTTCCGATTGTGCTAAACTTCACAGCAAGGATATGCCATGCTACGTATATATATATATATATATATATATATATATATATATATATATATATATATATATATATTCGATAGAGTGTTTCTCTAAAGGAATAAATTGAATAAAAAGACAAGAGGAAAATCTATTGTTCATCGGCGCGTTTCGTCCTCTGAGGGACTGATAAAGTCTCTCAGATGTCGAAACGCATCGGCAAAGAAGAGTTTTTCCTCTTGTGTTTTTATTAGATCATTCTATTTGAAAAAAATTATACATATATATATATGTGTGTGTATGTGTGTGTGAGTATGTACACACACAGACACACATATATATATATATATATATATATATATATATATATATATATATATATATATATATATATATATATATGCTTGCGTGTGTGTGTGTGCACGAGTATGTGCGTGCATAGAGAGAGAGAGAGAGAGAGAGAATGACACAGTATATACATTGGCATCAACGCTTCATGGTCACTCTTTGTTTCACACCGCAATGAGATCAGGTAAATCTGGAGATCGTATTGAGGCGTAAATCTGACAGTCATCATGCAGGTTTGATTCCTATCTACACACTGTCTCTGTAACCAATATATTAACTCTACTGAATATTCTTACCCTATAAATATAACAAGTTTTATTATATATATATATATATATATATATATATATATATATATATATATATATATATATATATATAAGTGTGTGTGAAGAGAGAGAGAAAGGAAAATCGTATATGATTTCATTGCTTTACAGTAATATGTGTGTTACTGAGTTTTCTTCGTTCAGTGCGTGCTTGTAACCAATTTATTCTCGATAAACATGCAAGTATGGAATCCGATTTCAGAGTGAATAACATTGCAAATAATGAGACGTGCCTGGGGCCGCATAATAGAAATCCTTAAATAGACAATAACCATTCACATCGTTTCTTGAGAAAAAATAAAAAAAATAAAGGTACATAAAATCTCACAAGAAAACCTAGGTTAACCTTAATTAAACTTCTATAGACACATGTCAGTGTAAACGAAAAAGAAAGCTCCAATGATAATTTTATAGAAAAGGAATAAAAAAAAAATGGAATTTGGCAAAGGTCGATTGAATGTGGTTGTTGTTGTTGTTAATAATATTAATATAACCTCGTGATAAACAGTGATATATGCAAGAACTGGACATTATCTGGGTGAATTAAAAACAGAAAATCCGCTGGTATTTCGAGCTACAAACCGATCCTCTTATCCGGATCAGAACGACATGTGTAAGCAAGAATTGATACGCGGGTAGCTTAAGGGATATCGGCCCGGAAATGTAGAACCCGCAATGAGTCGGGTTCAAATTCCGAACAGATCCGTTTCATTCACTTTCCCGTACGATCTCTGAAGTTAAGCAACGTCGAAACTGGTCAGTATCTAGATGAGCGACCGATTGTAATACTATCTGCAGTAAACTTGATATGTGCAAGTGTTATAATGGATAATGGATTGGAATTGTTAAATAGGGTTTGTTATATTCACTTACGTGCAAATATCCTTGGGAAAGGTACGAATTCACTTATTCTCCCCAATCTATGGGATAAATAGTATGACTTGTCTCATTAAACAATTATCTCTAAAAAAAAAAAGTGTTTACAATTTAAGAATTGTCTGGCTTTAAATAATCTGCAATGGGTTGATAAGCCGTAAAAAATGAATCAGTCTTTTCTTTTGCAGTCATGTTAGAGTTGGTGGGCAGAAAAATCTATTTTGATATTATTATACCCCTCGACGCTATCACCACTGTCCTCGTTGTTTTCTTTTTAACCTTACTTTTTTCTCATATATATTTTTTTCATTTACTTTCTTTTTCTAATATCAACCCACCCATTCTACCCGAGTTATTAGTAATACTTACATGACCGTTCAAAAGTTTGAAGAAGAGGGGGAAAAAATGAAAAAAGAGCTCTTAGAATCAGTGAAAAAAAAAGAATGGAATCAATTATCAAACTTATACTTTGAGAAACTTTCGCAACGAGTGCCAAGCATTTGTGCTGCAGTAATCAAGGCTAAAGGAGGATATTTTGAGGAGAGCAAAATTTAATTATAAAATTCTTCTTTTTTTTTTCTTTTTCTCATAATAAAATTTCTCATAAAAAGTCATGTCTAACTTTTGTTTAATCATGTATAATAATTTTCTCTTATTTAAAGTACATAACAACTACTTTTGGGGCCAATTTAAAAAATTGCCAGGGGTGGCCTCAAAATGTCGAACTGTAGTGAATATCACTAAATCATTAATATCTCTATAAATAAAATAAAAAATTGCAATCTAAATATATCTTCTTGCTTTAAATAACCTGCAAAGGGTTGATACGCCGTAGGAACGAATAAATCAATACATCTCTATTATTCTTACCTCTCGATTACAGATCATGGGTAGATAAGGTTCACCAGTTTTAGCACACCAATCGAAGAAGACAATTTTGATTGATTTATTCATTTTTTTACGGCTTATCTACCTCTTGCAGGTTATTCAAAGCCAGAAAATATTTTTGGATATTTTAGGATTGTAATTTTTTGTTTTAGATAATAATTATTTACTGATACAAATGTTAATATTTAACCCATAACTGAAGGGAGAAAAAACATTTCCAATTGAATTTGCACGTAATATAGCAAATCTGAATGGAATTAACGCTTGGATCTCTAATTACCAATTCTGAGACGTTATCCATTTCACTAACTCAAGCTTACAGCCTCTGGTATTCCCAAACCGTCAGCCATCTTGGTACTGACCAGTATCGCCGTTGCTTAACTTCGGTACTCGTATGGGAAATGGTGTTTCAACGTGATATGGTTGTAATACTCATGCATTTTGTGATTGTTTATTCAATCCCTGGACCTGACAATGTGATTGAATTATTGATTTCCTTTTTTTTTTTTTAAATAAACTGCAAAAGGGTGATAACAATTTGCAGGTTATTTAAAGCCAGAAAATATTTTTAGATGTTTCAGATTGTAAGAGCTTTTTTGAGATAATAACGTTTAGTGGTACAAGTCTCTTTATCTTGGGGCAAGATAAGGTGAATTCTTACCTTTCCCAAGGTTATTTGCCCATAAGCGAATATAACAAACCCGACTGGAATTGGAACTCAGCTTTCCGGTCTCTAATTCCGAACCCTTACCAATTACACCACACGTATTTCTTTTAAAGGATTTCACCCCAAGCAAGGCAAAGGGTTGCTTAGAGTGAAAGCAAGAGTAAAGAGGGAAATTTGAGGAAAGAACAAAGAGAAAGACAGGGATCATAATCAAGGCATCAGTAGATGTCGATCGACATTACATTTCACTATTTTAAGATTATAGCTGTCAGGGAAGCAAGTAAGAGGAAGGGAGTTCCACTGTCGGGAAGTGCAAGATAAGAATCCGTTGGAGTAGAAAAGGCGGTTGCATTTAACTGTTTCGACAGTGAAAGGGTGGGACCGAGATGTCAACCTAGTAATACGTTTAAATTTATGCCGTTGGAGTGCCAGTGAAAATAGCTCGTCAGAGCAGTTGCCATGAAAATATTTGTAGAAAAGACAGAGGGAAGCCATATCACGTTTATGAGAAAGTGACTGGAGTCAAGATGCCAGGTTATGATCTATAACATTGCATATCCGTGTTTGGATTTTGTCAA
The DNA here is from genome assembly GCA_963932145.1 of Acanthosepion lycidas. Taxonomy (NCBI): domain Eukaryota; kingdom Metazoa; phylum Mollusca; class Cephalopoda; order Sepiida; family Sepiidae; genus Acanthosepion; species Acanthosepion lycidas. The sequence continues at coordinate 76,285,103 of OZ010601.1, forward strand.
GGACCTCGAGACGAACAGTGGGGGTGGTGCCCCCACTGTTCGTCTCGAACATATATGGCAACAGTATTCAATGCAAGGGCGAATGGTAGATGTGAAAGATGGACTCAGACGAGTAAAACCTACTGACACGACACAGAGAACCAACTTTCCTTGTGGTAAATGAAGCTATTGTTTTTAAGTAATTGTTCCACCTCAGGTCAGTGAAAAAACGTGAGACTAAAAGGCACAGAGAGACGCTCTCGTGACGTAGAGCATCAGCCATGCTGATTGGATTGGATTGGTTTGGTTTATTTTGTTTTACGGCATATCAACCTCAGTGGGTTATTTAATGCCGACAACATTTTTTATTGCTGGTAATTTTTTTTTTTTTTTTTTGTCAATAATCTGTTTCTGATAATATTTTTCCTTCAAAATTGTATTACTGGTAATAATTTTTTCGTCTGCGTAAATGCTTTCTTGAGAACTGATGACATCAGGAAGATCGTTGATGAATATCAGAAACAGTGTAGGACCCAGAATAGAGCCTTGTGGGACACCAGAGTTCCTATGAAAAGAACTGGATGAGAACCCGTTCGGACGACTTTTCGTTGTGGGGCGGTGTGTTTGTAGAATCTGGCTGATCAATAACTGAGAAGTACTAAATGAAAACCTAACACGATATCCCTGGTCATGGACAGTGGAGCGCAAACAATCTACAGCCACAGATGAAACAAATGACTTAACCCTGATGAAGTCTGGTTGGTAAAACGACTGAAACGTTATGATGGAAAAAGAGATGAGAGCAATAGTGCTCATGTAAATGATGCAAATGAATGCAGAAAGATTCCTTATAAAGTGACTGGTAATATTAACATTAACATATAAAAAGACTAATATAATAAATTCTAGAACGTCAAACCTATAAAACGACCCCCTCTGCTCCAGCCTTAAATAACAAATATCGCGATGACCCACCAGTCATCCATCACTACAAAGTCCTTCATACTTCAGTTACTTTGTCGCTCCTCTCTTCCGTTAATCCAACCGCCATTACTTTGGTAGTCAAGCAGCCTCTCTTGGCCTCAATTATTCGTGAGAGCCGAGACAATCGACCTCGACCCGCCGGCGAGTAAGGTTTGGTAGCGAGACTCAGTGATATCCTTGCTGTCTGCCAATCAGCCGGACGCTGGGGAACGAACACGAAATCTGTGAAGCTGGCTAGATACAACAAGGATGGATCGAAAATATCTACATTTGTCATGTTTGATTTAATAATTCCAAATCACATAGACAAGAATAGGACAGGGAATTGATTAGGGAGAGGAAGTAGTGACGGTAATAGTTAACTGGATAAAGGAGGGCTAGTGAGAGAGACAGAGATGAATAAAGACACACTATCGAAAGAATAATCAACGCGCGTCGACTTCACCCTATCGTTCTCGGATTCATTCTTCTCGAAAGCGAGACTTCAGATACGAATGCAGGTTTCTCATGTCTCAAGATATATCAGTTATAGCGTCAAGAAAGTCGTGATTAAAAATCAACACAGTGAACGTCAAATTTTCTTTCAAAATGTCATTTAAGGGTTTAGGGTCTTATAGGAGAGTGTCCCTGTTGGTTCATTATTACTAAGTTCTAAGTCGCCTGGGTATGACGAGAAACTATACCCCACAGCAAGTCCTCTGATTGGGCGATTTGAGGTTTTGACAAGCGGGGAACCACTTCTTAATTACAAATCTAACCGGGTGGTATCACATGTTAGGGTCCCAGATACGGACAAATAGTGAACTCCTAAACAAAAACAAAACACTTTTTTATACATTTGTATATAACATTGTATATAAAGATGACCAAAAATACCTATTTATAGAAAAATTACCAATATTACATATTTATGGTAAAATGACCTACAATACTGAAGTGACCAACAATAACTGTTATAACAAAATGATCAACTGTACATAGCAAAGTAATTAACAATATATTTATATTTGTAGTTGAAGGCATACTCTTGCGCTTAAAAAAAGTTTATTAAAATTCATAAAATTGTGTTCAAAATATTTAGATTTATGCAATACATAACCCAAACAGGATGACATAACGGAAAACAAAATCATCAAACCAACGAATTGAAAAAAATGTTATTCTTTTTTTTTCTAATCGTGTATAATTTTAATGATTAATTTAAAAAAATATTATTCGAATTCTGAATTATCTCAATATTTTAGCATTAACTTATACTCGATTTCTATCCAACTGATTATTGCTGCATTTATTACAATAGTATAATAATTTTTACTATTATTCAACGTTATTTATTCCATATTAATGTGCGTGCTTTTTATCCCAACCCTCTATTATTATTTATTACTAGTTTTATTCCATCTTATTATTCTTGCTTTTTATCCAAACCCTCTATTATTATTTTATTACTAGTTTTATTCCATCTTGTTATTCTTGCTTTTTATCCCAACCGTCTATTATTATTTTATTACTAGTTTTATTCCATCTTATTATTCTTGCTTTTATTCCCAACATTCTATTATTATTTTATTACTAGTTTTATTCCATCTTATTATTCTTGCTTTTATTCTCAGCCCTCTATTATTATTTTATTACTAGATTTATTCCATCTTATTATTCTTGCTTTTTATACGATCCCTCTATTATTATTTTATTACTAGTTTTATTCCATCTTATTATTCTTGCTTTTATTACCAACCTTCTATTATTATTTTATTACTAGTTTTATTCCATCTTATTATTCTTGCTTTTATTCCCAACCCTATATTATTATTTTATTACTAGTTTTATTCCATCTTATTATTCTTCATTTTATTCCCAACCCTCTATTATTATTTTCTTACTAGTTTTATTCCATGTTATTATTCTTGCTTTTTATACCAACCCTCTATTATTATTTTATTACTAGATTTATTCCATCTTATTATTTTTGCCTTTTATCCCAACCCTCTATTATTATTTTATTACTAGTTTTATTCCATCTTGTTATTCTTGCTTTTAATCCCAACCCTCTATTATTATTTTATTACCAGCTTTATTCCATCCTGTTATTCTTGCTTTTATTCCCAACATTCTATTATTATTTTATTACTAGTTTTATTCCATCTTATTATTCTTGCTTTTATTCTCAGACCTCTATTATTATTTTATTACTAGATTTATTCCATCTTATTATTCTTGCTTTTTATCCAAACCCTCTATTATTATTTTATTACTAGTTTTATTCCATCTTATTATTCTTGCTTTTATTCCCAACCTTCTATTATTATTTTATTACTAGTTTTATTCCATCTTATTATTCTTGCTTTTTATCCAAACCCTCTATTATTATTTTATTACTAGTTTTATTCCATCTTATTATTCTTGCTTTTATTCCCAACATTCTATTATTATTTTATTACTAGTTTTATTCCATCTTATTATTCTTGCTTTTATTCTCAGCCCACTATTATTATTTTATTACTAGTTTTATTCCATCTTATTATTCTTGCTTTTTATCCAAACCCTCTATTATTATATTATTACTAGTTTTATTCCATGTTAATATTCTTGCTTTTATTCCCAACCTTATATTATTATTTTATTACTAGTTTTATTCCATCTTATTATTTTTGCTTTTATTCTCAGCCCTCTATTATTATTTTTTTACTAGTTTTATTCCATCTTATTATTCTTGCTTTTTATCCAAACTCTCTATTATTATTTTATTACTAGTTTTATTGCATCTTGTTATACTTGCTTTTTATCCCAACCCTCTATTATTTTTTTATTACTAGTTTTATTCCATCTTATTATTCTTGTTTTTTATCGGATCCCTCTATTATTATATTATTACTAGATTTATTCCATCTTATTATTCTTGCTTTTATTCCAAAACTTCTATTATTATTTTATTACTAGTTTTATTCCATCTTATTATTTTTGCTTTTATTCTCAGCCCTCTATTATTATTTTATTACTAGTTTTATTCCATCTTATTATTCTTGCTTTTTATCCAAACTCTCAATTATTATTTTATTACTAGTTTTATTCCATCTTGTTATACTTGCTTTTTATCCCAACCCTCTATTATTTTTTTATTACTAGTTTTATTCCATCTGGTTATTCTTGCTTTTTAACCCACCCCTCTATTATTATTATATTACTAGTTTTATTCCGTCTTGTTATTCTTGATTTTTAACCCAACCCTCTATTATTATTTTATTACTAGTTTTATTCCATCTTATAATTCTTGCTTTTATTCTCAGCCCTCTATTATTATTTTATTACTAGTTTTATTCCACCTTATTATTCTTGATTTTTATCCAAACTCTCTATTATTATTTTATTACTAGTTTTATTCCATCTTGTTATACTTGCTTTTTATCCCAACCCTCTATTATTTTTTTATTACTAGTTTTATTCCATCTTGTTATTCATGCTTTTTAACCCACCCCTCTATTATTATTATATTACTAGATTTATTCCGTCTTGTTATTCTTGCTTTTTAACCCAACCCTCTATTATTATTTTATTACTAGTTTTATTCCATCTTATTATTCTTCCTTTTTATCCCAACCATTTATTTTTATTTTATTACTAGTTTTATTCCATCTTTTTATTCTTGCTTTTATTCTCAGCCCTCTATTATTATTTTATTACTAGTTTTTATTCCATCTTATTATTCTTGCTTTTTATCCGATCCCTCTATTATTATTTTATTACTAGTTTTATTGCATCTTATTATTCTTGCTTTTATTCCCAACCCTCTATTATTATGTTCTTACTAGTTTTATTCAGTGTTATTATTCTGGTTTTTATCCCAACCTTCTATTATTATTTTATTACTAGTTTTATTCCATCTTGTTATTCTTGCTTTTTAACCCACCCCTCTATTATTATTATATTACTAGTTTTATTCCGTCTTGTTATTCTTGCTTTTTAACCCAACCCTCTATTATTATTTTATTACTAGTTTTATTCCATCTTATTATTCTTCCTTTTTTATCCCAACCATTTATTTTTATTTTATTACTAGTTTTATTCCATCTTTTTATTCTTGCTTTTATTCTCAGCCCTCTATTATTATTTTATTACTAGTTTTTATTCCATCTTATTATTCGTGCTTTTTATCCGATCCCTCTATTATTATTTTATTACTAGTTTTATTCCATCTTATTATTCTTGCTTTTATTCCCAACCCTCTATTATTATGTTCTTACTAGTTTTATTCAGTGTTATTATTCTTGCTTTTATTCCCAACCTTCTATTATTATTTTATTACTAGTTTTATTCCATCTTATTATTCTTGCTTTTATTCTCAGCCCTCTATTATTATTTATTACTAGTTTTATTCCATCTTATTATTCTTGCTTTTTATCCGATCCCTCTATTATTATTTTATTACTAGTTTTATTCCATCTTATTATTTTTGCTTTTATTCCCAACCCTCTATTATTATGTTCTTACTAGTTTTATTCAGTGTTATTATTCTGGTTTTTATCCCAACCCTCTATTATTATTTTATTACTAGTTTTATTCCATCATATTATTCTTGCTTTTTATCCCAACCCTCTATTATTAATTTATTAATAGTTTTATTCCATCTTATTATTCTTGCTTTTATTCCCAAACTTCTATTATTATTTTATTACTAGTTTTATTCCATCTTATTATTCTTGCTTTTTATCCAAACCCTCTCTTATTATTTTATTACTAGTTTTATTCCAACTTATTATTCTTGCTTTTATTCCCAACCTTCTATTATTATTTTATTACTAGTTTTATTCCATCTTATTATTCTTGCTTTTATTCTAAGCCCTCTATTATTATTTTATTACTAGTATTATTCCATCTTATTATTCTTGCTTTTTATCCTAATTCTCTATTATTATTTTATTACTAGTTTTATTCCATCTTGTTATTCTTGCTTTTTAACCCACCCCTCTATTGTAATTATCTTACTAGTTTTATTCCGTCTTGTTATGCTTGCTTTTTAATCCAACCCTCTATTTTTATATTATTACTAGTTTTATTCCATCTTATTATTCTTCCTTTTTATCCCAACCATTTATTTTTATTTTATTACTAGTTTTATTCCATCTTATTATTCTTGCTTTTTATCCCAACCCTCTATTATTATTTTATTACTAATTTTATTCCATCTTGTTATTCTTGCTTTTTAAACCAACCCTCTATTATCATTTTATTACTAGATTTATTCCGTCTTTTTATTCTTGCTTTTTATCCCAACCCTCTATTATTATTTTATTAGTAGTTTATTCCATCTTGTTATTCTTGCTTTTTATCCCGACTCTCTATTATTATTTTATTACTAGTTTTAATCCATCATGTTATTCTTGCTTTTTAACGCAACCCTCTATTATTATTTTATTACTAGTTTTATGCCATCTTGTTATTCTTGCTTTTTAACCCAAACCTCTATTATCATTTTATTACTAGTTTTATCCATCTTTTTATTCTTGCTTTTTATCCCAAACCTATATTATTATTTTATTACTAGTTTTATTCCATCTTATTATTCTTGCTTTTTATCCAAACTCTCTATTATTATTTTATTACTAGTTTTATTCCATCTTGTTATACTTGCTTTTTATCCCAACCCTCTATTATCATTTTATGACTAGTTTTATTCCATCTTGTTATTCTTGCTTTTTAACCCACCCCTCTATTATTATTATATTACTAGTTTTATTTCGTCTTGTTATTCTTGCTTTTTAACCCAACCCTCTATTATCATGTTATTACTAGTTTTATTCCATCTTTTTTTTCTTGCTTTTTATCCCAACCCTCTATTATTATTTTATTACTAGTTTTATTCCATCTTATTATTCTTGCTGCTTATCCCAACCCTCTATTATTATTTTATTACTAGTTTTATTCCATCATGTTATTCTTGCTTTTTAACCCAACACTCTATTATTATTTTATTACTAGTTTTATTCCATCTTGTTATTCTTTCTTTTTAACCCAACCCTCTATTATCATTTTACTACTAGTTTTATTCCATCTTGCTATTCTTGCTTTTTATCCCAACTCCCTATTATTATTTTATTACTAGTTTTATTCCATCATGATATTCTTGCTTTTTAACCCAACCCTCTATTATCATTTTATTACTAGTTTTATTCCATCTTTTTATTCTTGCTTTTTATCCCAACCCTGTATTATTATTTTATTACTAGTTTTATTCCATCTTGTTATTCTTGCTTTTTAACCCAACACTCTATTATCATTTTATTACTAGTTTTATTCCATCTTTTTATTCTTACTTTTTATCCCAAACCACTATTATTATTTTATTACTAGTTTTATTCCATCTTGTTATTCTTGCTTTTTATCCCAACCCTCTATTATTATTTTATTACTAGTTTTATTCCATCTTGTTATTCTTCCTTTTTAACCCAACCCTCTATTATTATTTTATTACTAGTTTTATTCCATCTTGTTATTCTTGCTTTTTATCCCAACTCTCTATTATTATTTTATTACTAGTTTTATTCCATCATGTTATTCTTCCTTTTTAAACCAACCCTCTATTATTATTTTATTACTAGTTTTATTCCATCTTGTTATTCTTGCTTTTTATCCCAACTCTCTATTATTATTTTATTACTAGTTTTATTCCATCATGTTATTCTTGCTTATTAACCCAAACCTCTATTATTATTTTATTACTAGTTTTATTCCATCTTGTTATTCTTACTTTTTAAACCAACCCTCTATTATCATTTTATTACTAGTTTTATTCCATCTTTTTATTCTTGCTTTTTATCCCAACCCTCTATTATTATTTTATTACTAGTTTTATTCCATCATGTCATTCTTGCTTTTTAACCCAACCCTCTATTATTATTTTATTTCTAGTTTTATTCCATCTTGTTATTCTTGCTTTTTAACCCAACCCTCTGTTATCATTTTATTAGTAGTTTCATTCCATCTTTTTATTCTTGCTTTTTATCCAAACCCTCTATTATTATTTTATTACTAGTTTTATTCCATCTTTTTATTCTTGCTTTTTATCCCAACCCTCTATTATTATTTTATTACTAGTTTTATTCCATCTTTTTATTCTTGCTTTTATTCCCAACCTTCTATTATTATTTTATTACTAGTTTTATTCCATCTTATTATTCTTGCTTTTTATCCCAACTCTCTATTATTATTTTATTACTATTTTTCTTCCATCATGTTATTCTTGCTTTTTATCCCAACTCTCCATTATTATTTTATTACAAGTTTTATTCCATCATGTTATTCTTGCTTTTTAACGCAACCCTCTATTATTATTTTATTACTAGTTTTATTCCATCTTGTTATTCTTGCTGTTTAACCCAACCCTCTATTCTCATTTTATTACTAGTTTTATTCCATCTTTTTATTCTTGCTTTTTATCCCAACCCTCTATTATTATTTTATTACAAGTTTTATTCCATCTTATTATTCTTGCTTTTTATCCCAACCCTCTATTATTATTTTACTACTAGTTTTATTCCATCTTGTTATTCTTGCTTTTTATCCCAACTCTCTATTATTATTTTATTACTAATTTTATTCCATCTTGTTATTCTTGCTTTTTAACCCAACCCTCTATTCTCATTTTATTACTAGTTTTATTCCATCTTTTTATTCTTGCTTTTTATCCCAACCCTCTATTATTATTTTATTACAAGTTTTATTCCATCTTATTATTCTTGCTTTTTATCCCAACCCTCTATTATTATTTTACTACTAGTTTTATTCCATCTTGTTATTCTTGCTTTTTATCCCAACTCTCTATTATTATTTTATTACTAATTTTATTCCATCTTGTTATTCTTGCTTTTTAACCCAACCCTCTATTATCATTTTATTACTAGTTTTATTCCATCTTTTTATTCGTGCTTTTTATCCCAACCCTCTATTATTATTTTATTACAAGTTTTATTCCATCTTATTATTCTTGCTTTTTATCCCAACCCTCTATTATTATTTTATTACAAGTTTTATTCCATCTTATTATTCTTGCTTTTTATCCCAACCCTCTATTATTATTTTATTACTAGTTTTATTCCATCTTGTTATTCTTGCTTTTTATCCCAAATCTCTATTATTATTTTATTACTAGTTTTATTCCATCTTGTTATTCTTGCTTTTTATCCAACTCTCTATTATTATTTTATTACTAGTTTTATTCCATCTTATTATTTTTGCTTTTATTCCCAACCCTCTATTATTATGTTCTTACTAGTTTTATTCAGTGTTATTATTCTGGTTTTTATCCCAGCCCTCTATTATTATTTTATTACTAGTTTTATTCCATCTTGTTATTCTTGCTTTTTATCCCAACTCTCTATTATTATTTTATTACTAGTTTTATTCCATCATGTTATTCTTGCTTGTTAACCCAAACCTCTATTATTATTTTATTACTAGTTTTATTCCATCTTGTTATTCTTGCTTTTTAAACCAACCCTCTATTATCATTTTATTACTAGTTTTATTCCATCTTTTTATTCTTGCTTTTTATCCCAACCCTCTATTATTATTTTATTACTAGTTTTATTCCATCTTGGTATTCTTGCTTTTTATCCCAACTATCTATTATTATTTTATTACTAGTTTTATTCCATCATGTCATTCTTGCTTTTTAACCCAACCCTCTATTATTATTTTATTACTAGTTTTATTCCATCTTGTTATTCTTGCTTTTTAACCCAACCCTCTGTTATCATTTTATTACTAGTTTTATTCCATCTTTTTATTCTTGCTTTTTATCCCAACCCTCTATTATTATTTTATTACTAGTTTTATTCCATCTTTTTATTCTTGCTTTTTATCCCAACCCTCTATTATTATTTTATTACTAGTTTTATTCCATCTTTTTATTATTGCTTTTATTCCCAACCTTCTATTATTATTTTATTACTAGTTTTATTCCATCTTATTATTCTTGCTTTTTATCCCGACTCTCTATTATTATTTTATTACTATTTTTCTTCCATCATGTTATTCTTGCTTTTTATCCCAACTCTCCATTATTATTTTATTACTAGTTTTATTCCATCATGTTATTCTTGCTTTTTAACGCAACCCTCTATTATTATTTTATTACTAGTTTTATTCCATCTTGTTATTCTTGCTTTTTAACCCAACCCTCTATTCTCATTTTATTACTAGTTTTATTCCATCTTTTTATTCTTGCTTTTTATCCCAACCCTCTATTATTATTTTATTACTAATTTTATTCCATCTTGTTATTCTTGCTTTTTAACCCAACCCTCTATTCTCATTTTATTACTAGTTTTATTCCATCTTTTTATTCTTGCTTTTTATCCCAACACTCTATTATTATTTTATTACAAGTTTTATTCCATCTTATTATTCTTGCTTTTTATCCCAACCCTCTATTATTATTTTACTACTAGTTTTATTCCATCTTGTTATTCTTGCTTTTTATCCCAACTCTCTATTATTATTTTATTACTAATTTTATTCCATCTTGTTATTCTTGCTTTTTAACCCAACCCTCTATTATCATTTTATTACTAGTTTTATTCCATCTTTTTATTCTTGCTTTTTATCCCAACCCTCTATTATTATTTTATTACTAGTTTTATTCCATCATGTTATTCTTGCTTTTTAACCCAACCCTCTATTATTATTTTATTACTACTTTTATTCCATCTTGTTATTCTTTCTTTTTAACCCAACCTCTATTATCATTTTATTACTAGTTTTATTCCATCTTTTTATTCTTGCTTTTTATCCCAACCCTCTATTATTATTTTATTACTAGTTTTATTCCATCTTGTTATTCTTGCTTTTTATCCCAACCCTCTATTATTATTTTATTACTAGTTTTATTCCATCATGTTATTCTTGCTTTTTAACGCAACCCTCTATTATTATTTTATTACTAGTTTTATTCCATCTTGTTATTCTTGCTTTTTAACCCAACCCTCTATTCTCATTTTATTACTAGTTTTATTCCATCTTTTTATTCTTGCTTTTTATCCCAACCCTCTATTATTATTTTATTACAAGTTTTATTCCATCTTATTATTCTTGCTTTTTATCCCAACCCTCTATTATTATTTTACTACTAGTTTTATTCCATCTTGTTATTCTTGCTTTTTATCCCAACTCTCTATTATTATTTTATTACTAATTTTATTCCATCTTGTTATTCTTGCTTTTTAACCCAACCCTCTATTCTCATTTTATTACTAGTTTTATTCCATCTTTTTATTCTTGCTTTTTATCCCAACCCTCTATTATTATTTTATTACTAGTTTTATTCCATCTTGTTATTCTTGCTTTTCAAACCAACCCTCTATTATCATTTTATTACTAGTTTTATTCCATCTTTTTATTCTTGCTTTTTATCCCAACCCTCTATTATTATTTTATTACTAGTTTTATTCCATCTTGTTATTCTTGCTTTTTATCCCAACTATCTATTATTATTTTATTACTAGTTTTATTCCATCTTGTTATTCTTGGTTTTTGACCCAAACCTCTATTATCATTTTATTACTAGTTTTATTCCATCTTTTTATTCTTGCTTTTTATCCCAACCCTCTATTATTATTTTATTACTAGTTTTATTGCATCTTTTTATTCTTGCTTTTTATCCGAACCCTCTATTATTATTTTATTACTAGTTTTATTCGATCTTATTATTCTTCCTTTTTAACCCAACCCTCTATTATTATTTTATTACTAGTTTTATTCCTTCTTATTATTCTTGCTTTTTATCCCAACCCTCTATTATTATTTTATTACTAGTTTTATTCTATCTTAATATTCTTGCTTTTTATCCCAACCCTCTATTATTATTTTATTACTAGTTTTATTCCATCATGTTATTCTTGCTTTTTAACCCAACCCTCTATTATTATTTTATTACTAGTTTTATTCTATCTTATTATTCTTGCTTTTTAACCTAACCCTCTATTATCATTTTATTACTAGTTTTATTCCAACTTTTTATTCTTGCTTTTTATCCCAACCCTCTATTATTATTTTATTACTAGTTTTAATCCATCATGTTATTCTTGCTTTTTAACCCAACCCTCTATTATTATTTTATTACTAGTTTTATTCCATCTTGTTATTCTTGGTTTTTGACCCAAACCTCTATTATCATTTTATTACTAGTTTTATTCCATCTTTTTATTCTTGCTTTTTATCCCAACCCTCTATTATTATTTTATTACTAGTTTTATTGCATCTTTTTATTCTTGCTTTTTATCCGAACCCTCTATTATTATTTTATTACTAGTTTTATTCGATCTTATTATTCTTCCTTTTTATCCCAACCCTCTATTATTATTTTATTACTAGTTTTATTCCTTCTTATTATTCTTGCTTTTTATCCCAGCCCTCTATTATTATTTTATTACTAGTTTTATTCTATCTTATTATTCTTGCTTTTTATCCCAACCCTCTATTATTATTTTATTACTAGTTTTATTCCATCATGTTATTCTTGCTTTTTAACCCAACGCTCTCTTATTATTTTATTACTAGTTTTATTCTATCTTATTATTCTTGCTTTTTAACCTAACCCTCTATTATCATTTTATTACTAGTTTTATTCCAACTTTTTATTCTTACTTTTTATCCCAACCCTCTATTATTATTTTATTACTAGTTTTAATCCATCATGTTATTCTTGCTTTTTAACCCAACCCTCTATTATTATTTTATTACTAGTTTTATTCCATCTTGTTATTCTTTCTTTTTAACCCAACCTCGATTATTATTTTATTACTAGTTTTATTCCATCTTGTTATTCTTGCTTTTCAAACCAACCCTCTATTATCATTTTATTACTAGTTTTATTCCATCTTTTTATTCTTGCTTTTTATCCCAACCCTCTATTATTATTTTATTACTAGTTTTATTCCATCTTGTTATTCTTGCTTTTTTCCCAACTATCTATTATTATTTTATTACTAGTTTTATTCCATCATGTTATTCTTGCTTTTTAACCCAACCCTCTATTATTATTTTATTACTAGTTTTATTCCATCTTGTTATTCTTGGTTTTTGACCCAAACCTCTATTATCATTTTATTACTAGTTTTATTCCATCTTTTTATTCTTGCTTTTTATCCCAACCCTCTTTTATTATTTTATTACTAGTTTTATTGCATCTTTTTATTCTTGCTTTTTATCCGAACCCTCTATTATTATTTTATTACTAGTTTTATTCGATCTTATTATTCTTCCTTTTTATCCCAACCCTCTATTATTATTTTATTACTAGTTTTATTCCTTCTTATTATTCTTGCTTTTTATCCCAACCCTCTATTATTATTTTATTACTAGTTTTATTCTATCTTATTATTCTTGCTTTTTATCCCAACCCTCTATTATTATTTTATTACTAGTTTTATTCCATCATGTTATTCCTGCTTTTTAACCCAACCCTCTATTATTATTTTATTACTAGTTTTATTCCATCTTGTTATTCTTTCTTTTTAACCCAACCCTCTATTATCATTTTATTACTAGTTTTATTCCATCTTTTTATTCTTGCTTTTTATCCCAACCCTCTATTATTATTTTATTACTAGTTGTATTCCATCTTGTTATTCTTGCTTTTTATCCCAACTCTCTATTATTATTTTATTACTAGTTTTATTCCATCATGTTATTCTTGCTTTTTAACCCAACCCTCTATTATTATTTTATTACTAGTTTTATTCCATCTTAATATTCTTGCTTTTTATCCCAACCCTCTATTATTATTTTATTAATAGTTTTATTCCATCTTGTTATTCTTGCTTTTTATCCCAACTCTCTATTATTATTTTATTACTAGTTTTATTCCATCATGTTATTCTTGCTTTTTAACCCAACCCTCTATTATTATTTTATTACTAGTTTTATTCCTTCTTATTATTCTTGCTTTTTATCCAAACCCTCTCTTATTATTTTATTACTAGTTTTATTCCATCATGTTATTCTTCCTTTTTAACCCAACCCTCTATTATTATTTTATTACTAGTTTTATTCCATCTTTTTATTCTTCCTTTTTAACCCAACCCTCTATTATTATTTTATTACTAGTTTTATTCCATCTTTTTATTCTTGCTTTTTATCCCAACCCTCTATTATTATTTTATTACAAGTTTTATTCCATCTTATTATTCTTGCTTTTTAACCCAACCCTCTATTATTATTTTATTACTAGTTTTATTCCATCTTGTTATTCTTTCTTTTTAACCCAACCCTCTATTATCATTTTATTACTAGTTTTATTCCATCTTTTTATTCTTGCTTTTTATCCCAACCCTCTATTATTATTTTATTACTAGTTTTATTCCATCTTTTTATTCTTGCTTTTTATCCCAACCCTCTATTATTATTTTATTACTAGTTTTATTCCATCTTGTTATTCTTGCTTTTTATCCCAACTCTCTATTATTATTTTATTACTAGTTTTATTCCATCATGTTATTCTTGCTTTTTAACCCAACCCTCTATTATTATTTTATTACTAGTTTTATTCCATCTTGATATTCTTGCTTTTTAAACCAACCCTCTATTATCATTTTATTACTAGTTTTATTCCATCTTTTTATTCTTGCTTTTTATCCCAACCCTCTATTATTATTTTATTACTAGTTTTATTCCATCTTGTTATTCTTGCTTTTTATCCCAACTATCTATTATTATTTTATTACTAGTTTTATTCCATCATGTTATTCTTGCTTTTTAACCCAACCCTCTATTATTATTTTATTACTAGTTTTATTCCATCTTGTTATTCTTGCTTTTTATCCCAACTATCTATTATTATTTTATTACTAGTTTTATTCCATCATGTTATTCTTGCTTTTTATCCCAACCCTCTATTATTATTTTATTACTAGTTTTATTCCATCATGTTATTCTTGCTTTTTATCCCAACCCTCTATTATTATTTTATTACTAGTTTTATTCCATCATGTTATTCTTGCTTTTTAACCCAACCCTCTATTATTATTTTATTACTAGTTTTATTCCATCTTGTTATTCTTGCTTTTTATCCCAACTATCTATTATTATTTTATTACTAGTTTTATTCCATCATGTTATTCTTGCTTTTTATCCCAACCCTCTATTATTATTTTATTACTAGTTTTATTCCATCATGTTATTCTTGCTTTTTATCCCAACCCTCTATTATCATTTCATTACTAGTTTTATTCCATCTTTTTATTCTTGCTTTTTATCCGAAACCTCTATTATTATTTTATTACTAGTTTTATTCCATCTTATTATTCTTGCTTTTTATCCCAACCCTCTATTATTATTTTATTACTAGTTTTATTCCTTCTTATTATTCTTGCTTTTTATCCCAAACCTCTATTATTATTTCATTACTAGTTTTATTCCATCATGTTATTCTTGCTTTTTATCCCAACCCTCTATTATTATTTTATTACTAGTTTTATTCCATCATGTTATTCTTGCTTTTTATCCCAACCCTCTATTATCATTTCATTACTAGTTTTATTCCATCTTTTTATTCTTGCTTTTTATCCCAAACCTCTATTATTATTTTATTACTAGTTTTATTCCATCTTATTATTCTTGCTTTTTATCCCAACCCTCTATTATTATTTTATTACTAGTTTTATTCCAACATGTTATTCTTGCTTTTTAACCCAACCCTCTATTATTATTTTATTACTAGTTTTATTCCATCTTGTTATTCTTTCTTTTTAACCCAACCCTCTATTATCATTTTATTACTAGTTTTATTCCATCTTTTTATTCTTGCTTTTCATCCCAACGCTCTATTATTATTTTATTACTAGTTTTATTCCATCTTGTTATTCTTGCTTTTTATCCCAACTCTCTATTATTATTTTATTACTAGTTTTATTCCATCATGTTATTCTTGCTTTTTAACCCAACTTTCTATTATTATTTTATTACTAGTTTTATTCCATCATGTTATTCTTGCTTTTTAACAAAACCCTCTATTATAATTTTATTCCTAGTTTTATTCCATCTTGTTATTCTTGATTTTTAAACCAACCCTCTTTTATCATTTTATTACTAGTTTTATTCCATCTTTTTATTCTTGCTTTTTATCCCAACCCTGTGTTATTATTTTATTACTAGTTTTATTTGATCTTATTATTCTTCCTTTTTATCCCAACCCTCTATTATTATTTTATTACTAGTTTTATTCCTTCTTATTATTCTTGCTTTTTATCCAAACCCTCTATTATTATTTTATTACTAGTTTTATTCCATCATGTTATTCTTGCTTTTTAACCCAACCCTCTATTATTATTTTATTACTACTTTTATTCTATCTTAATATTCTTGCTTTTTAACCCAACCCTCTATTATCATTTTATTACTAGTTTTATTTCATCTTTTTATTCTTGCTTTTTATCCCAAACCTCTATTATTATTTTATTACTAGTTTTATTCCATCTTGTTATTCTTGCTTTTTATCCCAACTCTCTATTATTATTTTATTACTAGTTTTATTCCATCATGTTATTCTTGCTTTTTAACCCAACCCTCTATTATTATTTTATTACTAGTTTTATTCCATCTTTTTATTCTTCCTTTTTATCCCAACCCTCTAGTTTTATTTTATTACTGATTTTATTCCTTCTTATTATTGTTGCTTTTTATCCCAACCCTCCATTATTATTTTATTACTAGTTTCATTCCATCATGTTATTCTTGCTTTTTCACCCAACCCTCTATTATTATTTTATTACTAGTTTTATTCCATCTAATTATTCTTGCTTTTATTACCAACTTTCTATTATTATTTTATTACTAGTTTTATTCCATCTTATAATTCTTGCTTTTTATCCCAACGCTCTATTATTATTTTATTACTAGATTTATTCCATCTTATTATTCTTTCTTTTTATCCCAACTCTCTATTATTATTTTATTACTAGTTTTATTCCATCATGTTATTCTTGCTTTTTAACCCAACCCTGTATTATTATTTTTTTACTAGTTTTATTCCATCTTGTTATTCTTGCTTTTTAACCCAACCCTCTATTTTCATATTATTACTAGTTTTATTCAATCATGTTATTCTTGCTTTTTAACCCAACCCTCTATTATTATTTTATTACTAGTTTTATTCTATATTATTATTCTTGCTTTTTAACCCAACCCTCTATTATCATTTTATTACTAGTTTTATTCCATCTTTTTATTCTTGCTTTTTAACCTACCCCTCTATTATCATTTTATTACTAGTTTTATTCCATCTTTTTATTCTTGCTTTTTATCCCAACCCTCTATTATTATTTTATTACTAGTTTTATTCCATCTTGTTATTCTTGCTTTTTATCCCAACTCTCTATTATTATTTTATTACTAGTTTTATTCCATCATGTTATTCTTGCTTTTTATCCCAACCCTCTATTATTATTTTATTACTAGTTTTATTCCATCATGTTATTCTTGCTTTTTAACCCAACCCTCTATTATTATTTTATTACTAGTTTTATTCCATCTTGTTATTCTTGCTTTTTATCCCAACTATCTATTATTATTTTATTACTAGTTTTATTCCATCATGTTATTCTTGCTTTTTATCCCAACCCTCTATTATTATTTTATTACTAGTTTTATTCCATCATGTTATTCTTGCTTTTTATCCCAACCCTCTATTATCATTTCATTACTAGTTTTATTCCATCTTTTTATTCTTGCTTTTTATCCGAAACCTCTATTATTATTTTATTACTAGTTTTATTCCATCTTATTATTCTTGCTTTTTATCCCAACCCTCTATTATTATTTTATTACTAGTTTTATTCCTTCTTATTATTCTTGCTTTTTATCCCAAACCTCTATTATTATTTCATTACTAGTTTTATTCCATCATGTTATTCTTGCTTTTTATCCCAACCCTCTATTATTATTTTATTACTAGTTTTATTCCATCATGTTATTCTTGCTTTTTATCCCAACCCTCTATTATCATTTCATTACTAGTTTTATTCCATCTTTTTATTCTTGCTTTTTATCCCAAACCTCTATTATTATTTTATTACTAGTTTTATTCCATCTTATTATTCTTGCTTTTTATCCCAACCCTCTATTATTATTTTATTACTAGTTTTATTCCAACATGTTATTCTTGCTTTTTAACCCAACCCTCTATTATTATTTTATTACTAGTTTTATTCCATCTTGTTATTCTTTCTTTTTAACCCAACCCTCTATTATCATTTTATTACTAGTTTTATTCCATCTTTTTATTCTTGCTTTTCATCCCAACGCTCTATTATTATTTTATTACTAGTTTTATTCCATCTTGTTATTCTTGCTTTTTATCCCAACTCTCTATTATTATTTTATTACTAGTTTTATTCCATCATGTTATTCTTGCTTTTTAACCCAACTTTCTATTATTATTTTATTACTAGTTTTATTCCATCATGTTATTCTTGCTTTTTAACAAAACCCTCTATTATAATTTTATTCCTAGTTTTATTCCATCTTGTTATTCTTGATTTTTAAACCAACCCTCTTTTATCATTTTATTACTAGTTTTATTCCATCTTTTTATTCTTGCTTTTTATCCCAACCCTGTGTTATTATTTTATTACTAGTTTTATTTGATCTTATTATTCTTCCTTTTTATCCCAACCCTCTATTATTATTTTATTACTAGTTTTATTCCTTCTTATTATTCTTGCTTTTTATCCAAACCCTCTATTATTATTTTATTACTAGTTTTATTCCATCATGTTATTCTTGCTTTTTAACCCAACCCTCTATTATTATTTTATTACTACTTTTATTCTATCTTAATATTCTTGCTTTTTAACCCAACCCTCTATTATCATTTTATTACTAGTTTTATTTCATCTTTTTATTCTTGCTTTTTATCCCAAACCTCTATTATTATTTTATTACTAGTTTTATTCCATCTTGTTATTCTTGCTTTTTATCCCAACTCTCTATTATTATTTTATTACTAGTTTTATTCCATCATGTTATTCTTGCTTTTTAACCCAACCCTCTATTATTATTTTATTACTAGTTTTATTCCATCTTTTTATTCTTCCTTTTTATCCCAACCCTCTAGTATTATTTTATTACTGATTTTATTCCTTCTTATTATTGTTGCTTTTTATCCCAACCCTCCATTATTATTTTATTACTAGTTTCATTCCATCATGTTATTCTTGCTTTTTCACCCAACCCTCTATTATTATTTTATTACTAGTTTTATTCCATCTAATTATTCTTGCTTTTATTACCAACTTTCTATTATTATTTTATTACTAGTTTTATTCCATCTTATAATTCTTGCTTTTTATCCCAACGCTCTATTATTATTTTATTACTAGATTTATTCCATCTTATTATTCTTTCTTTTTATCCCAACTCTCTATTATTATTTTATTACTAGTTTTATTCCATCATGTTATTCTTGCTTTTTAACCCAACCCTGTATTATTATTTTTTTACTAGTTTTATTCCATCTTGTTATTCTTGCTTTTTAACCCAACCCTCTATTTTCATATTATTACTAGTTTTATTCAATCATGTTATTCTTGCTTTTTAACCCAACCCTCTATTATTATTTTATTACTAGTTTTATTCTATATTATTATTCTTGCTTTTTAACCCAACCCTCTATTATCATTTTATTACTAGTTTTATTCCATCTTTTTATTCTTGCTTTTTAACCTACCCCTCTATTATCATTTTATTACTAGTTTTATTCCATCTTTTTATTCTTGCTTTTTATCCCAACCCTCTATTATTATTTTATTACTAGTTTTATTCCATCTTGTTATTCTTGCTTTTTATCCCAACTCTCTATTATTATTTTATTACTAGTTTTATTCCATCATGTTATTCTTCCGTTTTAACCCAACCCTCTATTATTATTTTATTACTAGTTTTATTACTTCGTATTATTCTTGCTTTTTATCCAAACAATCTATTATTATTTCATTACTAGTTTTAATTCATCTTATTTTTCTTGCATGTTATCCCAACCCTCTATTCTTATTTTATTACTAGTTTTATTCCATCTTGTTATTCTTCCTTTTTAACCCAACCCTCTATTATTATTTTATTACTAGTTTTATTCCATCTTATTATTCTTGCTTTTTATCCCAACCCTCTATTATTATTTTATTACTAGTTTTATTCCATCATGTTATTCTTGCTTTTTAACCCAACCCTCTATTATTATTTTATTACTAGTTTTATTCCATCTTGTTATTCTTCCTTTTTAACCCAACCCTCTATTATTATTTTATTACTAGTTTTATTCCATCTTATTATTCTTGCTTTTTATCCCAACCCTCTATTATCATTTTATTACTAGTTTTATTCCATCTTTTTATTCTTGCTTTTCATCCCAACCCTCTATTATTATTTTATTACTAGTTTTATTCCATCTTGTTATTCTTGCTTTTTATCCCAACTCTCTATTATTATTTTATTACTAGTTTTATTCCATCATGTTATTCTTGCTTTTTAACCCAACCCTCTATTATTATTTTATTACTAGTTTTATTCCATCTTTTTATTCTTGCTTTTTATCCCAACCCTCTATTATTTTTTTATTACTAGTTTTATTCCATCTTTTTATTCTTTCTTTTTATCCGAACCCTCTGTTATTATTTTATTACTAGTTTTATTTGATCTTATTATTCTTCCTTTTTATCCCAACCCTCTATTATTATTTTATTACTAGTTTTATTCCATCATGTTATTCTTGCATTTTAACCCAACCCTCTATTATTATTTTATTACTACTTTTATTCTATCTTAATATTCTTGCTTTTTAACCCAACCCTCTATTATCATTTTATTACTAGTTTTATTTCATCTTTTTATTCTTGCTTTTTGTCCCAACCCTCTATTATTATTTTATTACTAGTTTTATTCCATCTTGTTATTCTTGCTTTTTATCCCAACTCTCTATTATTTTTTTATTACTAGTTTTATTCCATCATGTTATTCTTGCTTTTTAACCCAACCCTCTATTATTATTTTATTACTAGTTTTATTCCATTCTTTTTATTCTTCCTTTTTATCCCAACCCTCTAGTATTATTTTATTACTAGTTTTATTCCTTCTTATTATTCTTGCTTTTTATCCCAACCCTCCATTATTATTTTATTACTAGTTTTATTCCATCATGTTATTCTTGCTTTTTCACCCAACCCTCTATTATTATTTTATTACTAGTTTTATTCCATCTAATTATTCTTGCTTTTATTCCCAACTTTCTATTATTATTTTATTACTAGTTTTATTCCATCTTATAATTCTTGCTTTTTATCCAAACCCTGTATTATTATTTTATTACTAGTTTTATTCCATCTTATTATTCTTGCTTTTTATCCAAACCCTCTATTATTATTTTATTACTAGTTTTATTCCATCTTATTATTCTTGCTTTTATTCCCAACCCTCTATTATTATTTTATTACTAGTTTCATTCCATCTTATTATTCTTGCTTTTATTCAAAACCGTCTATTATTATTTTATTACTAGTTTTATTCCATGTAATTATTCTTGCTTTTTATCCCAACCCTCTATTATTATTCTATTACTAGTTTTATTCCATCTTATTATTCTTGCTTTTATTCCGAACCTTCTATTATTATTTTATTACTAGTTTTATTCCATCTTGTTATTCTTGCTTTTTATCCCAACTCTCTATTATTATTTTATTACTAGTTTTATTCCATCATGTTATTCTTGCTTTTTAACCCAACTCTCTATTATTATTTTATTACTAGTTTTATTCCATCATGTTATTCTTGCTTTTTAACAAAACCCTCTATTATAATTTTATTACTAGTTTTATTCCATCTTGTTATTCTTGATTTTTAAACCAACCCTCTTTTATCATTTTATTACTAGTTTTATTCCATCTTTTTATTCTTGCTTTTTATCCCAACCCTGTGTTATTATTTTATTACTAGTTTTATTTGATCTTATTATTCTTCCTTTTTATCCCAACCCTCTATTATTATTTTATTACTAGTTTTATTCCTTCTTATTATTCTTGCTTTTTATCCAAACCCTCTATTATTATTTTATTACTAGTTTTATTCCATCATGTTATTCTTGCTTTTTAACCCAACCCTCTATTATTATTTTATTACTACTTTTATTCTATCTTAATATTCTTGCTTTTTAACCCAACCATCTATTATCATTTTATTACTAGTTTTATTTCATCTTTTTATTCTTGCTTTTTATCCCAATCCTCTATTATTATTTTCTTACAAGTTTTATTCCATCTTGTTATTCTTGCTTTTTATCCCAACTCTCTATTATTATTTTATTACTAGTTTTATTCCATCATGTTATTCTTGCTTTTTAACCCAACCCTGTATTATTATTTTATTACTAGTTTTATTCCATCTTTTTATTCTTCCTTTTTATCCCAACCCTCTAGTATTATTTTATTACTGGTTTTATTCCTTCTTATTATTCTTGCTTTTTATCCCAACCCTCCATTATTATTTTATTACTAGTTTTATTCCATCATGTTATTCTTGCTTTTTCACCCAACCCTCTATTATTATTTTATTACTAGTTTTATTACATCTTTTTATTCTTGCTTTTTATCCCAACCCTCTATTATTATTTTATTACTAGTTTTATTCCATCTTGTTATTCTTGCTTTTTATCCCAACTCTCTATTATTATTTTATTACTAGTTTTATTCCATCATGTTATTCTTGCTTTTTAACCCAACCCTCTATTATTATTTTATTACTAGTTTTATTCCTTCTTATTATTCTTGCTTTTTATCCCAACCCTCTATTATCATTTTATTACTAGTTTTATTCCATCTTGTTATTCTTGCTTTTTATCCCAACCCTCTATTATTATTTTATTACTAGTTTTATTCCATCTTGTTATTCTTGCTTTCTATCCCAACTCTCTATTATTATTTTATTACTAGTTTTATTCCATCATGTTATTCTTGCTTTTTAACCCAACCATCTATTATTATTTTATTACTAGTTTTATTCTATCTTATTATTCTTGCTTTTTAACCTAACCCTCTATTATCATTTTATTACTAGTTTTATTCCATCTTTTTATTCTTGCTTTTTATCCCAACCCTCTATTATTATTTTATTACTAGTTTTATTCCATCTTGTTATTCTTGCTTTTTATCCCAACTCTCTATTATTATTTTATTACTAGTTTTATTCCATCATGTTATTCTTCCTTTTTAACCCAACCCTCTATTATTATTTTATTACTAGTTTTATTCCATCTTGTTATTCTTGCTTTTTATCCCAACTCTCTATTATTATTTTATTACTAGTTTTATTCCATCATGTTATTCTTGCTTATTAACCCAAACCTCTATTATTATTTTATTACTAGTTTTATTCCATCCTGTTATTCTTGCTTTTTAAACCAACCCTCTATTATCATTTTATTACTAGTTTTATTCCATCTTTTTATTCTTGCTTTTTATCCCAACCCTCTATTATTATTTTATTACTAGTTTTATTCCATCTTGTTATTCTTGCTTTTTATCCCAACTATCTATTATTATTTTATTACTAGTTTTATTCCATCATGTTATTCTTGCTTTTTAACCCAACCCTCTATTATTATTTTATTACTAGTTTTATTCCATCTTATTATTCTTGCTTTTTATCCCAAGCCTCTATTATTATTTTATTACTAGTTTTATTCCATCATGTTATTCTTCCTTTTTAACCCAACCCTCTATTATTATTTTATTACTAGTTTTATTCCATCATGTTATTCTTGCTTATTAACCCAAACCTCTATTATTATTTTATTACTAGTTTTATTCCATCATGTTATTCTTGGTTTTTAACCCAAACCTCAATTATCATTTTATTACTAGTTTTATTCCATCATGTTATTCTTGCTTATTAACCCAAACCTCTATTATTATTTTATTACTAGTTTTATTCCATCATGTTATTCTTGGTTTTTAACCCAAACCTCAATTATCATTTTATTACTAGTTTTATTCCATCTTTTTATTCTTGCTTTTTATCCCAACCCTCTATTATTATTTTATTACTAGTTTTTTTCCATCTTTTTATTCTTGCTTTTTATCCGAACCCTCTATTATTATTTTATTACTAGTTTTATTCCATCATGTTATTCTTGCTTTTTAACCCAACCCTCTATTATCATTTTATTACTAGTTTTATTACATCTTTTTATTCTTGCTTTTTATCCCAACCCTCTATTATTATTTTATTACTAGTTTTATTCCATCTTGTTATTCTTGCTTTTTATCCCAACTCTCTATTATTATTTTATTACTAGTTTTATTCCATCATGTTATTCTTGCTTTTTAACCCAACCCTCTATTATTATTTTATTACTAGTTTTATTCCTTCTTATTATTCTTGCTTTTTATCCCAACCCTCTATTATCATTTTATTACTAGTTTTATTCCATCTTGTTATTCTTGCTTTTTATCCCAACCCTCTATTATTATTTTATTACTAGTTTTATTCCATCTTGTTATTCTTGCTTTCTATCCCAACTCTCTATTATTATTTTATTACTAGTTTTATTCCATCATGTTATTCTTGCTTTTTAACCCAACCATCTATTATTATTTTATTACTAGTTTTATTCTATCTTATTATTCTTGCTTTTTAACCTAACCCTCTATTATCATTTTATTACTAGTTTTATTCCATCTTTTGATTCTTGCTTTTTATCCCAACCCTCTATTATTATTTTATTACTAGTTTTATTCCATCTTGTTATTCTTGCTTTTTATCCCAACTCTCTATTATTATTTTATTACTAGTTTTATTCCATCATGTTATTCTTCCTTTTTAACCCAACCCTCTATTATTATTTTATTACTAGTTTTATTCCATCTTGTTATTCTTGCTTTTTATCCCAACTCTCTATTATTATTTTATTACTAGTTTTATTCCATCATGTTATTCTTGCTTATTAACCCAAACCTCTATTATTATTTTATTACTAGTTTTATTCCATCTTGTTATTCTTGCTTTTTAAACCAACCCTCTATTATCATTTTATTACTAGTTTTATTCCATCTTTTTATTCTTGCTTTTTATCCCAACCCTCTATTATTATTTTATTACTAGTTTTATTCCATCTTGTTATTCTTGCTTTTTATCCCAACTATCTATTATTATTTTATTACTAGTTTTATTCCATCATGTTATTCTTGCTTTTTAACCCAACCCTCTATTATTATTTTATTACTAGTTTTATTCCATCTTTTTATTCTTGCTTTTTATCCCAAGCCTCTATTATTATTTTATTACTAGTTTTATTCCATCATGTTATTCTTCCTTTTTAACCCAACCCTCTATTATTATTTTATTACTAGTTTTATTCCATCATGTTATTCTTGCTTATTAACCCAAACCTCTATTATTATTTTATTACTAGTTTTATTCCATCATGTTATTCTTGGTTTTTAACCCAAACCTCTATTGTCATTTTATTACTAGTTTTATTCCATCTTTTTATTCTTGCTTTTTATCCCAACCCTCTATTATTATTTTATTACTAGTTTTATTCCATCTTTTTATTCTTGCTTTTTATCCGAACCCTCTATTATTATTTTATTACTAGTTTTATTCGATCTTATTATTCTTGCTTTTTATCCCCACCCTCTATTATTATTTCATTACTAGTTTTAATTCATCTTATTTTTCTTGCTTGTTATCCCAACCCTCTATTATTATTTTATTACTACTTTTATTCTATCTTAATATTCTTGCTTTTTAACCCAACCCCCTATTATTATTTTATTACTAGTTTTATTCCATCATGTTATTCTTGCTTTTTAACCCAACCCTGTATTATTATTTTTTTACTAGTTTTATTCCATCTTGTTATTCTTGCTTTTTAACCCAACCCTCTATTTTCATATTATTACTAGTTTTATTCCATCTTTTTATTCTTGCTTTTTATCCCAACCCTGTATTATTATTTTATTACTAGTTTTATTCCATCTTGTTATTCTTGCTTTTTATCCCAACTCTCTATTATTATATTATTACTAGTTTTATTCCATCATGTTATTCTTGCTTTTTAACCCAAACCTCTATTATTATTTTATTACTAGTTTTATTCCATCTTGTTATTCTTCCTTTTTAACCCAACCCTCTATTATCATTTTATTACTAGTTTTATTCCATCTTTTTATTCTTGCTTTTTAACCCAGCCCTCTATTATTATTTTATTACTAGTTTTATTCCATCTTTTTATTCTTGCTTTTTATCCCAACCCTCTATTATTATTTTATTACTAGTTTTATTCAATCTTATTATTCTTCCTTTTTATCCCAACCCCCAATTATTATTTTATTACTAGTTTCATTCCTTCTTATTATTCTTGCTTTTTAACCCAACCCTCTATTATTATTTTATTACTAGTTTTATTCCATCTTATTATTCTTGCTTTTTATCCCAACCGTCTATTATTATTTTATTACTAGTTTTATTCCATCTTAATATTCTTCCTTTTTAACCCAACACACTATTATTATTTTATTACTAGTTTGATTCCTTCTTATTATTCTTGCTTTTTATCCCAACCCTCTATTATTATTTTTTCCGAGTTTTATTCCATCTTATTATTCTTGCTTTTTATCCCAACGCTCTCTTATTATTTTATTACTAATTTTATTCCATCTTATTGTTCTTGCTTTTTATCCAAACCCTCCATTATTATTTTATTACTAGTTTTATCCCATCTTAATGTTCTTGCTTTTATTCCCAACCTTTTATTATTATTTTATTACTAGTTTTATTCCATCTTATTATTCTTGCATTTATTCCCAGCCCTCTATTATTATTTTATTACTAGTTTTATTCCATCTTATTATTCTTGCATGTTATCCCAACCGTCTATTATTATTTTATTACTAGTTTTATTCCATCTTATTTTTCTTGCTTTTTGTCTCAACCCTATATTATTATTTTATTACTAGTTTTATTCCATCATATTATTCTTGCATGTTATCCCAACCGTCTATTATTTTTTTATTACTAGTTTTATTCCATTTTATTATTCTTGCTTTTTATCTCAACCCTCTATTATTATTTTATTACTAGTTTTATTCCATCTTGTTATTCTTGCTTTTTGTCTCAACCCTCTATAATTATGTTATTTCTAGTTTTATTCCATCTTGTTATTCTTGCTTTTTATCCCAACCATCTATTATTATTTTATTACTAGTTTTATTCCATCATATTATTCTTGCATGATATCCCAACCGTGTATTATTATTTTATTACTAGTTTTATTCCATCTTGTTATTCTTGTTTTTGTCCCAACCCTCTATAATTATTTTATTACTAGTTTTATTCCATCTTGTCATTCTTGCTTTTTATCCCAACTCTCTATTATTATTTTATTACTAGTTTTATTCCATCATGATATTCTTGCTTTTTAACCCAACCCTGTATTATTATTTTTTTACTAGTTTTATTCCATCTTGTTATTCTTGCTTTTTAACCCAACCCTCTATTTTCATATTATTACTAGTTTTATTCCATCTTTTTATTCTTGCTTTTTATCCCAACCCTCTATTATTATTTTATTACTAGATTTATTCCATCTTGTTATTCTTGCTTTTTATCCCAACTCTCTATTATTATATTATTACTAGTTTTATTCCATCATGTTATTCTTGCTTTTTAACCCAAACCTCTATTATTATTTTATTACTAGTTTTATTCCATCTTGTTATTCTTCCTTTTTAACCCAACCCTCTATTATCATTTTATTACTAGTTTTATTCCATCTTTTTATTCTTCGTTTTTATCCCAACCCTCAATTATTATTTTATTACTAGTTTTATTCCTTCTTATTATTCTTGCTTTTTAACCCAACCCTCTATTATTATTTTATTACTAGTTTTATTCCATCTTATTATTCTTGCTTTTTATCCCAACCGTCTATTAATATTTTATTACTAGTTTTATTCCATCTTATTATTCTTCCTTTTTAACCCAACCCTCTATTATTATTTTATTACTAGTTTTATTCCATCTTATTATTCTTGCTTTTTATCCCAACCGTCTATTATTATTTTATTACTAGTTTTATTCCATCTTAATATTCTTCCTTTTTAACCCAACACACTATTATTATTTTATTACTAGTTTGATTCCTTCTTATTATTCTTGCTTTTTATCCCAACCCTCTATTATTATTTTTTCCGAGTTTTATTCCATCTTATTATTCTTGCTTTTTATCCCAACGCTCTCTTATTATTTTATTACTAATTTTATTCCATCTTATTGTTCTTGCTTTTTATCCAAACCCTCCATTATTATTTTATTACTAGTTTTATCCCATCTTAATGTTCTTGCTTTTATTCCCAACCTTTTATTATTATTTTATTACTAGTTTTATTCCATCTTATTATTCTTGCATTTATTCCCAGCCCTCTATTATTATTTTATTACTAGTTTTATTCCATCATATTATTCTTGCATGTTATCCCAACCGTCTATTATTTTTTTATTACTATTTTTATTCCATTTTAATATTCTTGCTTTTTATCTCAACCCTCTATTATTATTTTATTACTAGTTTTATTCCATCTTGTTATTCTTGCTTTTTGTCCCAACCCTCTATAATTATGTTATTTCTAGTTTTATTCCATCTTGTTATTCTTGCGTTTTATCCCAACCCTCTATTATTATTTTATTACTAGTTTTATTCCATCTTATTGTTCTTGCTTTTTAACCCAACCCTCTATTATTATTTTATTACTAGTTTTATTCCATCTTATTATTCTTCCTTTTTATCCCAACCCTCTATTATTTTATTATTACTAGTTTTATTCCATTTATTATTTTTGCTTTATATCCCAACCCTCTATTATTATTTTATTACTGGTTTTATTCCATCTTATTATTCTTGCTTTTTATCCCAACCATTTATTTTTATTTTATTACTGGTTTTATACCATCTTATTATTCTTGATTTTTATACCAACCCACTATTATTATTTTATTACTAGTTTTATTCCATCTTATTATTCTTGCTTTTTATCCAAACTTCTATTATTATTTTGTTACTAGTTTTATTCCATCTTATTATTCTTGCTTTTTATCCAAACCCTCTATTATTATTTTATTACTAGTTTAATTCCGTCTTGTTATTCTCCCTTTTTATCCTAACCCTCTATTATTATTTTATTACTAGTTTTATTCCATCTTATTATTCTTCCTTTTTATCCCAACCCTCTATTATTATATTATTACTAGTTTTATTCCATTTATTATTTTTGCTTTATATCCCAACCCTCTATTATTATTTTATTACTAGTTTTATTCCATCTTATTATTCTTGCTTTTTATCCCAACCATTTATTTTTATTTTATTACTGGTTTTATACCATCTTATTATTCTTGATTTTTATACCAACCCTCTATTATTATTTTATTACTAGTTTTATTCCATCTTATTATTCTTGCTTTTTATCCAAACTTCTATTATTATTTTGTTACTAGTTTTATTCCATCATATTATTCTTGCTTTTTATCCAAACCCTCTATTATTATTTTTTACTAGTTTTATTCCATCTTATTATTCTTGCTTTTATTCCCAACCCTCTATTATTATTTTATTACTAGTTTTATTCCATTTATTATTCTTGCTTTTTATCCCAACCCTCTATTATTATTTTATTACTAGTTTTATTCCATCTTGTTATTCTTGCTTTTTAACCCAACCCTCTATTATTATTTTATTACTAGTTTTATTCCATCTAGTTATTCTTGCTTTTTATCCCAACGCCCTATTATTATTTTATTACTAGTTTTATTTCATCTTAGTGTTCTTCCTTTTTATCCCAACCATTTATTATCATTTTATTACTAGTTTTATTCCATCTTCTTATTCTTGCTTTTTATCCAAACCCTCTATTATTATTTTATTACTAGTTTTATTCCATCTTATTATTCTTGCTTTTATTCAAAACCGTCTATTATTATTTTATGTCTAGTTTTATTCCATGTAATTATTCTTGCTTTTATTCCCAACCCTCTATTATTATTTTATTACTAGTTTCATTCCATCTTATTATTCTTGGTTTTATTCAAAACCGTCTATTATTATTTTATTACTAGTTTTATTCCATCTTATTATTCTTGCTTTTTATCCCAGCCCTCTATTATTATTTTATTACTAGTTTTATTCCATCTTATTATTCTTGCTTTTTATCCCAACCCTCTCTTATTATTTTATTACTAGTTTTATTCCATCTTATTATTCTTGCTTTTTATCCCAACCCTCTATTATTATTTTATTACTAGTTTTATTCCATCTTATTATTCTTGCTTTTTATCCCAACCCTCTCTTATTATTTTATTACTAGTTTTATTCCATCTTATTATTCTTCCTTTTTATCCCAACCCTCTATTATTATTTTATTACTAGTTTTATTCCATCTTATTATTCTTGCTTTTTACACCAACCATTTATTATCATTTTATTACTAGTTTTATTCCATCTTCTTATTCTTGCT
Organism: Acanthosepion lycidas; assembly: GCA_963932145.1. NCBI lineage: Eukaryota > Metazoa > Mollusca > Cephalopoda > Sepiida > Sepiidae > Acanthosepion > Acanthosepion lycidas. The sequence continues at coordinate 76,315,615 of OZ010601.1, forward strand.
TTTTATCCAAACCCTCTATTATTATTTTATTACTAGTTTTATTCCATCTTATTATTCTTGCTTTTATTCCCAACCCTCTATTATTATTTTATTACTAGTTTCATTCCATCTTATTATTCTTGCTTTTATTCAAAACCGTCTATTATTATTTTATTACTAGTTTTATTCCATGTAATTATTCTTGCTTTTTATCCCAACCCTCTATTATTATTCTATTACTAGTTTTATTCCATCTTGTTATTCTTGCTTTTTAACCCAACACTCTATTATTATTTTATTACTAGTTTTATTCCATCTTATAATTCTTGCTTTTTATCCCAACCCTCTATTATTTTTCTATTACTAGTTTTATTCCATCTTATTATTCTTGCTTTTATTCCGAACCTTCTATTATTATTTTATTACTAGTTTTATTCCATCTTATTATTCTTGCTTTTTATCCCAACCCTCTATTATTATTTTATTACTAGTTTAATTCAATCTTGTTTTTGCTTTTCATCCCAACCCTCTATTATTATTTTATTACTAGTTTTATTCCATCTTTTTGTTCTTGCTTTTTATCCCAACCATCTATTATTAATTTTTTTACTAGTTTTATTCCATCTTATTTTTCTTGCTTTTCATCTCATCCCTCTATTATTATATTATTACAAGTTTTATTCCATTTTAATATTTTTACTTTTTATCCCAACCCTACATTATTATTTTATTATTAGTTTTATTCCACCTTATTAGTCTTGCTTTTTATCCCAACCCCCTATTATTATTTTATTGCTAGTTTTATTCCATCTTGTTATTATTGCTTTTTTTCCCAACCATCTATTATTATTTTATTACTAGTTTGATTCCATCATATTATTCTTGCTTTTTATCCCAACCCTCTATTATTATTTTATTACTAGTTTTAATCCATCTTATTATTCTTGCTTTTTATCCCAACCCTCTATTATTATTTTATTACTAGTTTTATTCCATCTTATTATTCTTGCTTTTTATCCCAACCCTCTCTTATTATATTATTACTAGTTTTATTCCATCTTATTATTCTTGCTTTTATTCCCAACCCTCTATTATTATTTTATTTCTAGTTATATTCAATCGTATTTTTCTTACTTTTTATCCCAAATTTCTATTACTTTTTTATTATTAGATATATTTCTTTTTTTCTTTGTTTCATCACAACCCTATTTTTTTATTATTTTATTGCTAGTTTTATTCTATCTTATTTTTATTGTAAATTAAATTGGAATGCATTTTTGTCAGCAAAATATTTATGTCAACATACAAATTAGAAATTGCAGTACCAAAAACAAACAACTGCATCAATATAGATATATGAGAAGCTTTTTAACAGAGAACCGAATATTCGTCACTGAAATCCGAAGGTGCATTGTGTTAGAGAATGATGACTTTCAAAATCTAAGCGGACTATGAAGAAACATAAATATTTCGTTAGAAACAAAGAAAAGATTTCTCAGCTCTTATGTAATACCTGCCCACTAGAATGCAATGTATATTGGACAATCTTCTTACGGATGAAGAAGTGATTTGAAGCAACAGAAATGATGTTCTACAGAAGGATGCTAAGGACACAATGGACCGAATATCTAAGCAGTGACAAAGTTTTAGAGAAAGTTAACCTAAAAAAGAAACACACCTAGCATCAAAAACATTATCTGAAATTTATAGGGCACCTTATTAGGGAAAAGGTCTTGGAAAATCTGATACTCACAGAACGGACTGAATGCAGGCCGAAGAGTGGAATACAGCACATAAGATATTTAGTGTGCTTGAGTAAATGGATGGCAGAATAATGTTCTATGTGATGTAGCAAAAAGAAATATATTAAGAATAAAAAAACAAGAAATTGTAGAGAGCCATGATCACCTACGCTCTGAAAGGACGCGCTACATAGAAGAAGCTGTCATTATAAACTCTTTGACAAGATGCACATGTGTTTTAAAAAAAATATTAGCCTCATCTACTTTTTTTCAGCTTTCAGTCTATAAGTAAACAAAATCTGGAAGCATGCGAAAGACGTATTTGAAGATATTAGCCTGTTTCAGGCAAAATCGTTGACGAGGCAGGACGCGATTCACCACGCTCCCCGAACACGGTACACACCCTAGATACAACACATACCCACTTCACTCATTAAGATTGTAAATTCAAGCCAATGAATTTATTCCTTTTTACAAGAAATACCCTAAAATTATTACTTACTTTTGTTCTTCCTTTCAGGAAAATTATTCGGAACACATTCTACATTAAAAATTCCCGTTAGAATAAAATGGCTATACTACTGACCAAAAGTTTGGGCCGATCATGTAGATTCCGAATAATTTCCTAAATATTGAAGATTCCCTGCTATTTTCAAAACTGATTACAAACCCAATTTAGGTCAGAGGGTGTTTCTGTTCTGAATATTTAATCATATATCCAATAATAACCAGTAATACCTATGAAAATATTACTGCTTCCCTATTAAAAATGTCTGAAGAATCTTAATTCTTAAGCTCATGGCGAGTTTTACGACAATAAGATATCCGTAGGGATTCCTCATATCTCATCCTTAGATATTTGAGCTTAACAAATTTATTGCAATAACAATCATAGAATGCTGGTCATTATTTAAAAATAAGGGGGTATTTTGAAAATGACATCTCTTTCCATTTCACTGAAACAGACGTTTAAATTTCTCAAATTCAATTTCTATAATTCCTTGTTTCTTTCGTTCATTTTCTCACTGAAACTTAGTAGCGACTCTGATATGTCTTTTCCGTCCTTCCACGCGATCAAAACGGAATAGTCCATTATTTGTGAGATATTGACAGTGCTTAACGTATGTACATGCTGAGGATAATAATAGAAGACAATAATAATAATAATAATAATAATAATAATGTGACATATGAGGACATCAACAATCCCCGTTGTAGTTGCAGTACTCTGACTAATTGGAAAACTGTTCTGGTAGATTCATCGAAGGGACTCTTTGTAGCCCAAGCTTTAAAGAAATACAAAAAAATGTACTCGTTAGTGCAGTCCACAACTTATTAAGGGCTTTATCTATGTAAAATATGTGTGAACTATTTTTTGTTGTTGTTGTTTTTTGGGTTTTTTTTTCCTTAAATCAAGTCCAGAGGAAAATGTCATATCTTGTGGAAAATGCCATTAAGTCTCTGGTTAGGGCTCAGAAAGAAATGTGTATACAACATAAATCAAAGAAATAATAATAATAATAATAATAATAATAATAATAATAATAATAATAATAATAATAATTGCATCTCAGCACCAAAGCCTCGCAACCATATCATATCACTGTCACAATCACGGATGGAACTAACACGGAATGCAGGATCTGCAGAAAATATGATCAAACCATCGACCATATTATCTCAGGATTTCCGGAATTGTCAAAAAATGAATATACCCACAGACATAACAAGGTAGCAACATATGTGCATTGGAAGATATGCAAGGAGCACAAAATCGAAACTACTGAGAGATGGTATGAGCACCAACCACATACAGTTAGCCAAAATAACGATGTAACTATCCTCTGGGACATGACAATTCAAACTGACAGGGAAATAAAAGCCAATAGAACTGATATTATCATAAAAGACAATAAATTCAGAAAGTGTATGATCATTGACATAGCAGTACCATCTGAGAGAAACATCTCCATAAAAAATTATCGAGATTAACAGGATGTGGGGAATGAAGACTGAGACTGTACCAATAGTAATCGGAGCTCTGGGCCACGTGAGAAAAGAAATGGACAACTTTTACTTAAAAAATTAGTTTCCCATGTAACATCAACACATAAGTTGCCCCGAAAATTGCCCTAGTAGGAACATCCTATATACTAAGAAAGGGCTATAAATTAAATGACAATTCTCCTATAGGACCTATGGACCATAGTTTGGACAAGGCTCTACAGGATACAAAGCAGGAAACCTAACACAAACAACAACAACAACAACAACAATAATAATAATAATAATAATAATAATAATAATAATTGAATTAAACCATTATTGCATAAGTTTCCTTAAGATTTTAGCTAGTAGGTATTGTAGTAGGTAATAATATTGTTTTTTGACGTATTTTTTAACGTCAAAAAACGATATTATTTTTGCACCAACCTAATACTTTTCCTAATATAACTTGTTGGCTAATAGTAATATTAGGGCTGGAGGATTTTATATATTAGGTAATTCCTTCTCTAAAGATTACACGCTAAGCACTTATGGGTTAAATAGTTTCTGCATTTTTACTTAGTGGGATTTAATTAAAGATAAGAAGGTATGAAACTTAATAATTATTAAATATAGTAAGTAGCCCAAAAGAGTCGATTTTCTAAGAGTAGCCGAAATTATGGAGCACCCAGTGAGCATCGAATTCACTATTTAGTCGTAATTGATCTAGCGAAACAAACTTGCTAACCATTACACCACATCGAAGTCACCTAATGATTTTCTGAGCTTAGGTTAGATGTATTACAAGGGCGAAAGTATGGGGCACCCAATAAGGATCGAACTCACTATTCAGTCACTTTTTGGCCTATAATATATCTCGTAATGTTCATTCTATTTTTTGTCTATTCCTTCTAACTTAGCACAAATAAAATTTATTTTTTCCTCTCAACTTTCAAAGTTAATAAAACAGCATAATCTTCCATTATTATTTCTTTTCCATGTTTTGACACATAAAATTATTATTGCTTTTTATCACAAGCATCAATCATTACATCTAGGTCTCACTAGTTTACTGATGAAATAGCTCGATGTAACCATAAGTTCTATTCTAAAGCATCAATTATTATAATGGATTTTCCACGAAGGGATTAAAAAGTTCTGATATTTAGTCATTTAACTGGATTTTGCGGAGTAAACCGGACTGTGTGCTTTTCCTCGTATACAAAAGGAAACACAGTGTTTTCCTCTGTCTTTATTTGAATAATAATCAAACCTGTTACAGTTAAAGAGATGATAGAATATTGAAGAAATTTATTATGTATGAGGATGGGCTGGAAATTTCATTTGGTGACCAGGAAGGAGCGATGCTAGAGCTGTAAAATCTTGCATGCATTAAATGCAACTCTTCTTTTTAACGAATGCATTATTTCAAAGAGCGAAAGAGGGATTGAAATAGAAACAGGAATAGAGTTAGATAATTTGCAGTATTTAAATAAACAATACTATCAGTAAAAAGAATCCTTCGATCATTTGAAACCTTGAAAGGGACAAAAATATACGACGTAGCAAGAATTATTCATTGTTTCCGTCAGTTATTGTGGAAACCATGTTCCTTGCTTCTGAATTTTCATAAATCAGATAAACGATCTACTGCAGCTAAACCCAAGAAATTTTGCTCCAACCCAATATACGAGGGTTGGCTGAAATGTCCATAGGCTGACTATGAATGAGTGATGCTTGAAATGTGAAATCTGGCATGCACTAATTTCAGCCCTTTTTAGTAATAACTGCATCATTTATTTCCGAATAAACTGATATTTAACCATTCAAAGAAGACTTCAAAAGTAACTAGTTGCGACTTCTCTTGAAATGGTAAAAAAAAACTTTACACCATGGTGTTATCAAATACCTGCAAAAAATAAAATTAGCCCCACGGATATTCATACTGACATGATTGCTACATTAGGGAATGATGCCCCAGCTTTAGCAACAGTGCAAAAGTGGGAAACTGAATTTAGGAAGAAAGGGTCTACTACCTATAACACAGACAGATAGATATGAACAGACAGTCAGATAGATAGATAGATAGATAGATAGATAGATAGATAGATAGATATAGACAGACTGTTGTAACCTAGAAAAGATTACTGAATGAGGAATAACTAAAACGGAGGCTGGAAATGAAAGGGTTCTTTATAACATCAGCAAAATACAATACTCGTCAGCACCGTGAAGTAGGTAAACCACTGCTAGTGGTGGACTACTTAGACAGCAAATTATTCTCCACTTACAATAGTGTTCTACGTATTTATGAGGATTGGGTCATATACATTAGTGTACATAGGTATGGTATATAACAGTACCACGATGCATGACTTTAATCGTCCTACTAGATTGGCAATTAGGTCTCACGGTTTTACTGTTGAAAAAGCTAGATGCAACCATAAGTTATATTCTAGTAGTTTAGCTTCTTGCAATTCTTCCCTGTGAAACCCCCATCTTTTTTCTTGCTTCCCGGCCATTTCTTAAGCAAGAGTTATTCATCGTTTCCGTCAGTTAATGTGGAAGCCATTTTCCTTGCTTCTGACTTTTCATAAACCAGATAAACGATGTTTTGAGAAATTTTGTTCCAACCCAATATGCGAGGGTGGGCTAATTTTTCAAAAGCTGATTATGAATGAGTGATGCTGGAACTGGAGATATGAGATCTTGCATTCATTAATTTCAACTCTTCTTATTAATAACAGCATTGTTCCTATCTAGGTAAACTGATATCTGACTGTTCAAAGAAAACCGTTGATCCAAAATTCATAACAGCGGATATGACGTCATGATCTTTGTGATGCTGTTTCCCAGCCAAGTGTTTTCTGTGTTGGGGAAAAGATGATACTAAAGTCAGGAGCATAATGATAGTGATGAATAAGTTCAAAATCACGATCATACACAATAGCTATTGCAAGCAAGGGCTTATATGCTGAAGTATTATCCTGATAAAACAATACCCATTTCGATAATGTTTCTATGTGTTTGTTTTTGATATCTTTTCATAACTGCCTCAGAAACTTGATGGCGTGGCCCTTTTGAAGATAGTCAATAAACACAATGTCTTTTGCATTCCCAAAAATGTGGCCATCATCTTTCCTGTAGTTGAAACCACCTTGGCCTTCTTTGGAGCAGGTGAGACGCGGTGTTTTCACTGCACGGATTGTCTCTTTGTCTAGTGCTCCAAGTTATAAACTCCACACTCCTTTTCGGTTAGGAAACCTTCCAGGAAAACCAGCTGGATCTATCCCAAATAGGGTCAGATTTTACCGTAATTTGATAAGCCTGATTCACTTCGGTGTCAGAAGACTTGGCACTCACTGAAAAGTCATCCATCGAATATGATCAATGTTTTCTTTAGTTGTGGCAGGTGCAGGAAGTCCACAACGTGTGTCATATTCAAGAATCCCATCTTGAATTCATCTTCCCACTGCCAAATGTATCAGCCATATCAGCATGATTAACTTTGTCCATTTTCAAGATAAGTCGTTACTAGTTACTTTCGAAATACTCTATGAACATTCAGATATCAGTTTATCTGGAATTATACAAAAGTTCAGCAGACTATTATTTTTAGAGGAAGTGCATTTTGGCGGTAGACAGCCGGGGTCAGATATAAACCATAATAGTGATTTTGATTGACTGAGCTAGCGTGGGAAATATAGATAGGAGAAAGGTTTCAAAGAGTTGCTTCTAACCGTCAAGCCATGTAGACGTGTTCTCTTTCGTGTCTGAAACGGCTCCCCACTGATAGTCCTCACTTGACCGTTAGATAATGTACATGTCGACAGTAGTGATAAAATAGTTAAGTTAAAATTCTCTGTTTGAAGTCTTTAATTGCTGAACCAAAAATACCCCAACATATTATCGAAATGTAGCTGTGACCAGAATCTCCCAACATGGCGGGGTGCAGAATGAGGATTACAAAACAACGTGGAAAAGTTCGTAGAAAATGTTCAGAGACATTAAAGCGACAGAAGACTCAATAACGAGAATAAGAAATAAAAGAAAAAATGTGATCAAGACATAAGGACAGAGAAAAATATCTCTAAATACGATTACATTACTATGTTCTACGGCTCACACACACGCACACACATGCACATCTAAACAAATCAAAATAAGAAGTAATGATGAAAAACTCTAGGAGAAAAGAATAACAGCATAAGCGGACCGGTTTTGTCGCAATGTACAAGTGAACAGGTTTTGATGGAGTGACAAGGAAAAAGTTATGAGAAAAAGACGAATAGAGAAAGAAAGAAATGACACAATATGAACAGTGACTTCTCACACGCAGGCATTCACTCTGGTGCGACAATGTCAATTTTAGTAAAACATTTTATTGAGAGACTAATTCTTGTTGTTTTGTTTTGTCTTTTTACATAAGTTTATAATTATTTTGTTAATCGTAATTAACTTACAAATGATTGGTTCATTTTAGTAGCAATGTGTAGAATTCTTCTTTCTTTTTTTAATTTAAAAGCCGTGTGTGAGTCCTTTTACTTTAATTGGTCGAATAATTAAGTTCTTAATTGGTGAATTTTGTGGGTTTTTATGGAAAACTTAAGTTAATTGTTTGTAGGAATAAGTAGATTCGGCTTGAATAGTTTCGGATATCTCAATCTGTTTGGATCTGTATCCTGGGGTGAGGGAATTGTCACACCTGGCTATGTAGATAGGGACCTGGACAATTTTGAGAGTAAATGGTAGCTGTAAGTTGAGAAGTATTCATAGAGAATGACTATACCCTGGAGACGAGGTATGACGTTGAACACCAAAAACAATTGGTCAGTGGCTTGGGGAATGTCAGGTCGCGATATACGACAAAGGGAAGAAACGATTGTAACCAGGGTAAAGCCAGTAATGGATTAATGGTGGTGAGCGGGTATGATTGTTTTCCGCGGGAGTGGGGTGGAGATCCAGGAACAGAAGGAATTGAGACGATGCCTGTTGAGTTTTGACACACACAGATAGATGGTTAATAATAGTAATTGTAGAAAACTAACTGTGGTAAATTTGTTAAGATTTGTTAAAGAAGATGTGGTAATACGCAAATAACAAATTAATTAACTGGTAATGTTGAATAAATAGGGTGATAATGGGTCGTGTATACTGTGTCATTGGGAGTAGGAAATAAGTGTAGATCACAACATATTTATGTTATGATCTACACTTAAGAAAATCATTAGGAAATAAGTACTAAATAAGTGTAGATCGTTACTTATTTTGGTTGATCTGCACTTATTACATAACTAGCAGCGTGGCCCGGCGTTGCCCGTGCTTGATTCAAAAATCGTACGACTCAAACAACTATCACTTGACTTAAAATATTTTTGCCCTTCCTTGCCTTTAAACGAGTGCCCTTTGCCGTGCTGATGTTGCTACATGTCTTACTCACACTGCAAATTTTTTCTAAGCTCTATACTAAACATTAAATCTGTTACGAAAATGAACTAAACAAAATGAACACAAAACGATCAGCTTTAAAATAGGACTCGTGACTGGAAAAACCAAATAAAAAAAGAATATTAACAACAAATACTTTTTCACACCCAACCCAGTTCTGCGGAATCAGAATCAACGTTGAGTTTAAGCAAGCGAATGAGCCAATTGGAGTAAAGTGCCATGCAGATTTAAATTTTTCCTACTTGTGACGAATGCAGCTATCGATTTTTTTTTTTTTGCATGCTAGCAAACATTCGTGTCAGTCAGCTGTTGGCTCTCGCGGTGGCCAATAGAATCTTCCTGCCTATTCGTGGCAGCCAGCTATAGGCTCTCACTCTGGCCTGTAGAAAATGGCCGCAAACTACATGAAAATTGCCGAAGAAGAAAAAAACGATTATTTCCACTATCGATGGGAGTTGGGAAATGCAAAGTCGGTCTAGACCTTTCTACTAACTTGGAGCATGTGCATGTAAATTTTGATGCAAATCCGTCGAAAATTGCGGCCGTGTATTCGTTACACACACACACACACACACTCACACACATCCTGCCTTTTATAGATAGAGATTATAGTTATATCTACTTATATTTATGGGATTGGTTAAGACGTATTGGGATGGCCAAAGATGCATTCCAAAAGCTAGGCAGATAGATAGCTAATAAAGAAAAGTGCACTGAGCAGCTATGTGACATATTCCCTCCTTTACGACAGCGAATGTTGTTCGGTCTCCTCAAAGATGAAGAAGTGATTCAAGGCAATGGCGGTATGGTTCTACAGAAGGGTGCTAAGGATATCATGGACCGAATGTGTGAGCACATTGAGGTTTTGGAGAAGATTCAAACAAGGAGGAAGCTTATTGTTAACATCAGGAAGACGCAGCTGAAATTTCTGAGACAAGTCATGAGAAAGGAGGGCTTGTAGAATCTAATACTCACAAGTCGAATAGAGGAAAAAAGAGACATGGGAAAGCAACGCATGATATACCTAGCGGGCAAGTGGATGACAGAACATGGCCTGGGGGAAGTAGGTAAAACGTATTGAGAGCTACAAGAGATAGGGGGGAAGTGGAGAGCCATGATCGCCTACGTCCTGAAGGGATAAGACACATAAAAAGATGACCCTGTGGTATGGGGCGTTTGGCATATATGGTGTGATTTTTGGACCAGTATTTTTTTATATGAATTTTATGTACATTTTTATGTAGTCTCAAGTGAAGAGGCAAGGAATTTTGCTCTCCCCAGGATATTGGATTGCAGAGGTGGTACCTTCTGACCTGGATAGGGGGGTTTGAGTGGTCAAAGTTTACTCTTGGAGTAATTTTAATCCAGACTGTCGTCGGAAGCTAGTGACAAAGAATAGAAAAAAGAATGTCCGGTATTTTTTTTTGTTTAAACAATGTTTGTAAATCGTGAAAAATCTTGTCGGAGATGTGTCGTTTATGTTCACTCTTTTTCAGGAAAGATATATGTGCATACTGGAGGGGCCATGTCACCGAGGCTCAATAAAGAAAAAATGTAAGGTCCACACCTTGCAGAAACGAAAGAGTACAGGGCATTTTGCAGTAATATAGTTGACATAAAATTCCTACATTAATCTTTTTAATGATTAGTTAAGGTGTTTGAAATAATAGTTCAACAGACTATCACTTTTAGGGGTAAGTGCATCTCAGCTCCGACTTCCCGAGTTTTCCAGCTGGGGTCAGACGTGAGCCATAATAGGAAAGTCGAGTTGGCTGAGCTAGCGTGGGAAGTATAGATAAAGAGTTGCTTCCTACCCGTCAAGAAATGTAGACGTGTTCTCCTTCGTGTCCGAAACGGCTCCCCAAATGAGAGGGTGACCCCCACTGGATATTTAGACAATGTTCATTTCGACATGAGTAATAACAACAGTTAAGTTAAAATTCTCTTTGTTTGAAGTTTTTCATTGCTGAACCATAACAATTAGTTATCGCCGACCGAGAGAAAACCAAACGAGAGTACAGCTGGCTATGCAGCAAATGCAGTTATTAATAAGAAGGCTTGAAATCAGTACGTGCAAGATTTCAAAGCTCTAGCATCGTTCCTTCATAGTCAGCCTATGAACCTTTCAGCCCAGTTTCGTTTATGCTATATTTAGGGCAAGATTTTTGTTTACTTCCCAGACATAAGGAGATCCTTTAAAATGAAGTAAATACCTTACAGACATAAATACATGCGTACAATGCATATATTTATTTACGTTTTTAAAGATATTGACAATGCCATTTAGAAAAACAAGATCGTCTGTCCTAATTCAAAGATCAGACAATTGCGTGCATAAGCAATCGCAAAGATTATGTTCGACAGACAATTTCGGATATTAACAGCAGAATTGAAGAATTACAGCGAAGAATTAAACACGTGAGTACTATCCTTAGCATCTCTAATGTAGTTCATATCCCAAAACTTCAACAGCAGTAGCATCAAGAAGTCAATCATGAAAGCAGAAGCAGCAGAGCTAGCATCATGAATGATAGAAAATTTTAGGCTCCAAGTTTATAATTCAGGATTATCTCGTGGGACAATAGCCTAGTAGATTAAAATGCAGACCGTGAACTCAGTGACATATTAATTATAGGTTCGATCCCAGGGTATAAGACTGCAGAAAACTGTTCAGTGGAAGCCGGGCAAGTAATAACAAAGCAGTGTCATATATGGAGTAGAAATAAAATCGTAATGTAAAAGAGAAAGTGAAAGTGGAAGTGAATTCTATAATCAGCGTATTGACAAGGAAAATATCAAAGATATAAACATAAAGACATGGACGGAGGAACGAATACGTATCTTCCCCCGGAGATTAAATAAAAGATCCAGTTGGAAAACTGAAGATTACGCAAATAGAAGACAGCCGAAACGTTGTGATAATAACAGCAAACACGGGGTCAATAAGCCGAATTTAAATAATATACGGCTTGTTTTATAATTTAAGTATATCAATAATTTAATAATATTATGTTAGACAGTTAAAAGCCTGAAAATCGAACGGACTGTCAACTGGCCTAGAGGGTGAGGTTACTAACCATAACAATTGCCTATAATGACCTATATATATATATATATATATATATATATATATATATATATATATATATATATATATCCTAAGCTTTTATATGAAGGAATCATTTGAGGATCGAACTCACTTGAGTAATAATAGTTAGCAGCAAGAGTGCTAGCAGCTGCCCTAAGGTGAGGCAAACGAAATGGCATTTAAAACATCTGACGCCAAGAACAGTTTAAGGAGGGTACCAACTCTTGGTTAATGACACCGATCTTAATTAAGTGTTAATGAAATAATTTATCAGCTGCGCTATTCTGCCGTCTCGATAACGCAATAAAATTCATTTCTACTAATGAATTGCTGGATCGCTTTGCTTTGTTCTCCGGCAAGCGGAGCTTGGTTGTGACAAATACTGACATTTGCCCTTCTCCTTACATAGCAAGCGGAGAAAGAAAACCTCTAAAAAATGTTGAGTCAGCACTAACATACAATACAACCCAATACATATAGATCAATAAAGAGAAGCCTCTAGCGACGAATTAATACAAACGATTACATATGACCTAACTAAAAACTCCAATAATAAACAAAAATACCTATGACTCAACACGACGCGTTCATCAGTAAATATCAGCCAGTAGCAATGAATTAGTACACACCATTACATACGACTTAACGAAGGGCTAATGATCATTACACATTTTCCTTGTCAATTCGCTGATTATAGAATCCACTTTCACTTTCACTTTTACATTACTATTTTTTTCTACTCTAAACGACTTCCCAACCTTCTCCACCCATGACGTTTGTTGCATCTCCTACTCCAGTTTGAACATCCAACCGCTGATTGCCGTCCTTGTGGTAAGCGAATCTTTTGGTGTTTACTTCGGCTTCGACAGCTCGTTAGCCACAACTACAACAAAAAAGGCATCGTTCGTTATTCACCGCTAATTTAGGCCATGTTAACAACTCTTGTCCTCCCAGCAACCATTCGTTTCTAAAATATCTCTTCTTCCATCCTCCTCTTTCTCTCTCGCGCGCGCTCTCCTCTCTCTCGCCCTCTCTCTCGCCCTCTCTCTCTCTCTCTCTCTCTCTCTCTCTCGCGCTCTTTCTATTTGTATTACTTTTTTGTCTTTCTCTCCACTCTGCAGGCACATACACATACGGACATATAAACTTGTTCACGATATCGCATGAATTTCAAGATCTCGTTTGCAGCCTCAGGAACAACGAGATTTCACAAAAAAAGCAACCATATTCTTTTGTATGCTTTTATTAAAAATACTCCCTTTTATCATGATTCTTGTTCTTCTATTGATGCGTTTGTTTTCGACGTGTAATGTGGAGTGTAAGACGAATTGTTTGTTTTCCAATTAAATTCTTGTTTTTTTTCTTTCATTACTGTGTAATTTTGCAAACTCTTATTCTTTAAATTCTTGGTTACCTTGTCAGCGTATTTTTGTGCAGTGATGTATAAGAGGTGAAATTACACATTTGAAAACGTTGTTTTTTTAATGTTTTAGATAATTTGTCTTCTTATAAAAGTTAAATGCCGAACTTTTTTCTTTAATTAATGTTTAGGACAACGTATATTTTATATTCTCTGTGTTTGCTTCAATGATTTAGCAGAAGAAAGGTGTGTTTTGAGCTTCTTCTTTTTCATTTTTTACAATGATGTTCACTTTGTACAAGGCCCAAGATCCACTCGAGGTAGACGACTATTTAGAGAACTGTTTATGGAGATATGTGGGGAATATAACAGTTAACCATAGACTTGAAGATGTTCCCATTGTACTGACCTGGAAAGCACCTTCTTTGGAGCCGGTTCCGCAGGGATTCGTGGGAAGATACTGCTCGAGTAGAATTTACATCTCCCCAATAAAATACGAAAGAGATTAGGGTTGTTAGATACAATTTGCGTGGCATGTCGAATCTTAGCCGAAAAAGTTAAAACTGATGGAAGTAAGGATGGTAGTTCGTCAGAAAACATTTCCTGTGGGAAAAAATTGTAGAATTTAAAATAATTCATCACCCACAAGGATGCATAGACACTTATGGAAGCTGTCTTAACTTCTTTGATTAAGTAATTCCTTTTTTTTATTTATTGACTTTCTTTCATCTTATAAATGTTGCCATTTTTGTCGTAACAATCATGATATTTTACGCTCTACGACTTAAGAAGTTGGGGCCGAAAAAGAAGATATAGCCTCCGATGAGAGATTAACTTGCATTCTTCATCTGATATGAACATCGCCTTTATCAATTTGGACACGATGAACGGTGAAGTACTAACAAAAGACAAAAAAATATGGCATAGAAATCCGAAGAGATATTGCAATAGGGGAATGTGCCCGCAAGTAAAGAAATAAGTCATGTGTAAATATCGTTAGAAATATTAGGTTGGTGCAAAAATAATGTTGTTTTCTCACATAGTAACATATGTGAGAAAACGACTTTATTTTTGCACCAACCTTATAAAAACATGATTCCTGAATTGTTAAGTCATGTCCAATTCCCTAAGTAGTATTGAATGCTGAACAATTTCTTCACAGATGAAGGAAAGACTTGAAGGGAGAACGATGTAGTACTAATGCATAATACAAAGAATACAATGCAGGGAACACGTGAGGAAAGACGACAAAGAGAATCTAATACTTAAAGGACCTATTGAAGCTAAATGAAACAATGAGAAAGAGAGAATAGCCTAGTAAACGTGTTAATCTGATTGGGCGGCAAAACAATGACAAAGAAGGGTGGTAACGTGTCTAAAAATATGATGTCGAGAGGCATGATCATTCAAATCCTGAAATGAGTCTACCTGACACAAAATGTATTATGCAGGGGGAGTTACTACCCAAAATGGCGAAACCTTTTTACTGTATGTCTAAATGTCAATCGACATCTCCAGATGCCTTGATCTATCCACTATCCTTCTTCTCATCCTTTCCTCTATCACTCCTATCTGATCTTGCTCCAAATCTTATGTAACCCCTTGCGTCCTAGTGGCTTCCCGCTTTTCTTAGGGTGAAACGCTTAAAAATAATCATCTATGTATAATTTTAATCTATAACAGGATTTCCTAGTCCAGGTGATATCGTCCATCGGTGGGCGATTTCAACTGTCGGACGGGCGATGAGCAATTGATGGGAAATTTGTTGGCGATATAGGGGTTTTGAGTATTATAAAGGTTTTTCAACATATGCTACCCGAAAAATATTCAAACTGATATGTGCAAAGAACCTGCATAAAAATACGAAAATAAACAGAGTATTAAATGGAAGTAACTGGGTCATATTCTTAGATGTTCCCGCAAACAAGGAATATTTTATAGTTTTAAAAATGGCCATTTAACATTTAGATAGTTCTCCAGTGAAAATAATATTTTTTTCGGATATACCATATATCCTCGCGTATCATGCGATTTTTGAGGACTTACTTTTTAAGCTAATTTTAAGAGGGTCGCATCATACATGAGATGTAATATAAAATATATAATAAAAATATATATTTTTGGTGAGCTATTTAATTCGTCTACCTTCAATGCAAGCTTGTATACACGAAGAATAAAATATTCTTTTCGCACCTTCATGTATTCTCCTGTAAAACAGAAAGCTTTTAAATAGCACATCAATCTTACCGTACATACTAGCTTATCTTGCGAATTTGAAGACATAATTTTGAAGCTAATTTTAAGAGCACCGCATCATAATTAAGATGCAAAATTAGCGTATGTACTGCTGGCCAAGGCTACGCCGTTGACCAAATTATAAATCCATTTCCTGTAGTCAAAATTACAGCTGTATTTAAAATAAGCCTGACTTAGTATCCAAAAATAATGCACGTAATATTCAAATATTAGTATCGTATTATAAAATACAAATATAGCGAATATGCATCTTTTCCATTGTTTACATTTATAAGATGTTTAGCTGTTTCTCGTTCGATTGTTTATGGATGAACGTGTTTACGCAACGAGTACATCGTTGCTAACGATAATTTTATCATTGTCTTTTACTTTTTGTAACTAGATGACTTTTTAAATTTATAACCATGAACAAAAACTGATCATCAAACAAAATGATGTAAGGGCTTTTAAAATATAAATTATGAATCTAGACGTAGACAATATAGAATAGGATTTCCTAATCTACACAATATCGCCCAGCAGTGGTCAATTTCAGCTGTGGGGTGTGGGATGAGGAACTGAGCAGAAAATCGTAGGCGAGTGGAAATTTTGGTGGGCGATGTAGGATTTTGAGAATTAAAAATCTATTTCAACGTATGTTGCTCGAAAATAAGGATTCAAAACAGATATGTAAAGAACCTGCATAAAAAATACGAAAATAAGCAAGAAACTAAACGGGAATAAGTGGGTTGCATTCTTAGATAAGATACATATATATCCCCGCAATCAAGGAATATTCTGGTATATTCTATCGTTCTGAGATTGGTCATTAACATTCAAGTAGTTAATTAGAGTAATTTTCTTCGGATATACCATGTATATTCGTATATCATGCGATTTTTGAAGCTAATTTTGAAGCTAATTTTAAGGGGGTCGCATCATGCACGTGATATAACATTAGTGTATATATCATCATACACATGATATAAAATTAGCGTATATATATATATATATATATGTATATATATATATATATATATATATATATATATATATATATATATATATATATATTGAGCTCAAACGTGAGCTCAATATGCTTATTATAGAGCATATAAATGAATTACATAAAAATTAAACTCTATTACCCGACTCAGATAGCAACCGTTTTTGCATTGCCAAGTCCCAGTGAAAATATCCCGGAGTGAAATGTGGCCATCTGAATGAGATAATAGACTTTTTCTTAAAATTCATATGGTATATATATATATATATATATATATATCTTACCGTAATCTCATCAGAGACCGAGCTCAGAATAACCAGAGAAGAAAATAGAGCTTGTACAAGAATAGGGTGGCCTTCAAATATTCTCACACTCTTCGCAGACTTGATTTGAGAAGGACGTGACCACGGACAATATTCCGAGAATGTCATAAAATAATTTTGCTGTAGACTGTAAAGTGCACGTTTGCATGTGGGCGTTGGTTTCTTCGATTTTCTCTGGCAAATGCTGGATCTTCAATGTTCGTTCTATTTTTTTTATTTCATTTTGGAGGAATTTAATTCATTTTCAAATAATTATTTTTTTTGCGGTTCTATTCTTTTTGTTTATTTTATTTTATTTTTTTTTTGTTGCTTTTTAATTTTTGTCTACTTTTATTATCATTTTTTTTTTCACGCTCTCTATTTACTTGCGTTTGTCTTACCCCCGAAAGCAAATATTTTTAATGCTTTAATTTTGAAAGTGTTTTCAGAGGTATGTATCCTGGAATGTGTTCTCTGCATATTTTTAATCAGTTCGTGTCAGTTTGCCATGTTTATTCTTCAGGAATCATTATCTTTCTTTCTTTTTCTTTTTTTCAGTTTGGTTTTTGAACCACTTCCGCCTCTCCTTCTCTCTTGTTTCTTCCTCCCTGATGTTTCGATTTGCCGTTCTTCTCTTCTTCTTCTTCTTCTTCTTCTTCTTCTTCTTCTTCTTCTTCTTCTTCTTCTTCTTCTTGCCTTGTCTCTTGCTCTTCCTCTTTCTATCCATATTTCCTCATCTTTTCATTATTTTCTTCGTCTTTCTTTTTTCTTCAGAGTTTGTCCCCACTCCTCAAAATATTTCTATATATTTTCTTTTTCTCCTATTTTCCAATTGTCTTCTGCTTCTCACCTTTTTTCCCTTCAACTTCTTTTTTCGCTCTTTCTCGCCTCTCAGAATTTCTGGTTATATTTTAACTTACGTTCTATATATTTATTATTATTTCTTCTTCTTCTTCTTCTTCTTCTTCTTCTTCTTCTTACTCCCCCTCTTTGTATTTTTAACATCCTCCCTTTCTATAGGTTAAATTTACTAATTGTATGTGGAAAAATCATTGTTATCAAAAAATATATGTATATATTTATAAGTCTAACATTCGTCCTCGTTTTAATATTGTCACCAGATTTGGTCTGGTGCTCCTGCTATATATTTAAATATTATTGTCCATGGCTGGCATGTCGGCTTCAGTTAACTTCACACCGCACGTTACGTAGCTTCCCTGTCCCTTTTCTATAAATTACTTCGTGTTAATTATTCTGCTGAAGTTTCCACACCTCTATGGTACCTAAACCTAGACGAATTTAAGCACGCTACTAGAGTGGCGGTTAGGTCTCGTCATTTTACTGTTGAAATATACTTCCCCCCCTCTCTCTTTCTTTCTATCTATATCTCAATGAAAATCATGCTGGACTGTTATATAATATCACTCCCCCACCTGTGTGACAGTGAATGTTGGACTATTTCCTCGCAGATAAAGAAGAGACTTGAGGCAAGAAAAGATGTAGTTTAACAGAAGCTTGCTGAGAATATCATCGGCAGGACATGTAATTAACGAAGAAAAGCGGGGGAAAGGGATATTTATAGATGGTCTCTGAAAAAAAAAAAACGTTCAAAACTTCTGTGACGCTTCATGAAGAAAGAGGACTTGATGAATTTGATATTCTCAAAACAGCGTGAAGGCAATTAAGGCAGAAAAAAACATATCTAACGAGGTTGTTTAATAAAATCGGAGGTATAGTAAAAAGATAAACATTGTTAAAAGCTAGACAGAACAGGAAGTTGTGAAGAGCCGTGATCACCTATATCTTGAAAGGGCACGGCACAAAGAAGAAGGCATGTCAGTTCCCTATATTTGGGTTCCTTCAACTGAACATAATTAAGAAAGCATTAATAGGCAGCTGATGGCAATCTCCAAAGAGGATTTTGCAGACATATTTTTGGTAATATGGACACTATTATACCTGTGAGAGATCCTTATATCACAAACCAATGTCTGACTTTTGACTCTCCTGCAAATTAAAACTTTGCCTGCCATTTTTACTTCCATATAAATGAAACCGAGGTCTCTGTTCTTGATTTTCGTTCAAACCAAACATATCCCACATTTTGTTGACACATGAGCAGACGAAACCGAGGTCTTCGTCTTTGATTTTCGTTCAAACCAAATATATCCCACACTTTGTTTACACGCGAGCAGACGAAACCGAGGTCTTCGTCTTTGATTTTCGTTCAAACCAAGCATATCCCACACTTTGTTGACACACATGCAGACGAAACCATTGTCTCCGTTTTTGATTTTCGTTCAAGCCAAACCTATTTGTTTATTTAAACATTTTGAATCCCTGTCAAACCAAAAATGTGTCTACCTTTTCCAACTTGGTGCAAACAAAACCTATGTATACTGTGTCTACCTTTTTGGATATCGAGCAAGTCAAATATATGTCTACATTTTTGATTCCTCTGAGACCAAACCTATATGCAGGTTGTCCCAAAAATATTGACATCATTGTGGAATATTCTCCAGCGCCCCAATGCAGACTTATCTCGATGATAATCTACCAGGTTGATGGATCGAAAGTACTAGTGATAATGATTATATGTTTAAATAGCCACCACGTTCACCTGACTTGACACCTTGCCATTTGTTTATGGTTCTGTGTGAAAGGACATATCTATATCCCCCTCTTCCTACAAAAATAGAGGAACTTAAGCAGAGACACACTGAGGCACTGGAGAATGTTACGCAAGACATGCTACAGCGTGTTTGGCAGGAGCTGGACTATCAACCTAACGTGTGTTGTGCCACACGTCAAGTTGTATGCATATTGAACAATTGTGAAGATTTGTGAAATAGATTATAAAATCTACATCCCTTTGTATATTTTGTTCGAATCCAGATAAATAAATCTTTTTTCATTCAACGTGAAGCTTATTTAATTTCGTTTGCCTGGGATATGTAGTTAATCAGATATTCACATTTTAAATTATGTCAGATTTGTCGAGGAACCCCTGTATATCATTTCGATTCTCGTGTAAACCAAATATATGTTAACGTTTTCGACTATAGATTAAACAATCCTATGTTTAACGTGTTGACTCCCGAGCAACTAAAATCTATATTTACCTTTTTTTTTAATAATAATACGCCAGAATACGTATTTAATTGTAAAATAATTGAAACAAAAAACAAAACTGAAATAGTTTTCTAGACGGAAGAAATGACATGATATTTCTGTCAGGTGCACTTTTACCTGTTTCTAAAATGATCACAACAGAATCTTTCTATTTTTATTTCTACATGGTACCTATAAAATGTATGCCTGTAAAGCACATTGTACCTAAAAAATTGTATCTATAAAATTTATACATATAAAGCACATATAACATACATATAAAGTACCTATAACATTGATATACTAATATCAGATAATTCTTTTCAATATAGAGTCACAGATCTACACACTACTTGGGTCATTTCATTTGCAACCAAATAAAGTCCGTGTACAAGCCACAGCGCCTAGGGGTTAGAGGCTTTGACAAGTTAAACGCAAGCATCAAGACAAAAAGTTTGTTCTTCTAAATATGGAAACAATCGCAAAGCAATTGTTTTTTGAAATCGACAAATTTAACATAAAATTATATTTATTTTTTGTTTCTCTAATATACCATATATATATATATATATATATATATATATATATATATATATATATATATATATATTAACTATTTATTTCCCAATATATTTAGCATTTATGTTGATATTGTTGACAGTAAGAGGAATCGTTGACGTTGTATTTTTTTCTGTTTCAAATTTACAACTGCATCTACTTGCCTCAGGCGCACATATACATACCTTTACATATATATATATATATATATATATATATATATATATATATATATAGCTAGGTACTATAATGTGTATGCGTTCGAGAGAGTTAACACCAATTACTGAATTTGACCACTTGTAATTTGAGTGCTTCAATTTTTAGACATTTCAAGAACGTGGATTCCACTTTTGCCGCACCATTTTCCCGCTCTTGAATTGACGTCGGCCATTTTGTTATCATTTTATTTTAGTTTTCATCAACTATTTTTTATTATTATTATTATTTTTATTGTTATTATTTCTTATTTGTTCTTCATTTTTTTTCACTCAAGGCTCAATTAGTCAACTTCTTTCGACGCTTTTTGTTGCCGACAAGCACAAACCCGTTTGAACAACAAGCAACTTGAAAGAAATTCACGCAGACGTGTTTGCATGCCTAGCTGAGAATGTCTATCCGAGAGCGAACACATATACAAGCGAATACATACGCGTTCGTTTCATCTGTGTGGGTCGCTTTAATTAGATTAAATAAGCTGATTGCAGTTATTTGACAATTACAGTATATATAATTTAGCCATTCTGAACGACGTTTACCAGAGTTTCACCCATAAACAAATTTTCTTTAATCACATAGAAAAGTCAATTCAGTATTCATAATATTCATAGCATTACATTTAAAGTATGGCAGTATATTATTGCAAAAATGTCTATGTTATAAAAACAAAGATATTTGTGTTTAAATTTATTTGGTGTATTCGTTAAAAATATTATCAAAAGTTAGAAAGTAAAACAGCGAATATCTCCCGATCATTGGCCTCTCGATTTATTTTTGTTAATTTAATTTTTTTGAAAAAACAAATTTCTTGAGGTGTAGAATTATCATTATTCTGAATCTCTGTAATGGGGATTATTATTATTATTATTATTATTATTATTATTATTATTATTATTATTATTATTATTATTCAGAATTTCTGGCATGGAGACTTTTCATTATTCCAAATTTCTGGGATGTGGAGCTACCATTCTTCTGAATATCTGGAATGGGGGTTTATCATTATTCTGAATTACTGAGATGGGTAGTTATCCCTATTCTGAATTTCTGGGATGTAATTTATCATTATTCTGAATTTCTTGCATATAGAGTTGTCATTATTCTAAATTTCTGATATGTAGAGTTATTATTCTGAATTTCTGGGATCAGAAGTTATCTTTATTCTGAAATTCTGGGATGTAGTGTTATCATTATTCTGAATTTCTGGGGTGTAGATTGATTATTATTCTAAATTTCTGGGATGTAGAGTTATCATTATTCTGATTTTCTGGTATCGGGAGTTATCATTATTTTAAATTTCTGGGATGTAGAGTTATCATTATTTTGAATTTTCGGCATGTAGAGTTGTCATTTCTAATATTCTAAATTTCTGGGATTGTAAATTAACATTATTCTGAAATTCTGGTATGGAGCATTATTATTATTATGAATTTCTGGGATATAGAGTTATCATTATTCCTAATTTCTGGGATCGGGAGTTATCATTATGCTGAACTTCTGGGATGAGGCGTTATCATTCTTGTGAAATTCTGAGATATAGAGACATCATTATTCTGAAATTCTGGTATGTAGAGATATCATTATTCTCATTTTATGGGTTGGGTGTCATCATTCTTCTGAAATTCTGAGATATAGAGACATCATTATCCTGAAATTCTGGTGTGTAGAGATATCATTATTCTGATTTTCTGGGTTAGGTGTTATCATTCTTCTGAAATTCTGAGATATAGAGACATCATTATTCTGAAATTATGGTATGTAGAGATATCATTATTCTGATTTTCTGGGTTAGGTGTTATCATTCTTCTGAAATTCTGAGATATAGAGACATCATTATTCTGAAATTCTGGTATGTAGAGATATCATTAGTCTGGATTTCTGGGGTCGGTAGTTATCATTATTTACATTCGGTTTAATTTCTACATCTCTGTAGCTATCATTGCAATTTTATCGGTCTGCAGACTTCTTCAGATTAGATATCGGTTTTACAAAATAAGAACAAAATAACATATCCCTTGACATGAACAGGAAATACAAGAGCAATATGTACTTCTAAATTAAATAATGGTTTCAGAAAGAGTGAAAAGCTGATGCCGACAAGCCGAGCAGGTTACAAAGCGGTTCGTCGCGACCCCCTTTTCTAAATCACGATACAATAGCCTACGCGGCCGTGAACGGTCGCTGGGCCGAGGGAGAGACCTTATGGCCGTCCGAAACACGCGCAAGAATTTCGATTGATTTCGAGGCTTACACTGTCGCTCAGCATCGGAAACGGAAAAACTGATGGTAATACTCCCTTCCAAGATAGAATTTTGCGTCAACGCACAACATAGGAATATCAATCAAAGGCGGCATTCCCAGCTCCCCATGACACGGACTTTGGGCAAGAGTCTCTCTAGAGACCAATTTCTTGCAAACACCCCACAAGAGGGAAGCCAACCAGCGATCAAGTGCCTTCTTTCTGTTCTCGTAGAAAGGAAGTACAGCCAATCGAAAAAAGATGATCGGAAAGACGTAAGTGGCACACGCTTCAGCTTTACGCTTTACGGACAACCACCGTCGAAAGTCTGAACCGCCGCTTCGAGCTTTGACGGTACGTCAAACCCGTTCTTCTTCAGCTGGAGATCGTGCACGACACAGATTCCAAGAATGCGGACGGGTCCGTCTGTCCAACTAAAGAACCACCTTCCAGACACCTAACTGCAAACCGGATGACTTGTCGCGAATAATTTTGGCCCCCGTCACATTCTCGTACCGCTCAAGCGCTTTCTGTACTACATAAATGTCGCTACGGTACGACACGAAAATAGAAACATCGACACCCTAGCTCGACTTCCAAGGACGGGGATTCCGTGTAGGGCCGGACTGCACGCCCTGTCCCTTAGCTGGCGAAGGAGGTGCTCCAACGCTAAAGCGACAGCGGACAACGCTGACGAACCGACTGAGACCGTTTTCCGTTCACTTGTACCACAGCACTGGGGGAGAGAACAGCAGAAGTCGGGTTCGAATCCGGTGGCCTGCAGGACAACTACCAGGTACCGATGGTCGACCCTACTGAAAGCCTCGGACTGATCTAAATTGATCATCGTGGCTTCTTCGACGTCTTCTACAGCCTCTATGATCGTGCGGGCTAGATGCAGGTTGCTTTGAAATGTTCATCCCCTCACAGTATAAGTCTACTCGGGTCCCAACAATCTCAACGACAACTGACTGCAAAAGCTCCGTCAGGATCTTGGCCCAAATCTTTAACCCTGTGTTTAGCTGGGTTATTGGCCAATAGTCATGTAATTTCCGCCCAACACCCTTGCTGTTTTTCAACAGTGTGATCACATCCCTGGAGATCCGATCGGGGATGAACCCCTGCCGGAACCAGTTGTTGAACACCACTGTGAAAATCGGAACAAAGATGTGCGACAGCCTCAAATACAATTCGTAGGGCATACCATCAAGTCCCGGAGAACTGTCCCGCTGAACCTCTCCAATGCCAAGTGAACTTCGTCCTCTGTGATCTTATCCTCATAGATAGCCGCTTCAGTCGATGAAAATCAAAGAAAGTCAGCCAAATAACTGCAAAACTCGTCACCAGTGAGATCAGGTTCCTTGTTAAAACCGACTCTCGAAATACCGCCCAAAAGTATCACACATACCCTTGGTCGACCTCAGAGTATGCGCCTCCGAGGTATTTATCTCGTGAATGTGTCGATCGGATCTTCGAAGCAATTCTACTCCCATATTCACAGCTTCATTAGATATATTGTTTATCTTATGTCTGACCATGATAGCGTATGCTACCCTCACCCTCCAGAACCAGTCTAGCTTGTGCCATCTCTAGGGAATCCCCCCAACTACCGACCGAACAGAGTATTATCTAAAGCCAGACGTAGGCTATATGTGGGTGTGAAAACCCTAATCCTATCCTTAAGCCTCCCCATCACTTATTCCCAATAACCGCCCCCAATAATTCCTGTTGCACTAATCTAGTTAGATGTTGCTGGAAGTCCCGCTTGTCCAGTAAAGACAGATTGAACTACCAGTATCCAGCCATCCTAGACCTAGCGCCTAACACCATTCGGGCACAGACAAATCTATGGTTCAGCGGTGGAACGTGTGACAATGTAGCAAATCTTCGGCCCTTCTAATTAACACTCTATCCAGGTAGCTAGTTATCCGAGTAGATGGCCACTTAAGAGCCACATCCATATGTTCTGCTTCAGTGCATCGATCCAGAATCTATAGACAAGCCCAAACTCTCCGATCAGATCGACCAAGCAACGATCGCCTGATGACCTCCCATTAGCTCCCCCTGTCTATCTTGGGGTCGACATGTAGAAGGTCCACCCTTACATCCAGGAAACGTATTACTAACAAGGAAACTCTTCTGACCGTCTGGTCTTCATATGCTAAATAGACGAAAAAGTCAACAAGGGTACATTTAAATAGCAGCCTCAAGAAGGTCTCACGATCAACTTCGCAAACTTCCTCCCCTTTGGGAAAATGTCTTTCTTTCCTACCTTGGGAATTGTTGGTGGAGGGATAAGGTGAAGTCAGAGCACTAGAAGGGCTCCTCGTCTTATTTTGTAAGGCGTCCGGAACATTTCTTTTTGGCAAAACAGGAGCGGATTGGCCTTCTCCGCCCTACTCCGACCAGCTCTCCTCTCCTTTTTCATATATTTTAGATCCTCTTCCTCCTCCTTATCCCTCCGTCTTTTTCGTTGAGGATGTCGGTGGTGGTATCACCTCTACCTCTATGTAGAGGTCAAGTTGTGTCAACTCCTCCAATTGCTTCTCAGGCTACTACTGTGACTGCTGCTGCTGAGGGAGCTCCTGCTTCTGACACTGCTGCTGCTGAAACTCTTGTCGCTGCTAACTTTTCTGATGTTACTGCTTACGCTGCTCTTGTTGCCGCGGCTGTTTTCGTTGATGTAGCTGTTGCTGCGTTTCTTGCTATCATTGCTGCTGCTGCTGCTGATGATGATGATGATGCAACAGCTTTATCCGTTGTTGCTTCTATTGCTCCTTAGCCTGCTTCTAAATCGGCTTAGCAGCTCCCTGCAGCATTCTGCTGGTGAGACGGAGTTGCCACATTGGATTCCCTCCTCAACATCTCAGTCCCTACGCCAGGGCCCCTGGGGGCCTTATTTGGTTCTTCCACCCTGGGATGCTCCTTTGTTTATTGAACCTGTGGTGCCGGATTACTAGTCAGACTTATCTTTGCCAAATGTCCGGCGGTACCACAAGCCTAGCAGTGAGGGTGGCGGCCTTCAACGACGACAAAGATGTTTCGCCCGCCGCAGGTGATCATGTTGGGTATCTCATTAAACTTGTGTCGGGCCAATGCCACCAGGACTTCAAAATCACTGGTGGCAATGCCCAACTTACTCTTGATGAAGAAGAGCCCCTCTACGGTACAGCAATCCAAGAAGGAGGCCCCCAAATAGTCGTCCGTGATGTACATGGGCACCCCATGTAGAGTAATGCGGGTCTTCCGCGTGCCCATGTATTCTGCAGTTTCAGTGTTTTGGTGGTGAGGATACTTCCTGCCAATGCTTTTGCTTCTTCCTCGGTTCCCAGCAGGATGTCCCACATGGCAGTACATCTTCGGGCCAACACTTTTGCCCCAATATTAAAGGCCCTTGCTGATGTTGCCACCATGACCGAGGGCATCGGCGAAATTTCATTGCCAGAGAAGAAATACTTTTATTTACCTCTCAGGCCTTTGTAAAGTGCTGGCCTTTTGTTCGACCTATCTGCCACCCATGCTGTTGTTGATGGCTGGGTGGGCATTGGTTCATTTTGCTGGGAAGACTCGGGCATTGTGGTCCTAGCCTCACCACAGCACAAAAACACAAAAATATTCCAAGAAAAATAGATTGCACAAATTCACGCACTAAAACGAGTATGACACGTCAAAACTACAGTGATGAACTTAACAAAAAATAGCACTCACAATAACAAGGATTCAAACCGACATAAAACTTCTTCCAAAAAAAGAACAAAATCATATCCCAATGGGAGGTGATTACAAAAGTGCCCCCTCTCATAGTCAGAAAGTTGCAGAATGCATGCTGGGATAATATTCTTAGCCAATAAAATAGGACGGCTCGCGTTTTGACGTCCAGATCTGCCTAAACTTCTAGAGAGACATTCGCTTTGTCGACCTTTGCTTTTCTGTACAAACACCAACAGCTAGTTTGTGTATTTTTGCCTTCTTATCAGTTATTTGCTTTAATTATATTTTTTGTTTGCTTGCAAAATTGTTTATCTTTCTTCATTTTGACAACGAACAAAATTAATGAAGTTTGCAATGTATAGAAAATAAAATGCAAATTGCAAACTTCATTAATTTTGTTCGTTGTATTTATTTTTTCACATGGCTTCCATCTCATCACATTGGCATAGATACGAGTTGACAAATGCGGACATATGTAAGATCGTTTATAAAATAACTTTTTGCAACACATTTCGGTCTTCATCAAAATAAACAAACTATGGTTCTTTGATAATTAGCAAGCTTATTTAAATCGTAGTATTAGTGGTTTCCTTTTATGGAAACCTTCGGCATTCATTGAACTAACAGCCAGTTGAAATTTATTAAATGTTTTTTATTGCCTTTTGCTAGTGCATGATGTTCGAAGGAATATGGTACTTTCTAAGAATTACTGGCTTTATTAACCCAAAGACATTTCAACCATCGATCCAGGAAAGTGGTTGTATACAGCTGACAGTTTTGATATTTCTGAACGAATCTGGTGTCATGTATGACATCCGTAGGAAAGTCGTGATCTGACGAGGCTATTTAAGTAAAGGTCTCGAGTTTTAATACTCGTGCTTTAATTTTATAGCAGTTAGTCGTGTTGGATGAAACTAATCCTAGCGCAGTCTTTTCTGTGTTCAGTTTCCTTATTACAGATACTAAATATGTTATAACTCTTCGATACACCTAGGTATTTGATGTGTTTAATATTTAGTAATTCGATATTCCGAATTTTTATGATTGATTAAGGATAGGTGGCATCACTGCTTTCGTATAAACTACAGATCATAGTTTGTGTTTTAGAAAGGTTTATCTATTATTTAGAAGAGGATGTTAAACAATTTTTTTAATAGTTAAAGATAGTAACAAAATATTATTGAAAGCCTCTCGTTGCAGGTGGGATGTGATCAGAGCCCGTTGATTTGCAAACTGTAGCCGCAAACATTTTGATCTCGAGACAGGAGCATATATATCTCAAGGATCCATCCACATAATTGAATATGCAGATCACGTATTGCTTCTATTAAATCGTGACGAGTAGATGTAAAACACGCTGAGAGTATAAAACGCCAATGCGTTTTTGTCCGATTAGTAAACGCATATTGTTTGATCTACTCGACCAGCAGTGAATGAAGCGCGCTCTGTTAACAAACAGGCTACCACGTAAATTGACGTTAGCAAAAGGATAGGAATAATAACGAGTCCTGCACGAGTGGGAGAACAAGAAATAAAAAAAAATATTTGTTTTATACAAAACTCAAACAACATTTCTATCCCGCTCGCCTGTACAAAAGAGACTGCACTGCCAGATTACAGGAAACGCATCACGCGCGTGCCTAGTCACACCCGCATCTCACGTGAGCAGGTATCCGAAACGTATATGCTCACGCGCTGGCTCGTTGCTCGTGGCGCGGATGATGTTTGCGAAACTCATTTGTTAATTACTGCCAGATAGACACATCTTTTGTTTGCAACGCCGAAGCAATTAAGGATAATTGCTGAAAACTTGCTGACTTACTTAGGATCGGTCGCAATTATCATTAAGTCTAAGACGGCCTCGTATTGATCTGCCGATCAATTTTTGGTCGGATATCAGCAGTTTGCGCGTGGATGTCAGGAAGGACACAAAGCAGAAAACGCAGGAGAGAGAAAGTGAAAGTGAAAGTAGGAAAATAAAATAGCGAGGGAATGGCGAAGAGGAAGTGACAAGAATAAAGGAAATGAAAGTTGGAAAGCAAAGCATATGCGAGTACATGCACACATGTACCTGCATTCGTCTAATAGGATGCATGCCTCTGCGTCTACCCCAAAGTGTGAGAATGACGTGTCGATGGAGATTCTGTCGTGGAAAATGTCGGAAGTAGACGAAGAACAAAGGGAAGGAAACGGGAAGTGGAAAATTAAAGAATGGAAGTGTCTATTTAGTTCTCTTTTTTTTTCTTTTTTTTTATGCTGGTGTACGTTTCTGTAGAAATCGCGCATGTGTGTGAGAGAGAGAGTTTATGCGTGTTTGTGTGACTCTGTGTTCACAAAGAACTGAATAGATTTGCATTATGTGCTAGTGTCTGAGCTGAGGATATAGAATAAAGAATCGAGGGAAATAAATATATGTAAATATATGCATGATTTATATTGTAAATTTATAAATATATATGTATAAATTAACGCACACACACGCATATATATATTCAATTTCAACTGCATACACACACACACAGAGACACGCATATATATATATATATATATATATATATATATATATATATATATATATATATATATATATATCGAAATGAAATGAGAACGAATCAAATATAGATTCAAACGTTCACAACATTAATTTAAAAATAGGGCTCAATACAATAGTAGAGCAGTATTCTTTATTATAGGATATTACATTCAAACATATGTTCGAATGTAATATCACATAATAAAGAATATATATATATATATATATATATATATATATATATATATATAGGTTGGTGCAAGAATAATGACGTAATAATGTCGTTTTTTGACGTTAAAAATACGTCAAAAAACGACATTATTACGTCATTATTTTTGCACCAACCTAATATATATATATATATATATATATATATATATATATATAAGAAACACGCACGCGCACACTCAAGGTAAACAGATGTTTATATATATGTGTGTGTATATAAAAGTGAACATAGAAGTCAACACTTAAAAGCGACAGGTCATGCTAGATGCAATCGTCAGGCCACCTGACGATTGCATCTAGCATGAAACAGACTGTCGCCTCTAAGTGTTGACTTCTATGTTCACTTTTATATTTACACACGCTCTATATCTGATATTGAGCACTTTATCCCATAAATATAGCTCACCTTAAGACTATATTACTAAATATCATTATATATATATATATGTGTGTGTGTGTGTGTTATGATGTTCTGAAATGATTCTGAGAATCTGTTCAGAGGAAAAGACCCGGACTCTGGGAAGTTGCAGATATCAACTTGTATGGAAAGGTTCATATAACGTATTGCCGCGCATAAAAAGCATACACCAACGAAAAAATTATTCGGCGGATGTACCTCCACTGAATCAAAAATCTGGCTACGGTTCTTCTAGAGTGCATGTGAAATCAGAGAAAATATATAATTATATGTAGCCCGTACAACATCGAGCCATTAAGAATCATTTTTTTCTTTGCAGTGCCAACAAAATAGATCAACACCAATAGAGAATCATATGACTAAGAACTGTGCCTACAACATTCCCTGCAGCTGTGTCAGGAAAATGCAGAACGGAGATGACCTTTCTTGCAAAAGATTATTTGATATTAATAAAAATGCCTCTAAAACAAAACTTCTCTTTCTTAATCGTCTTACAGAATCTTTCTCGTCTTCCATTCAGCATGACTTATGCTAACCTCCAACCCACTGCACATACTCGTCCTAAGGTTTTCCACTGACGTGGAGTAGAAATATCAGATTGAATCAATTAATAAATCTGCTGTAAAAAAGATGGCTTCCTGTGTCTTGCTAGGCAATTTCTGTCATCAGAATCTAACTTTACACATCTATATGTCTACCATTTGTATTCGCATTCCATATTGCTATAACATCTGCTATGTATTTCGAGGTTCTTTATAAAATCCAAAGAAGAATTTGCAATGATATCGGTCCTGACCTGGCATCTCGAATTCAGTAACTTTACCCCCGCCGTAATATAGCTTCCCTGTGCATTTGCTATAAATATTTTCATGGCAATTTTTCTGACGAACTTTTCTCTTTGGTATCTCGGTCTTACGGATTTAAGCTCAGTACTAGATTGGCAGCTAGGTCTCATCATTTTACAGTTGAAATGTCTAGATGAAATGGAAACCCTATGCTCTGTGTCAAAAGTTTATTCTGTCGCAATTCTTGCTTGTAAAACTCTCTTCCGGTTTCTTGCCTTCCCGTCAACTTTGAATATGAAAAGTTTAAGCGCAAGGTCAATGGTTATCTACTTAATTTCTGTTCTATCATTGTTGAATTTTAGTAAGCGAAGTTTAAATGTGGCACAAGGTCGAAAGTAGAGGTCGGACTCACTACTCAGTAATAAGTGATAGAACAATATTTATATATCATTTTCCTGTACACATCTCTGCTGTGGATGTAAAATACGGAAAAATTGATAATCAAGAGTAAAAATTAAGGGTATAAGGGAGAAAGAAAACAAGGAATGAAGTAAGGAAGAAAAGATTATACTATATACAAATATAATTTTGTTTGTAAGAAAGCAAAAGGTAAGAGAACGTTATGTCGAAATAAGGAAGGAAGGAAGGAAGGAAGGAAGGAAGGAAGGAAGGAAGGAAACAAAGAAGGAAAAACAGAAGGAATGCATTGGGCCATGAAATGACGCATTTTTGGGGGGTTGGTTGTTGATCCGGTCGTCTAAAGAAATAACCTTCTTAGTATATAAGAAATATCTTGACTTATTCCTGACTCTTTTCCTTTGTTACTCATAAACTCAATAAAAATGATTACAATGAAACATTTGTAATTCTACCGTATGATTACAAACTGGGAAAAAGAACCATTTATGCATCGATTCATGGATGCGATGAGAAATGGATACTCTTTTACAACATTAAGAGAGTAGGCCAGTGGTTAGAGCAAGTGAATCATCAAAACAATACTAAAAGGCTCCACTACACCCTAAAAATTTAATAATTACTGTTAGGGGGTCTTTCAAAGGGGTTGTTCATTATTCATTCTTGTTTCAAGGGAAAACAATAACACAACCTCGTATTGTGGGATATTGAGTGTATGCACGAAAATTGCAAAAGAAATATCATGGACCAATTTTACTACACGGCAACACACAGCCACACCCTTCTCAATCCAAAGGCTGCATTACCTGAATTATAAAATTTTGCCTCATCTTCCATATTCACCTGATATCTCCCCTACTGATTATCACTTATTTAAGCATTTTGACCTTTTCATAATCAATAAAACATTCTCAAATAAGGAAAAGGTAATCGAAGCATTTGAATTGTTTATCACATCAAAGGATTTTTTTAAAAAGATGGGATCAAGAATTTAGATGTATTTTAGAGAACATTCATTCATCAACGTGGTACCTGTTTCAACTAAATAAATTAGTTATCTAACATTCCAGGAGCATTTTACTCATTTCCTATAATGTACGTCATTTCATGTAGGACAACCTAATGTCTTCCTATTAAAACAATTTTCAAGAAAAAGAAAAATGTTTTCTCAAGTCCAGTAACTGTTATTGATCTTTCTAGTATAGATGAGGAATGACTTCCGTATTCTGGACCGTCAACATCTCCATTGCGTTAATATATTTTTGTTGAATTATAAATGTTATCCATTTTAATTGTTGCCGTTGTTGAAAGTCCTCAAGTAATTTGGTTTCTGTTATTTGGAACGGTTCTTTGCGAATCTGTAGCACCAATCCATGAAGTTAAAAGGAGGATGGTCCTCACTAAGACCTACAGGCTTTACTAAATGCTCTAAATAACAGCAAGATGAAAAATCATACTGGAATTGTTAGTGTCCGTCGAGCAGGTGGCACAACATAAAGAAAAAAAAGTCATACCAATAATATTAGGAACAGGAGGAGAGAACAGTGTGACATCAAGGATGCTGATAAAGAGAGTAGGGATGTAAGAAGCCTTGTAACATCATGTCTAATGACAACCAATAACCAAGTAAATACTGGAAATAATACTAATAATAATAATAATAATAATAATAATAATACCATTCTTGCCAAAAAAAATAAATTGCCTTTACATCAAGTGATATCAATAAGATATCAATAAAATAGTGACTCACCTGTTATATAAGGTTTCGATTTGAGTTATTTCGGTTACTCACGATATCCTCCACCCAACAGGTAAATGATTTATAAGTTTTATTTAATCTTTTTCATACGAGAGATACTTCCAGGGCATAAAATATCATGGCTCTCCACAACTTCCTATCGCATGTGGTTTTAGCGGTTTCGGTTACTCACGATATCCTCTCACAAATAAATAATTCATAAGTTTTATTTAATCTTCCTCTATGTGCTGCGCCATTTATGGACATAAACGATCATGGTTCTCCACAACTTCCTATCTCGTGTAGTTTAAGTCGTTTCGGTTATCACGATACTCCCGCCACAAATAAATGATTCATAAGTTTTATTTGATCCTCTTCAGTGTGCCGCGTCCTTTCATGACTTAGGCGATCATGGGTCTCCACAACCTCCTTTCTCATGTGGCTTAAGTGGTTTCGGTTACTCTCGATATCCCCCAAACACAAATAAATGATTTTTGTTATTTAATTTTGTTCTATG
Source organism: Acanthosepion lycidas (assembly GCA_963932145.1). Classification (NCBI taxonomy): domain Eukaryota; kingdom Metazoa; phylum Mollusca; class Cephalopoda; order Sepiida; family Sepiidae; genus Acanthosepion; species Acanthosepion lycidas. The sequence continues at coordinate 76,349,235 of OZ010601.1, forward strand.
CGCCACGTCCTTTCAGGATATAGGCGGTCATAGCTCTCCTCAACTTCCTACTTCATGTAGCTTTTATTCATTTTCTATAAAGTGCGTCATTTCGTGTGTGACAACCTAATAGTGTTAAATAATCAACCGAAGATAAGAAACAAGTCAAGGAGGACATATGTAAGGAATAAAGAAAGGAACTGAGCAAGAAAATATGAATGCCAAAAGGAAGAAAGAAACCAATACAGGAAAAATATAATTTTATCATGTAAGTATTAGGTTGGTGCAAAAATAATGACGTAATAATGTCGTTTTTTGACGTATTTTTAACGTCAAAAAACGGCATTATTACGTCATTATTTTTGCACCAATCTAATACTTGCTTATGATTCACAAGCGTAGACGTTAAGGAAGCGAGCAAACAAGGAATGATGGAAACGACAAAAGAAACAAGATATGAAGTCAAGAAGAATTGGAAGAATGTATGAAGATATCAAAGGAAATAAGCAATCAGGGAAAGAAGGCATGAAAGAAAAAACGAAGAGCGGAATGAAAGAAAAAAGGAAATGATCAATCAATGAAGAAAATGAGCAATCAGAGAAAGAAAGAAAAAAGAAAGAAGTAAAAGAAGGAAGAGAAAAAGGAAGGAAGAGAGGAAGGAAAATGAATAATCTGGAAAGAAAGAAAGAAAGAAAGAAAGAAAGAAAGAAAGAAAGAAAGAAAGAAAGAAAGAAAGAAAGAAAGAAATGTGCAATTAGGGACGGAAGACAAAAAAGGAAGGAAGGAAATTAAGAAACAAGCAATTAAGGATGGATGGGAGGAAAAAGGGAAGAAAGAAAATGTGAAAGAAAATGAGCAATCGGAGAAAGAAGATAAAAAGAAAGAAAAAAAGAAAGAATTTAAGGAAGGAAGGAAAGAAAAAAAGAAAGAAAAAAGAAAGAAAAATGTAAGAAAGAAAGAAAAATGTCAGTAAGAAAGAAAAGAAGGAAAGAAAGAAGGGACGAAAAAAGAAAATGAGCAATCAGCGAAAGAGGGCAAAAAGGTAACAAGGAAGGAAGGAAGGAAGGAAGGAAGGAAGGAAGGAAGGAAGGAATGTAACAAACAAGTAATTAAGGATATATGGGCGGAAAAAGCGAAGAAAGGAAAAGATAAAAAAAAATGAAGAAGTAAGGGAGGCAAAAAGGAAGCAAGGAAGGAACAAACGGACAACGGAAAGATGAAACGAAGAAGAAAGACGGAAGGAAGAAAGAAGGAAGAAACAAAGAAAAACAAATGAGCAAGCAAGGAAAGACGTCAAAAAGAAAGAATAGAAAAAGAAAGAGAAAAAAATTATAATATTAGGTTGGTGCAAAAATAATGACGTAATAATGTCGTTTTTTGACGTCTTTTTTAAAGTCAAAAAACGACATTATTACGTCATTTTTGCACCAACCTAATACAATCGATGCAAGCAGCACCAAAGAGAACAAAAGGCAATAAGAAATTAAAGAAAGAAAGAAAGAAAGGAAAAGAAACAAGAATGGTAAAAAGGTATGAATCAAACAATTAAGGAAAACTAGGAGTCAGAGAGGAAGAGAGGAAGAAAGGAAATAAGAAAGAAAATAAACAATTAAGTAAAAATAGAAGGAAGGTAATAAATATTCAAGGAAAGACGGTGATTATTTATTAAAGAAGGAAGGATGATAGAAAGAATAGAAAACATGAATTAAAAATAAAAGCACCAATGAAGGAAAGAAGTGGGGTATTGTTCTGACTAAATGCAAATTGCCGCTGAAATAGTTCTGCCGGCCTGGCTGTCCTGTGAAAATTCTTCACCTTCCAAAATTAGTGGGGAATATGTTATGTAATCCTGGGACAAAATAATTCTGCCACGGAGAATATTCTTTGAAAATTAATAAGAGTTCTGTACTAAATAAGCACGGTGCAGGGGGGGGGGCGTTAAATTCAGGGAACAGCACTTGAATTTAGTATTAGGTTGGTGCAAAAATAATGACGTAATAATGTCGTTTTTTGACGTATTTTTTAACGTCAAAAAATGACATTATTACGTCATTATTTTTGCACCAACCTAATAAATAAGAGTATATACGGTTTGAACACACACTACCTTCTAAGCCTGTTGTCGCTTAATAGAAAGAAGCCTCGTGTACGCTTCTTTTTAACGTATAATTGGAGAAAGACTTGGAAATAAACATATCACTGGGAAGTATGTTTCAACGTTATATACATGTATAAATGTTTCATTTCCAAATACGACAAGTACATTGTTGTCGTGTTCATAATTGATGTTTTAAGAGTACAATTCTATAATATGTCTATTCTATAATTTGTTTTTTTTTTATAAGGGCTTCCCCAAACCTCCATACGAAACATATCCGTCTGAAATACGACTGTTTCGCTGTATCACAAGCTAGGATAGAAATATATATATATATATATATATATATATATATATATATATATATATATATATATATATATATATGTATGTATATATATATATATATATATATATGTATATATATATATATATATATATATATGTATATATATATATATATATATATATATATGTATATATATATATATATATATATATATATATATATGTATATATATATATATATATATATGTATATATATATATATATATATATATATATATATATATATATATGTATATATATATATATATATATATATATATATATATATATATATATATAATGTAACATTGCCCTCAATGCTAACTGTTAAATGTGATGTACAATAAATTTAATAAGAGATGCCTACTTCCCTCTTTTTTGTTTTACTATCTATCTGGACTGAGGCGTGTTTCGGCTAAGAGAGGTCAGGAATGGAATATGGGATCGCTTGACAACAGACAGAATGATTTCCCAAGAAATGGTAGCAAAGGAACTAGTGATTGCTTGGCAACAAACAGACTGACCTAAGATAATGAGTAAGGATTGGCATGCATCACCAAGTGGTATTTTGGTCTTATAATTTTAGTTTCTCAATGTCTACAATGACAACAGTTCGCGAGAAAAGTAGACACATCATATGATCGTAAGGGATGAGAAATACACACATAAAACGTATTTCATTCACTGTTGTGTAGGAAATAAAGAACTTTCGTCCCGGAGATCTTGAGTCTATTTGAATATTTAATGCGTAAAGGATAAAAAATTATTGTAGCCAAATAATTACAGAAAAAAACATCTTATTTTCATCTCGGAGACGATCCGATTAACCAAGGGGGAAACGAGACACAAACATTATTCAGGAATCATAGATTTTACATTGAGGAAAAAGAACAACCAGCTTTGTGAACAGTCCACATCAACTAACATTCAAAATCCAAATTCCCGAAACACAACGTTTGAATTGACCTCCAATATCAGTTAAGTGTTCTTTTATTAATTGCGTGTCTGTCACTCCATACTTTTTCATATTTTATTTTGTTATATAAAAATTTATTTCCAAGTGTCAATCTCGTTCTTCATCTTTTTTAACCTGCGTTTAATATCTCTAAATGTTGCGAATTCGTAACAATATATATATATATATATATAAAAGGGAACATAGAAGTCTACACTTA
>OZ010601.1:76355314-76430314 GCA_963932145.1 Acanthosepion lycidas
GCATGCTTGGCAATTTACTATAAATATGTATTTTTGGTAATTTTGCTATAAATAGACTCGTTTTTGTCTGAGTTTTGATATAAGACCTAAAAACAGTGAAGACTGTCAAACGGTTTCATCTGTTATAAAGGCCAAAATGCCTCACCCAAAACCGGATCCTTAATGAGACAATCCAACACCTGCTGATCAACCGGTTGATATCTATACTCACTATTTTTTTGTTGCTTTTTCTATAATGATACTCACCTTCTACAGGGCACTAGTGTCTCTTGACGTAGAGTGATAAACAGTAAGAGACACAGTTTGTGCGGATATGACAACCCCAGACTTGAACAGGTTAAGAGCGTAATGGTCGCGGAAGCATCCACTTGGGAGTCGATTTCACAAAAAAAGCAGTTTTCCTTCTCCCTGTGACCTCCTCCATGAAACAATGTTAAGATTACTTCCCTTCATGAAATAAAGCTAGTAAAAAGAAAATTGACCCTGGTTGATTCCGTCCGTAATGTATCGACGAGTGTCTGCAGTATTATCGCCAGAGACGACTAAAGAATGTAACTCGTTTAAAAATTTGCCAGGGAACTAACGACATGGTAAGGATAGACTAGCAAATGAGAAAGGGGTTATAGTACCTTCGAAGTGGTGTAATGGATAACAAGCTAGTCACGCTAGATCATAAGTAGTGCGTTCAATCCTCATTGGGTGCTCCGTACTTGCAGCCTTGTATCACTTCAAAGCTATGTTTAGTAAATTACTGGTTTCAATTCATTCACCGAAATGAAATATTTTAAAATTATTGGTTGAGATATGGGTGTGCGGTTGGTGTAATTGTTAGAAAATGAAATGCGAAAATCGGGAATCGTCCTAATCAATTTCAAATAAATAACTTTGGGAAGGATATGAATCCATAGCTCTTCTGCCTACCTCCATCTACGGATTTGATAGCAAGGTTGACTGAAATCTGTAGCCCTGGTTGTCAGCCAGTATAGAAGGAGAGCTCTATATTCAAAACCATATGTGCCCAAGCTCGGACACATCATTCAGTTAAGTTGCAAACGTTATACTCGCTTGAGCGACCATGTCTTTTTCGACTCATGGCTAACTAGGCAGAAGATTTTCTCGCAGTAGGTTGCCATTTTTTTCTTCCGTGGACTGGTCGCAAACAAAAGTTATAAAACCTAATTTGTCCTGGCATTTAACCCATAGCTGGGGGGAAGAAGTGATGGATTTATACCTTTCTCAAAGGTATTTGCGAATAAGTAAATGATACGAACTCGACTGGAATTCGAAATCGACTCCCCGATTTCTCATTCCTAACACACACACACACACACACATATATATATGAATTTCTGGTAATATTTTTTTTTAAATATATTGTTGGTAATTATTTTTTTAAAAAATGTGTTGTTGGTAATTTTTTTTCAAAAATGAATTGCTGGTAACATTTTTTTTTTTAAATGTTTTGTTGGTAATTTTTTTTTTTTAAAAATGTGTTATTGGTAATTTTTTTAAAAAATGAATTGCTGGTAATATTTTTTTTTTAAAGTATTGTTGGTATTTTTAAAAAAAATATATTGTTGGTAATTTTTTTTTTAAAATGTATTGTTGGTAATTTTTTGAAAAAAATGATTTGCTGGTAATATTTTTTTAAAAAATGTATTGTTGGTAATTTTTTTTAAAAAATGTATTGTTGGTAATTTTTTAAAAAAATGAATATACTGGTAAAATTTAAAAAAAAAATGTATTGTTGTTAATTTTTAAAAAATTGAATTGTTGGTAATATTTTTTTTTTTTAAATGTATTGTTGGTAATTTTAAAAAATTTATGGTTGGTAACTTTTTTAAAAAAAAGTATATAGTTGGTAATTTTTTTACAAAAAAAATGAATCGCTGGTAATATATTTTTTTAAAAATGTATTGTTGGTAATTTTTTTTAAAAATGAATTGCTGGTAATATTTTTTTTTTAAATGTATTGTTGGTATTTTTTAAAAAAATGTATTGTTGGTAATATTTTTGAAAGAATTGAATTGCTGGTAATATTTTTTTGAAAAAATGTATTGTTGGTAATTTTTTAAAAAAATATACTGTTGGTATTTTTTTTTTTAAATGTATTGTTGGTAATTTTTTTTTAAAAATGAATTGTTGGCAATATTATCATTATTCTAAAAATGTATTGTTGGTAATATTTTTTTTTTCTTCGAAGAAACAGCATGTGTCATAGAATACGAAGGCCATGGACAGAATTGTCACCGATTGGCCGGAATGTTTTGTGGGTGTGCTATTCTCACAGTGATGGATTGCATTTGAGTTTTGGATACAAGTACAAAACGACGCGAATTCCACATAACTCTAAAGCATCCATGCGACTCCCAAATCCAGGTTAGCGACCGGCTAAGACCATACACGTAGGTACGCTGAGCCAAAATTCGACATGCTCTATCTGCTTCTTAAAATCCAATCTGTTACCACTCTCTCCTAAGAAGACGAATGAAGAATAGAAATGGTCCTTTTTGTTGATACCATTTTATAAAATAACTTGTAGATCCAGACATGACACGAAATGCAACAGATGGGAAAGATTCTTCACCCAAACCTAGCCCAAAATTCATCACCATCCTACTAGAGAACAGCGATTCCTGTCCCCTAAAGATAAGGGTATTTCGGTGCGCCACTTGCTACCGAATGTGACACAAGGTCGAGTGGTTTTAATGTCAATACCGGACAAAAATTCCCCAAGCCCCCATCGACACTTCAGCATTCAAGCACCAAGCAATAAATACAACCCCCTACCCGACTAAGCAGAGGGCGCTTACTGGGGGAAGGCCACCTGGCTACTTGCTAAAGATGTTGATTGAGAAGAGTTCTTTTATATACCGTATCCTTTCAGGGTGTGGGTGACATGACTCTCAACAACTACCTGTTGAAAAGGCAGAATATGTATATAAAAAAAAATAGCAAAATTAAAGGAAGAAACTTATGACTGTACCCTTCTTCGCTAAATTGGGCACATCGGTGTCGAATAACGATGTGCAAGCTTTTTTTTTTTATTAGATCAGTTACAACTGTATGTTCAATCCTCACTATGTGTTGCACACATGCGACCTTGTGCCACACCTAAGCTATGATTAGAAAATCATTTTTGGGAACTTCGATCTGGTGTTATTGTTAGAAAGATTGTCTCGCGAAATCAATTTCGACTGAGTTGAGAGTTCGATACTCACTGGGTGCGCCAAACTTTCGGCCTTATGCCATCTTTAAGCTATGAAGAGCAAATCATTTTTTGGACAGTTCAACGTGAAGTGGTCGTTAACAAGCTTATCTCCCAAGATCAAATGTGACTGAGTAATGAGTTCGATCCTCACCGGGTGCTCCACGCTTGCGACCTTGTGCCACATTTAAGCTACGATTAGAAAATCATTTTTGGGAACTTCGACGCAGTGCAATGGGTTGAAAGCTTGTTTGGTTCGACCAATTTACAAGCGAGTAGCGAGTTCGATCCTCACTAGGCGCTCCGCACTTCAGGCCTCATGCCACGTCTAAACTACTCTTACAAAACCAAACCTCCATCGGTAAGCTAAAATGATTACACCATTCCGCACGCACGCACGCACGCACGCACATGTTCCATATTTCTTATTCATTTTTTAACTCTAACGATATAAGATAGAAGCGGAGGGGTCTATTTATGTCCCTTTATTATTCTTCAATATTTATTTTTTCTTTTGCTTTTTTTTTGTGGGGGGGGATATACTGATGGTAGTGCCGTAATTGTTACCGAACCGAATTCCCTCTTCTTGGACTGTCCCGTATACGCAATTAAATTTAGCATTGCGTTAGTCGAAGTGGATTGATAAATACGATTTATTAGTATTCTTATTCAGGAGTTGGGTAAGGGTGTGTGTTTTCTACTGATGAATTCGTTCTTACATCACATCTAAGCTACGCTTCGTAAGTTGCCATTAGTGTGGCGAGAAATTATTAATTTCAAGGTAAGCTCTTTAGAAGAACAATTTAAGACATTTACGGAACCATAAAAATATGATAAAAAAAAAAATGAATATCCTTCACCATAGGTAAACCGCTTCCGTTTTGGGGTTTAAGTTTCTCGCTGAATTTATTTATACGAATTTTCGTTTCCTTTTATGCTACTATGTCTGAAGAGTCTTCGCTTGCCGTTGATTACGCAGAGTTCTTCGGCACCAAGATTAACAGTAATTCCTCTGAAGTGATCGTACAAACTTGTGGAATTCACATCGTCATGGCCTGTATCGATATAAATGAGGAAATGATCAAACAGGAGCATAACTCTCCTAAAGCAGCTCTATGGATAGAGAAAGGCGACGTTCGCTACCAAGTCTGTGAGTTATCGCAAGGATGGCGACAGCAACCACTTAACTTGTTCTTCGAAAAGAAACTCCGCGTACGCTTCTCTGTGGTCGGCAACGCCTCCATCTATATCTACGGTTACCATTTAAAAAGTACCGAGGAAGACGATTGTCTTAGAGAGGAAGATGAAGATCATTCCTCCCCTGCTCCGAATAACAGTCCCCTGGGAAAATACTGTCACATCATTGATACGACCTGTTATACAATATCTGATGACGATGGTTCAAATCAGGATTCAGCATCGTCCTTTGTATCGTCTACTTCAAATTCAAGCTTTGGATATACGACTGAATCGACACCTCGATCGGCGTCGCTCGGCTCGTCAACATCTAATGAAAGTCCGGCGGGAAGTAAAAAAAAAGTTCTCTAGAAAGACTAGCAACACAATGAAAGACAAATGAATTCATTTTCTCTCTCTCTCTCTCTCTCTCATCAAACTACCTCTACTAGGAAAATTGGTTGGCGGGAAACGCACGTAACTATCGAATTCTTATTTTTGGCTGAAGTAATTCTTATTAGACGCCCGCCGGAGAGTTGTTTTAGTAAGCTCGTCTTTCACCCCTCCCTCCACAATTTTTATTAACGGCGTCTGTTCAAGTTTACTGAATCTTCCTTTTTTTTTTTTTTTTTTTTTTTTTCCCCCTTTAATTTTTAGGCTTCCAATCAGAATTGTAATAATTCCAATCTTCAAAATTTTTCAACGTGCTATTTCTGTCTGCGAATTTTTCACGGAAAGACTCAAAAGAAATCGTGCGGATTAAGTGGTCGCTTACGGCCAGTCTCGATGTCGTCGGAAATAATTTATTAAATAAATCAACAGAAAACCTGTAAAATTATCTGACCATTTTTTTTTTTCTTTCTTCCTGTTGTTCAACATTAAGAACCCAGTCAGTAAAATAATTTTTTTTTTTTCAGTTTATCTGTTTTGAAAAAACAGTTTTTATACTATTTGCTAGCATGGCAAGATGTTTTCCCCTTTCCCGATGGGAAAAAGTATATTAACTAATAATTAGTGTAATAGTTATTGCCCCCACCATTTTTTTTTTTTTTTTTTTTTTTTTTTTTTTTTGTGTGTGTGTGTGCGCGCTTAGATTTCATAAATGTTATGTACTATTAGTTTCAAATCTTTTCTTTAAATAAATAAAATAAGTAGTGTTTTGTTTGCTTTTTTTTTTTTTCTTTGTTATGAAACTATTTAATTCGCTTGTCTTTTATGCAAGCTTGTATATACGAAGAATAAAATATACCGTTCGTACCTTCATGCATTCTCACCGATTTTGCAAGACTCTCCTGTAACCAAGAAACCATTTAACTAGCACATCAAATTTACCGTATACGCTAGACTCGCGTATCATGCGACTTTTGAAGACTTAATTTTAAGCGGTCTGTGTCGGGGAATCATAGACGAGATATAGAATTAGCTTTGACAAAACTATATATCCATTTACTGTAGTCAAATTGGGTCTTTAAATGTCACATGATACGCGAGTATATACAGTAATTCAATTCTCTTCGGCGTTATTTTCTATTTAGCTTCAAATATTCATTACGTCCATAGAGAACATCTTATTTATCCAGAATTTGACATTTCATTGCTGAACATGGCTGCTGCAAAAATCTGTATAAGTTGGTACGTCGTGATTTTTATTTTACACGATGTTGATAAAATAATACTACGTCTTGTGTGTTTGTTTGTGTGTATATATATATATATATATATATATAACTCTCTAACAATATTAACTACGAACAATGTGCTAACCGTATTCAGAAATTAAAAACCTACACATAACGCATACACTCAATTAAGCTGAAAAATCGAAATATCCTTGATAATGGCTAAAGGTATAGCCGAAAGCGCTCGGAAATATAAAACATTTGGACTGTTCTTACACAACCTTTGTCCAGAAAAGAAAGCAGTTGTTTCAACACAAGAAAAATTGAATAAAAAGCTTAACCGCAGTACCTTGTCTGTCGTTTTTAATTAAACATGCATGCATATATATATATATATATATATATATATATAAATATAACTGTGATACACTAATAACTATTTATTAGCACCAGTGCTCAATGTACTATATAGAAGTTGAAAAGTACAGCACCCAGAGAGGATCAAACTCACTACTCAATCGTATTTGGACAAACTTGCTAACCACAATATTTATTTTATTTTTTATTTATTTTTTTTTTTTTTATTTTTTTTTTTTTTTTTTTTTTGAAAAAATGCAAAAAAATAAAAAATGCCACAAGGCCAAAAGTGGGGATGAATAAACTTAGCTTGCCTCAATCACTGACCCAAAGAAACTATACAATATTTCTTGCAGCAAAACACCACATTCTTGCTTACCAAATGATTTTCTAAGCGTTGCTTAGATTTCGAAAACGGCCAAAAGTCTGGGACACCAAGTGAGGATCAGAACTCACTACTCAGTCGTAATTTATCTGAGATAAACTTGTTAACCATTACACCACTTCGAAGTCCTCCTCAATTTATATATACCCCACTTCCCCAAAATAGATCTAAGTTTGCGTGGTGGCTATTTTTTTTGGGGGGGGGGATACGTAAGCGCGTTTTGATATTGGTGAACCGCATTGAAGTCCTAGCTTATACAAGGGCTTTTACCTTCGCGCAGTTTCCCTTAGGAAAGGCAATAGTCCATATCGTCTCTCTCCTGCTGATGGATCAATAGCAGCGGGAACCGTACCCTCTGGCTCTGAGTATTTAAGAAAATGAAACTCTTAATGCCAAAACAGTGCCGGAAACAACTGGAAAACACCCCGCTGTCTTTCCAGAGGAGGCATAAAAGTTTGAAGCAAAGGAAACCGGAAAATCTCGGTCCCTTCTCTTTGAATGGAAATGGCATTTAAAAAAAGAGAAGAAAAAACATCTCTTTGGATTCTTTAGTAGCAAAGGCGAAAATGAAATTACGAAACCTTTTACAGAAGATAACGAAGGAGAGCGTGAAGAAGGGACTAAGCATAAACTACAAGACAGAATGCATGGTCATCAGTAAAAAGATTTACAGGTCAGGGACACTAAAATCAAGCAGGTGCGGAAATTTAAATATCTGGGAATTGTTCTGACAAACGACGCTAAGATCTGATGATGTAGTGGGATGGCCAAACACTCATTCCAAAGGCTAGGCAGAGCATTACGAGACAGGACGATTTCGTTGTTAACAAAGAAAAGTACTGAACTGCTACGTGATATCTCTCCTCCTCTACGGATGGACGCTCTCCTCAAAGATGAAGAAAAGACACGAGGCAACGGAGTTATGGTTCTACAGAAATATTCTCAGGATACAATGGACCGAAGATGTGAGCAACGATGAGGTTTTGGAGAGGATGCAGACAAGGAGGAAGCTCATAGTTGACATCATGAAGTGGCAGCTGAAATTTCTCGGATAAGTAATGAGAAAGGAGAGCTTGGAGAATCTGATACTGACAGGGCGGACAGAGGGAAAGAGACAAGAGAAAGTAACGCGTGACATAGCTAGCGGGCTTAAGTAAGTGGATGATAGAATAGGGTTTGGGAGAAGTAGCAAAAGGAGAAAACATATTAAGAACTACAAGAGATAGGGGGAAGTGGAGAGCCATGTTCGCCTGCGGCCTGAAGGGACACGGCACATGAGAGAAGAAGTATATATCTGGAAAGTGTTTTAACAGAGGATCGAAAATGTGACGCCGAATTCCGAACGCGAATTAGAACAGGATCAAGAATGTCTTCCAAAATCTAAGCAACGTATTAAATAAACAGAAAATTTCATAAGAAACATAAGTTTATTAGCGATGTTTCTATGCTAGGCCTACTAAAGAATTGCCTGTAGGTTACCCGATACCTGAGTAAGGCCGAAGGATACACCATGGCCGGAAATAAACTCTAATAAAATATTAGGAGCAATTAAATTAGTGATTCTCAATTACGGAGCTGCAAGTACGAGGCACTTAGTGAGGGTCGAACTCATTACTCAAACGTAATTGATCTAGCAAGAAAAACTTGCTACCCTTTATACCGATTCGAAGTACTCACGAAGAGAAATGTTATCTTTCTATACATGTTGTGAGGTGAAGAAAAAGTATTTTGATATTATTACAAATGCTGAACCTTTGCGTGTGGGGGGGTGAACAGTAAGTTAGGAGTCAGAAAATTAGTTGGCTGTATTGCTATAGTGAGGTCGTTACAACGTCAAATATCGACCAGCTAAAATGCAACTAGTTTGCAATATTGGAATAACGTCCTATTTAAAGAAAGTTAAATGGGACTCCATAGCATACATGAAACTCTTTGAGATTTTGCTTCCGATGTCCTAGATTAGCCCCTAGTCATTTCCAGAAAATGAATCATCAGTTTGGCCAACTTACTCGGTGTATACTCTCCCCGTCCTTCTACGGGTCTCTATCGATAACATACATGAAATTCTGAACTGAACACTTTATTTAATCTATGGGGATAGACAGTTCTCTTTCCACTACCCGTATCTCGAGCTATCGCCTAGTTTTTGCGACATATTGCGTAGGGTTGGCTTATGGGCAACTGGACATTCTAATAACAACCACATCACGAATATGATTTTTAAAGACTCTGATTTACTATTTTATCCTAATATCCAGAATATATCAATGTAGAGGGTTACTGATTCAAATGAGTGATATGAATGTAAGAGACACTAGAAGAATATAAATATTAAGAATAATGGATAGCGATTGATCGACATGAGAACGTTAAAACTGAAGTGCTCAGGAAAGTATCTACACGGGAGTATTTTCCATCCAACTAACTAACAGATCGCAGATGTCAGCTTCCATTTCTTCAGCCATTATACATTAGCGACGTTTCACTTAAAATAAATTTTCAATGAAGGAAAAAAATAAACAAGTCTTTCAATTTTAACAATGAACGAATAAATAAAAATGAACGACTTATTGTAAAATCCCCCAAAGGTACAGTATTTCTTTTGTTGGCTACAACAGAGTCCCTCAACTCCCCTACGAAAAAAAACAAAAAAACTGACAAAATAAAACTCTTGTTTAAGCACATATTGTGCCTAAATAATTGTGTTTATTGTTCAAATTATACACTAGAGACGCGGGGTTTTATGTTTTGTTTTGTATTTTGACACCAAACATTTTATTTTTGCCCTGCAAAATAGTTTCTAACAGAAATTCTCGACTTAAGTTCCATAAACTTGGAAACTTCTGGTATAAATACTCATTATAATCAGTTCGGGAGTTAAGCCAATGCACAAAGGAATTGCAGTAAATTATGGGTTATTTATTGCGTCCATATGCCAAAAATGCGACACATTATCATCGGAGATGTTTTGACTTAAAGGCAAATCAGTGTGGTTTCTCATCTTTAGAACGGCTGCTCATTTACTAAGTATGTCCGTCTGCTCAGATTCATTTGTGTTTCGTCAACACATCAGAGCCAACCTATAATTAATACTTCACCTATGCTGAACGGACCTTAGTCAGAGTTCTAGTATGTGCCTCGCCAGGGATATACGGTTTTGAAATAAGAGTTCCCCTTCTCCTTTGCTGGCTGCCAGCCACGGCTAGAAAATATATGCTATTTAATCTCTAGCGGGGGAAAAGGTTTAAAGAGTGGATTCATACATTTCCCTAGGTTACATTTGGCAATATAACGATCTCGAGTGGAATTCGAACCCGGCCTGCTCAACAATTTCTCGTACCGAGCCCCTCACAATAACACCACCGGCACATCGTAGAATTTTGATGCAGGGCCCGTAAATGTCGTATTATTAGTCTACTAATGTACAAATAATTACTTATTCGTTCCATATTTTCTTTCTTTCACAAAAAAATAGTTACATTTAGATTTTTCAACATTGAGAAGTTACATTAAATGATATAAAAAAACTCCCCTCCACACACAAACACACACATATATATATATATATATATATATATATATATATATAAAAGAAAGAGGTTGTAGTGGTTCCAACGAGAGAAAAGTATGTATATTAAAAAGAAGAGAAGAGAGGTGCTGTAAACGTTTTTGGTTGTAATGTGGATTTATTTAGAAAAAAATATTATGCTTTGTTTTACATAATTTTACTACACGTGTTTCTGGTCTCGTGACCGTCTTCAGGTAAAAGCGGAGATTTCCACATATTATTAAAAATAATTCATTTTTTCTTTTGTTTTTCAATGTTAAATATTCTCGATATGAGACATTTTCTGTGTTTGTAATCCGAATTTCTTTCTTGAATTGGCAATGAAGAGTTCTGCGCGAAGGGTCATAAAACAATATATATATATATATATATATATATATATATATATATATATATATAAAGGGAAGATGTTATAGTAGTTCCAACGAGAGAAAAGTGTGTATATTAAAAAGAAGAGAGAAACATGTAGATTTTTTAAAAAATGCGTTATTTTCTATAATTTGGCTACACGGGTTTCCGGTCTCATGACCTTCATCAGGCAAAGTGTGGAGATTTCCACATATTATTGAAAACATTTAAATTTTTTCTTATGTTTTTCGATATTAAATATTAAATATGGGCTATTAACACATTAGAAAGAGAATGTCTCATATCGAGAATATTTAACACACACATACACACACACATATATATATATATATATATATATATATAGATAGATAGATAGATAGATAGATAGATAGATAGATACAGACAAGGTGATATGTATAAATGTAAAGAGAGGTTAAATTGTAGCGCAGTTACACACACACACACACACACACACACATATATATATATATATATATATATGTGTGTGTGTGTGTGTGTGTGTGTGTGTATTTAGGCAGCAATCCTTCTTTCATGCACATTTCATTGAATACGACAGACAAGGTGCTTTGATTTTGTTTTTTCTTTTCAGATGATAAAACTGTCCGCATGTTCTTTTTCTCCGAACGTGTAACTGTTAACAAGAAATATTTAATATATTCAACGTTGAAAATGTCTAAATGTATAGCCGAAACGACCTTGTGTCACAGTGTCACATCCAGACTTGGTGATGAAGCCGGATAAACATGCCTACTTCCTCCACTTACGTCTATTCTACAACCTTTGAGCAACTCTTAAGCTGATATTGGATTATATATATATATATATATATATATATATATATATATATATATATATATATATATATATATATATATATATATATAATAAAAAGGCTTAAACACTAATAGTACATGGTCATAATTTATGGAATCATAAATATGATCCAATTCATCAGACCTGCAAATTCTAAAAGAAAACAGAAAAAAAACAACTCCGTGAATAAAAAATAAAATTTAGTGAGAGTTTAAGTATGAGAGTGGGGGACGAATGTTAGAGCTATAGAGAGTGGTAACAGACCAGGCAAGAACAGGAGGAGAGCAGGAAGATCTAAAGATGAAGGTGGGGGATTAAAATTTAACAGAGAGAAGTTGTAAAGAGGGGAGTCAAAGACTGTTTAAGTGAGAGAAATATGAATGTTCTCGGATGTCTAATACATTAAAGATGTAACCGGAAATATATATATATATATATATATATATATATATATATATATATATATTCTGTTTTTACGTTACGTATACACTTTATTTAAGTAAACGATCTGTCTTTTAATTAAACAGTATTGAATTCATTTACCTGACTGAATGTTCGAGAAATATATATATATGTGTGTGTGTGTGTTGTGTGTGTGTGTGTGTGTATTTTGCCGTCCTGAATGTTCGATAAATTTCGTATAACATCTGCGTTTTCCGACTGGAATCGAACCTACAGAGAAGCGTCTTGTTAGCAAATTCCGAATTACTCTTTATAAACTCATAATCTTTGACGATTATTCTCGATCGATCATATCTGATCACCAAACGTATCTTAACGTAAACAATGACAACACATAATGAAATGAATTAACTCCAACAGAACGTTTACTTAAATCAATTGCGTCTTTAAAAATAAGGTATAAACAGAAGTATATTAAATAATTGTCTGACTTAATCCACTTCATTATATCTTGTAATTGTTTACCTTAAAATATGTTTCGTGAGTAGAAATGATCGATCGAAGAAATCTTCGAAGATTGTGTGTTTATAAACAGTAATTCGGAATTTGCTAACCAGACGCTTCTCTATAGCTGAATGGTACAGCATTCCAGAACAAATGACGTTTTCCGTATAGGTTTCCGTATATTCGATTCCTGTCTCATATATATATATATATATATATATATATATATATATATATGGTATAAAATGACAATTGGAAAAAATCTTAGATTTTGCCGACGCGTTTCGTCTTCCGACTTTTTCAGGTCGTCGGCAAAATCTAATATTTTTTTTCCAATTGTCATTTTATACCAATTTTGTCTTGTCCCCAGAATTCATCTGGGAATTTAACTATATATATATATATATATATATATATATATATATATATATATATTATGTTGGTGCAAGAATAATGACGTAATAATGTCGTTTTTGACGTATTTTTAACGTCAAAAAACGACATTATTACGTCATTATTTTTGTACCAACCTAATATATATATATATATATATATATATATATATATATATATATATATATATATATATATATATATATGAGAGAAAGAACAGATGGAGCAAAAATCCATAGTTTGTAGCATTTATTTTTTTTAAAGGGCTCAGTATAAAGTAGAACAAAATATTATAATGTTTTTATTATAATAAATTACAATAAAAACATTTCACGTCGCTAGTCCAGTTCTGCTTCATGACACTGCTCGGCCACATGTTACCCCGGGGACGCTTTAGAAGCTCACCGACTTGGGATACGAAACTTTGCCACATGCACCATATTACCCTGATCTCTCGCTCACTGACTACCACTTTTTTCAAGCACCTTGTCAATTTTTTAAGCCAAAAGACATTCCGTTGAAAGAAAGATACAAAACCTGTATTCAAGGATTTCATGGCATCTGGTTCTTTAGAGATTTATCGTAAAGGCATAAATGACTTTGTAACCCGATGGCAAATTTGTATGAGTTAGTTAAGTGCCATACGTGATACACGCTTGGGCGATCATGTATCATTCCATATATGACTGACGAGTCAGAAGATTTCTTCCACTGTAGGTTGCCATTTTTTTCTGCGGCAGAATGGTTTCCAACCAAGGCTAAAGAACCCAGTCTGCGCTGCTATTCAACTCATAACTTGGGGAGAAATAAATAGATTCATAGCCTTTACAAGGTTATTCCTGCGTAAGTGAATATAACAAAATTGACTGGGATTCGAACTCAGCTCTCCGAGTTCGCATTCTGAGCTGATATCCATTACTCCACAACGCACACAAATGTATAGATGTTCCTATTTTGACCGATTTTAACAGTTTAAATAGATTAATTAAGGAATAAAAGTTGAGACTAAAATCGGAGAGTAAAAAAGGTTGAGACGAAAATCGGTAAATATTAGGTTGGTGCAAAAATAATGTCGGTTTTTGACGTTAAAAATACGTCAAAAACCACCATTTGTTTTTGCAGCATCTTAATATAAATTTCCGTTTTTGTTGTTAACCTGCTCAAATCATGGCCTTGCACATGATGAACGTTCGGTAGCTTAAAGAAACCAATGAAGTTGTCCTTTAACAAAAAAAAAAAAGAAGAAAAGAAAGAAACGAAATATTCTTTTACTTATTTCCTCAATGGCACGTATTCAGCTACAATAGCTGAGTCTTTTTAATCACTACGATCTCTAAACTAGTATTCAAACAGGCACGTTCCTCCCGATTCGCGTGTCTCTATGACAGCTGTTTAAACGTGAGTTATCGCCCTTGTTGTTGCGTATTCTTCCACGTGGAGGACGTGACTTTCGCTTGTTTTCCTTTCTCTCTCCAATACAATTACCACAATGCCGATCAATGCGTCTGTGTGGCCATCACATTTCCACATCCACCCGACCATCACCCAACTACAAAAGTTACAAACATTACTACGTACACAAGAAAGCGAATAAATAAGCATCCGGCGTCGATCCTCCTTGGGTGACCCACAAACTTCTGATCGTGTTGAACGATGTTTTAATGAAGATCAATTCAGTTAACCATGAAAAAAGACTTCGATTTTCGCAAAGTACTTTGCTTTTGACAAACTTAGTTAAATTTTTTTTTTAAACATTAGCTGAATATTCCTCCCACGAACAGACAGAAGTATTATAGGTTGTAAATTTCCCTTCAGTCAATCATGGTCTATGCGTGATACACGCTTAGGAGATCTTGTATCTTTCGATACATGACTGACGAGGCAAAATTCTTCCCGCAGTAGGTTGCCATTTCTTTCAGCAATAGATTAGTTGCCATCCGAGGCTATAGAACCCGGTCTGTTCAGCTCTTTGCCTATAGCTGGTGGGGGGAGAAGAAGAGGATTCATACCTTTTCCAAGGGTATTATCACGTAAGTAAATTTCAGTCAATTATGTACCATGCGTGATACACGCTTAGGCGATCGTGTATCTCGATACATGACGGACGAGGCAGATTTCTTCCCGCAGAAGGTTGTCAATTCTTTCTGCGATAAATCAGTTGCCGTCCAAGGTTATAGACTCCGATTATTACCCATAGCTCGGGGAGAAGAAGAGGATTCATAGCTTTCCCAAGGGGATTAGCCGGTAAATGAATGTAACGGATTTGACTGGAATTCGAACTCTGCTCTCCAATTCCTCAATCTGAGCCGCTATCCATTACTACACCGTGTCTCCTTACCTCTATAAAATTTATGTATAAAAATATTTGAATAATTTTCTAATGTTGTTGTTAGAATAAGAAGCAGAGGAAAATAAAAAGGAAAAGAACTTCGTATTTCAACTATCTAAATAATTCCATACGGTTTTAAGAAATTTTAATTAACACTATTTACATTGTTCTGACTATTGTACTCATCTTTGTTGCCATATTTATCACAACGTTTCGGTCGTTTTTTGCCTTCTTCAGGTTGTTGAAATGGGGTAGACTGTTCTAGTTCCCTATGCCATGGATGTCAGTCATCATTTATCTCCTGTTAATTCCCCTCTCCAAGTTCTCCACTCTTAAC
Source organism: Acanthosepion lycidas (assembly GCA_963932145.1). Classification (NCBI taxonomy): domain Eukaryota; kingdom Metazoa; phylum Mollusca; class Cephalopoda; order Sepiida; family Sepiidae; genus Acanthosepion; species Acanthosepion lycidas. The sequence goes on from OZ010601.1 coordinate 76,370,778, forward strand.
CGGGTATCGAACTCACACGCTTTAGGTCCTGTCACTGGATCTAACTAACGCCTTTATCCACTGTGCCATGTGCCCTTGAGTATATCTGCGTATAAATTCTGGGTATTATAAACCTAATGTCTTCAGCAAACATTTTACCAGTGGTCATATTACAATTTTTGCTGTTATCTTTTCATGTTTTTTACCAGTGCTCATATTGCAATTTTCGTTTTTATTATTGCTTTTCTCTGGCACTCTTTATTACTGGTTCCGATATAGTATTTATCTCTATGCTTGGTCGGTTCAAGAGATTTTTGTGGCCTAGCATATGTGCTGATTCCTTAAGTTTACGAATTTTCCAATGATGTTCTTTGTCTATGATTTCAACCTGATAACACAGAGGACGGTGATCTCCCTTTTCTCTTCATATGTGGTCAGCCACGCTTGATTTTTCCACATCCCTTCGTGTTACAGCTTTCAGGGGTTCTTCAAGCCTTACCTTAAGGGGCGGCCTGCTTTCCCTTTATATTTCTTTCCGGGATACACGGGATGACGTACACACAGTCTTTAGGCATGTTCTCTTCTATGGGGACTCTTAATCAGGAGAGATATCTGCGAAGTGTCATCCAGCTTTTGAAGGTTGTCTTGATGTTATATGGACCGCAGATCTTTTGTATTTTGATTAAATAGATTATTTTTACTTATTTACATAATTGCGTAATTTATCCGGCTCCGTTAGACTAATTTGTAGTAATGTGGAATGGCAGATAACAAGAATGATTACTACGAAGGCTGCAGGAAATAATATGTTCAACGTTGGCGGGCTAAAATTATAGAATTCTATAACATTTTTGTATATTTTTTAAAATTATTTACCTCATGTCCTCTTCTTTAAAAAGCTATTTTAAAAAGATAATTATATTTGTTTTACGTTTTCCATTAAAAAAATAAATACATTGTTATTTTTGTAACTTACGAGTGAATGTTGAGAAGGCAGATATGAATTATTTTTATACAAGGACGATGCATCTAAAAAAAGTCTTTATCGATAGAAATATAGCGTATACTGGGTGTAGAAGCAAATTTGTCCAAATCGTCTAACATAATTATCAATCCCACAAAATGTTTAATATCTAAAAAAAAAAAAAAAACACACAAAACTAATTGAGTTTCTTTTTCCCAGGTTTTCAGATAAGACATTTAGCCATCTTGACACCATTTGTCGAAAAAATCACTGAAAAAAAAAACCTTTCAGTTATTCAGTTAAAAAGAGAATATGTTGAAATCGTTTTGTGTCAATGGTGAGATTAAAAAGATAATTCAGTCCTTTAGTAACTGTATCTATATTCATACTCTGGCTTCCATCTTCAAATTACATTTAAGAACCATCAAGAGAATGGTGAATGAGTTTAAAAATAAGGGAACAGTAGAGAGGAAAACTGGATCAGAAGGTCACAACAGGAAGAAGGATCATCATTTCAACTTAGATCTAAATATATTCTTATTTTCGAAGTAGAGTCCAATAGTGTTATAAAAACTTCGGATAATTCAAGTAAGATTACTTTAACCATTTCTATGATATAACATATATATATATATATATATATATATATATATATATATATATATAGCTTTAAAGTGTGCTACATTTATGGGATAATGTGCTCAATATCAGAGATAGAGCATATGTAAACATAAATATAAAGTGAACATTGAAGTCAACAGTCAGAGGCGACAGACTGTTTCATCTCTCTCTCTTTCTCTATCTATCTATCTATCTATATATATATATCTATATCTATATCTATATATATATATATATATTAGGTTGGTGCAAAAATAATGTCGTTTTCTTACATATGTTAATATGTGAGAAAACGACATTATTTTGCACCAACCTAATATATATATATATATATATATATATATATATATAAATTTGATTTGTCATAAAGATAAATAAATAACAGTTAAAATATTTATTAAAACATATTTATAAAATAGTTAAGCAAATTAAAAGTTATCGCGTACAAAGATTAGTGACCTCTTAAGTAATATCAGTCCTCTTGTATGTCAGTAAATGCTAAGCAATCTCCTCACAGATTAAAAGGAGCCTTTAGTTAGCAGAAATGTGGTTCAACAGAATAATACTCAAGATATCATGAACCAAACATGTGAGCAAAAATGGAAACAAAGAAGAGAAGTATAAACATCAGGAAGAGACAGTTGAAATTTATAGGGCATATATATAAGAAAAGAGGGGTTGGAAAATTTGATAGTCAGAAGACTGAATGATGAGAAGAGGAAACGTTTAACTCACTCAGTGATCTTGAGTAAATAACTAAAGCGACATCCGTGTGTCTCAATCACTTCCATTTAACTCAACTCTCCAGTGATTGGTTCACCACTTCTGTAGCCAGGTATTGATCTCACAACTCTTTGGGCCAAGTCATTGGATCACAACCAACGCTTTTATCCACTGGACCATGCGTCCTTGAGGACACCAGGATACGAAATTTAGGGACTTATAAAATTGATATTTCAGTAACCATTTTTTAGCAGGGAAAGGTCGTGAATACGGCAATAAAGATGAGAACACCAGCCCGAACGATGTAAATAATGTAAATAATGTAAATAATTACAATACGTCATCTCAGAAATATAGACAAATCCTGAAGAAGGCCGGAGCGTACAAAGACCGAAACGTTGTGAATATAGCAATAAAGATGAGGAGAATAGTCTGAACAATGTAAATAATGTAAATAATTACAATACATCATCTCAAAAATATAGACAGATGCTGAAGAAAGCCTGAGTATACAAAGACCGAAACGTCGTGAATATGCCAACAAAGATGAGGATAATGGTCGGAACAATCTAAATAATGTAAATAATTACAGTACCTCATCTCAGAAATATAGACAGATCCTGAAGAAGGACGGAACGTAGAAGGACCGAAACGTCGTGAATATGGCAATAAAGATGAGGACAACAGTCCGAAAAATGTAAATAATGTAAATAATTAAAATACCTCATCCCAGAAATATAAACAAATACTGACGAAGGCCGGAGCGTACAAAGACCGAAACGTCGTGAATATGGCAATAAAGATGAGGAGAATAGTCTAAATAATGTAAATAATGTAAATAATTACAATACCTTATCTCAGAAATATAGAAAAATCCTGACGAAGGCCGGAGCGTACAAAGACCGAAACGTCGTGAATATTGCAATAAAGATGAGGAGAATAGTCTAAATAATGTAAATAATGTAAATAATTACAATACCTTATCTCAGAAATATAGAAAAATCCTGACGAAGGCCGGAGCGTACAAAGACCGAAACGTCGTGAATATGGCAATAAAGATGAGGAGAATAGTCTGAAGAATGTAAATAATGTAAATAATTACAATACCTTATCTCAGAAATATAGAAAAATCCTGACGAAGGCCGGAGCGTACAAAGACCGAAACGTCGTGAATATGGCAATAAAGATGAGGAGAATAGTCTGAAGAATGTAAATAATGTAAATAATTACAATACCTTATCTCAGTAATATAGATAGATCCTAAAAAGTTCGGAGCGTACAAAGACCGAAACGTCGTGAATATGCCGATAACGATGAGGACAACAGTCCAAACAATGTAAATAATTAAACACCTCATCTCAGAAATATAGACAAATAAAATATTAAAGCTTACTGGGAAAAGGAGAAAAATGTTTAAAAAGGCAAGTCATAGAGGGAACAAGATAACCAAGGAAATTTCCAAAGATAAACTAAGCCGCTAAAAAAGTATAAAAAAAAATGTGGATCTGAAGATGTTAATCAAATAATGAAAGAAAAATTTTACATGACAAAAATCTATCTGGCAGTTTTAGACGGATTCCGCACAGAGAAGATTACAGAAATAATAAATAAAATCCACAACGATCTTCATATATAGTAAGACCTCAGTAGATTTATTTACATAATACTCATAAGAAGCCAGGTGAACTTCATCAGACAATCAGCCTAATGATCTATATAGCAAATCTTATTCAAATTCCGATGAATAGACCGCGCATCGGAATCAGACCGGAAATAGGACAAGAACAGTTCGGTTTCGTAAACGAGACCGGAACAAGAAACGCGATATTTCTGCTCAGAATTTTACCAGAGAGAGCGATACAAATACAGAAGTACCTGTGTTTTTAAGACTACACAAAGACATTCCAAAAGAACTATGTCAAAAATATGTTATGGAATTGCTAACCATCCATGACGTACTTTCGAATGATATTAGAATAATCAAGAATCTATGTTGGCAGCAAACCGCCTGCACACGGATAGAAAATGAATTCAGCAAATCTACAAAAATAGAAAATGGAGTAAGACAAGGATGTGTTTTTTTTTTCATTTTTTTTTTTTTGCAGGACTTATTCAACCTATGCAGTGAGGCGATTCTGAGAGAATTAGAAGTCCTACCAGGATTCATTATTGATGACGACAATCTTAAGAACATGAGTTATACAGATAACACGGTGTTGATGTCAGACACAGAGAAAAAACTGCCAAAGCTCCGAAAGATATATAAGGAGAAGTGCTATATACAGTACCTATGAACACTGATGGGTATGTCACAATCCTCATAAATACGTTGGACACTATTGTAAGTGGAGGATAATATACTATCTAAGTAGTCCACCCTCTAGCAGTGGTTTACCTACTTCACACCGCTGGCGAGTATTGTATTTTGTTGGTGTTATAAAGATTACCATTTCATTTCAACCTCCGTTTTGGTTCTTCCTCATTCAGTAACCCTTTCTAGGTTACAACAGTCTGTCTGTTCATATCTATCATATCTATCTATCTATCTATCATATCATATCTATCTATCTATCTATCTATCTATCTATCTGTTCATATCTATCTGTCGCGATCTGTTCATCTCTCTCTCTCTCTCTCTCTTTCTATCTATCTATCTATCTATCTGTCTGTCTGTCTGTCTGTCTGTTTGTCAGTCTGTTTATATCTATCTATCAATCTCTCTCTCTATTTCTCTGTCTGTCTGTTCATATATATCTGTCTGTGTTATATAAGTACATATGAACAGTAATGGGTGTGCCCCAATCCTCATAATTACGTCGGACACTATTGTAAGTGGGGGTAATATGCTGTCTAAATAGTCCACCACTAGCAGTGGTTTACCTACTTCATGACGCAAGCGAGTATTGTATTTTGTTGATGTTATAAAGATTACCATTTCATCTCCAACTACCATTTTGGTTATTTCTCATTCAGTAACCTTTTCTATGATACAACCAGAAGAAAGAAAGAAAAAATAAGAAAAAAAGACAGACAAAATAATAAAAAGAAAATTAAGTGAATGGGGAATGAAAAAGGAAGAGAAAAAGAAAAATGAAAAAAAAAAATGAAAATGAGTAACAATAAGAAAGGAAAACAAAAAATAATAAAAAAAACACGTTTAATGAAAAAGAATAAAGAAAAGAAAGTTAAAATAGAAGAATAAAGATAACTAAAATAATTGATTGAAAGGAAATTAGTTGAAGTAATTAAAAAAGAAAATTATTTAATAAAAGGAAAATAAAGAAAAATAATTATGAAAACAGAAGAAAAAAACTAAAATATAGTTTAGTGAAAAGAAAATTAAATGATATAAGAAAGAGAAAAGAAGAAAAACAGAAAAAGAAAATATTTTAATTGCGAGAAAATAATGCAAAGAAGCAAAAAAAACGAAGAAAAAGAAAATAATTTACTAAAAAGGAAATTAGTTCAAGGAAGAAAAAAGAAAAATAACTGGAAAAGAAAATATTTTAATAAAAGCAAAATAACGAATAAGAAGAAGGAAATTGAAGAAAAAGATATTGTTAATGAAAAAAGAATGTTTTAATAAAAGAATAAAGTTAGAAATACCGATTTATTAAGCATAATTTGCAAGTATATAGCTCCCAATAATGATTGAACTTCCGACTTAGTCGGAATTGATGAGGGGAGATAATATGGCTTTCGACATCGATGCGGCACAATTTCGATAGAAATAAGGTAAAAAAAATATTCGGATGAAATGCGAAAAAAGCAGAAAATAGAAAAAAAAACGTAGAAAAAGAACATTAAAATCAGAAAAAAGAAGAGAAGGAAAAACTTGAAAAATAGAAAAAAATTATTTAAATAAATCTTAAGAATATTCAAATAAATTGTGACAATGAAAGAAATAAATTAGAAATAAAATCGAAATAAAGAAGGAAAGAAAGAAAGAAAGAAAGAAAGAAAGAAAGAAAGAAAGAAAGAAAGAAAGAAAGAAATGATATGAGAAAAAAGATACTATGGACTTGATAAAGAAAGAACGAAAGAAAAAATAGATATAAGTAAAAATAAGATTGAAAGTATATAAGAAAGAAAAAAGAAAAAAGAAAGAAAGAAAAATCGCTAAGAGAAAAGTCGATAAAAAGATAAAGTAAATAATTAATGTGTTAATTGCAAGAAAGAAACATATAAGAAAAATAAAGATTGAATGGACATAAGAAAGTAACAAAGAAAGAATGAAAGCATGAAAGGAAGAATGAATTAAAAAAGAAAAGAAAGAAAGAAAGAATCGCTAAGAGAAAAAGTCGATAAAAAGATAAAGTAAATGCAATATAAAGAAATGAAAGAAAAAATGCAAGAAAAAGAATGAAGAATAAGTAAGGAATAAAAAAAAGATGGCGGGTAAATAAAAAAAGAAAGCTTAAAAGAAAGAAAGAAAGAAAGAAAGAAAGAGAAGGGAAAGAAAAAATTCATATAAATAGAGAGAAGAGATTTAAAAAAGGAAAACGAAAATAAACAATACTATTAAAATAAAAGTAGACGATAGAAAGAAAGATTAAAGAAAAAAGTAAAAAGATAAATTGTTTTCATAAATTGAGAGAAGAGAAAGAAGAATAAGGAGGGAAAAGAAAAGTGAGAATTGAATTTAGAAAGGAAAAGGAAAAGGAAAGAAATGATAACTATTAAAAGAAATGGAGACAAGAGGAGGAAAAAGGGAAAAATATTCACAAAAAAATGAGAGAAAAAAAGAGGAAAAAATTAAGAAAGCTATTCAAATAAAAGTATGGACAAAATTGAAAAAATATTCATAAACATCTCTGATAAAACAAAATACAAAAAACTATCCACTTTGCTGCGAAACATTCGTAAGTAAAATTGTATACAATTCCTAATCGGTACCACAACACTTCTGAATTTGTGCTGTCCTAATCTAATATTGAGAGAAAAGAATGAAATTGACAAAAGGAAAATAAAAATAAAAAGAGAAGTTTATTGGGACGAAGAAAAGAAAAAAAGAAAAATAAAGGAAAACAAAGAGAATGAAAAAAGAAAATGAAAAGCGAGGGAAGAAAATAAGTGGGAAGAAAAACAGAAAAACCAATCAAAAAATCAACAAAAATTCAATGAAAAAGAGATAGAAAAACAAGTAAAGAAAAAAAAATGAAAGAAAAGACGATAATAAGAAAAAATATAAATGCCATAAGAAAAAGGAAAAAGTGAAAATGAAAAGAAAAGAAAGGAAAAGAATTGTACGGGAATGAAAAGAAGGAAGAAGAAAACTTATTCGTTACATGAAAACAACAGGAAAATATAAAAATTAATGTTCTAAAGGCAAGAAAGAAAGAAAGAAAGAAAAATAAAGGTTCAATGAGAAATAAGAATATTGATATAAGAAAGAAAGAAATAATGGGAAAATGAATGAATTAAAAAGAAAAGAAAGAGAGAAAGAAAATAGATATAAGTAAGAAAGAAAAAAGAAAGAAAGAAATTATAAAAAAATAGTATGTAAAAATGAAATGGAAAATATAGAAGAGAAGCCAAATTATATAGATAGCAGGAAATTAAAAACGAAAGATTAAAGAAAGAAAGAAAGAAAGAAAGAAAGAAAGAAAGAAAGAAAGAAAGAAAGGAAGGAAGGAAGGAAGGAAGAAAGAAAGAAAGAAACGGCGGTGTGAAGAAAGAAAAAAACAAATAAACATGTGATGTAAAGAAAGAAAAAAAGGAAGGAAAGAAGGAGGGAAGGAGGGAAGGAAAGAAGGAAGGAAGGAAGAAATAAAGAAATAAGGAAGGAAGGAATGAAGTAAGGAAGAAATAAAGAAAGAAAGGAAGGAAGGAAGGAAGTAATGAAGTAAGGAGAAAGAAAGAAAGAAAGAAAGAAAGAAAGAAAGAAAAAAGAAAGAAAGGAAGGAAGGAATGAAGAAAAATCACTAAGAGAAAATTCGATAAAAAGATCAAGTAAATGAAATTAATTAATGTGCTAATGGCAAGAAAAAAAGAAAAATATAAGGAAAATGAAGATTGAATGGATAAAGAAAGAATTAAAAAAGAAAAGAAAGAAAAAGAGAAAGAAAATAGATATAAGAAAGAAAGAAAAAAGAAAGAAAGAAAAAGAAAGAAATTCTAAAAAAATTATGTATGTAAAAATGAAATGTAAAATATAGAAGAGAAGCAAAGGTAGCTGGAAATTAAAAACGAAAGAAAGAAAGAAAGAAAGAAAGAAAGAAACAGAGAAAAGTCGATAAAAAGATAAAGAAAATGAAATATAAAGAAATAAAGAAAAAAACAAGATTATTAAGAAGCGGTTGGCGATCAATTAAGAATATGAATAAAGAATAAGTAATGAATAAAAAATGAAGAAGAAAAGATGAAAAATGAAAAGTAAAATAAAAAGAAAAAAATAAACTAAAAAGTAGTTGGTAGTTTAATAAAATAAATGTGATGAATGCACACGCAAAAAATAAAAATAAAAATGGGAAAGAAATTTTGAGAATGAAAAGCAAGAAAGAATAAGAGAAGAATGAAAAAGGGAAGTAACGAAGAAATTGTGACTAATAATCTTTACATAATCAACAGAAGGTTGACGATGAAGACGAACATTGTTGCTTGCTTTTGTCCATTGTATTCGCGATTGCTTTGACGTCATGTTTTTGCAAATTTGTTCTTGCTTCTTCGTCCGTTGGCCTAGCCAACCTGCATACGTCACATGTTGTGCACGCAAAAGAGAAATGCCTTTTCCTTCACACGTTCGCTATTCACTGTTCTTAATTTGCTATATTGTTATGGCCGAAGTCAAACTGAGTCGACCATTTTCAGGGAAAGGGAGATCTTGAATTAAATGATTCCCGCCAAGTTATTCGCTCATTTTTCTGCACTGCTTTTATGGGCAGTCACGATAGCCTGCCGCAGATTTGAATATTGACATATACCCATAACTCTTGCTATCTATCTATCTATCTATCTATCTATCTATCTGTCTGTCTGTTTGTCTATCTATCTATCTAAATATGTTTCCTTAGTTGTGTTAAGATGTATCGTCGTTTATACTTATTTATATATGTGTCAATATTTCAATTTTTTAATACCTACTTCTGTATATCACTTTTCCTATCATTGATGAATCTATATCGATTCAGATTTATCTCAGATTTATCTGTCTACTTTCACTATCTATCTATCTATCTATATATATATATATATATATATATATATATATATATATATGTATGTATACAGATATATATATACATATATATATAAATATATATATATATATATATAATTATTTATTTAAAAATATGATTCCAACGCTACATAAGAGTTCACATGTTTCAAAACAACAGCCGAAAACTTCAATATATATATATATATATATATATATATATATATATATTGATTTACTAAGCGTCTAAGTCTGGTATAATTCTGTTACAAGGCCGTAAATACGGGGTACCCAGTTATGATTGAAGTCACTGCTTAGTCATAATTGACCTATCGAGACAAGATTTGTTACAGCATGTCAGAGTTTATATATATATATATATATATATATATATATATATAATTTAAAAGATAGAACCCCTTGAAGAATGGACAACTTCGAAGTCGGGAAAAACAATAAAACAAAATGGATGTTTAAGTAATCTAATATATATCTATATTTCTGAGATGAGGTGTTCCGGCCTCTTCTTTGTTGCCACGTTTATCACAACGTTTCGTCCGTTGTACTCTCCGGCCTTCTTCAAATGGCTGGAATGTCCTACTGAAACCCTTTACTTCGCTCGCTGGCGCAGACAGTTCTAGTTCTACGTGTTATATTATCAGTTTTCTCCTGTTAATTCATCTTTCTAAGTTCTCCACTGCTTTAACCCGGCATTGAAATCACAATCTAGCCGGATCTAACCAACGCCTTTATCCACCGTGCCATGTGTCCTTAAATACATCTAAGCCTGAATTTCTGGAACTTATAAACTTAATGTCTTCAGCAACCAGTTTTTTCCCAGTGCTCATATTACAATTTTTGCTGTTATCAATCATGTTTTTACCAGAACTCATATTGCAATTTATATATATATATATATATATATATATATATATATATATATATAGAGAGAGAGAGAGAGAGACAGACAGACAGACAGACAGACAGACAGCCTCTTTCGCTTTACTTCCCTCTCCCTCTTCTTTCGTCTTCCTTTTTCTTTTCTCTCTTCTACCCTCCCATTTAAATATATATCTTCCGTTAAGGTAACCGTTTAATATCAGGTTGGTGCAAAAATAATGCCGTTTTCTCACATATGTGAGAAAACGACATTATTTTTGCACCAACCTAATAGGTCATGGTTTGGTAACTCTTCCTCACCCAATACTAAGTATGATTGAGCGAGATATTAAATTAAGCCCTCCCTAAACTATACCATGTCTCTCAAACTACTCCTATCACACTATCTGTTAAATTACAAAAACTTACACTACCCTTCAATTTTCATTTCATTTCATTTTTGGAAGTGCTATCTGATGATCCGGAGTACTTTAAAAGGGCTCTGGTGAAATAAATTATTATAATGGAACCTTAAAGTGGTCTGTTTTTCTTTAATTTTGCATTTCCCATAAATTATTTTACTTAAGTTTGTCCTATGAGAAAAACTAGACCTCGGTGTACTCACTGCAACCAATTTCTCAAAGCCAAACATATCCTGATAGAATGTAAGAAGCACAAAAGAAATACGTAGCAACTATTACCAAGCTCAAAATCTTAACATGCTTTTAAAAAATGTATCTACTGACCAAATAATTGGAAATTTGAAGAAAATAAAATACTTACAACTTCTATAGAAAATAGAACAAAGCATGTTGAACCATACAATTTATGTTTTAAAATACTTCTAAACTATATAACTAGTGATATTTTGAAAACAATTTTAAAAACTAACAACCACTTGAAATATTCTAAAATACACCTGAATAAAAATCCAGTTTCAGCATTAAATAATCCGCAGAGGATGATATGCTGGTAAAACAAATCAACAATCCATCTATTCATCAGATGAGAAAAAAATGACTGAATAATGACGCCCTGAATTTATATTAATGGAACATAATAATGATCTCATAAATATCTATTCTTTCCGTAACAGCAAAATAAAATTCTGGAATGATTATCTGATTCTAGCACTGATAATTTGTAACCCTCAATACTTATATGAAGCGGAGAAAAAGCATTGAAATACTTGTAAGCTCCTTCAATACCCTGATTATTTCATATCAACACGAAACTGAAGGTTCGCAATATATAGAAAATACAGACGAAGGAGCTATTTTGGCGAACCCTTTAAATTAAAATATATTATTCTCCCTACTAACTCACAAATACAAGAGAAAATAATTTATCTAATCTACCTCTGATTTAAGTAATACAAATTAAAATAATAAGCTAAAACGTGAAGAAGGAACGTAATGTAATACTGCCACATGTAATACATAAGAGAAACAACAAATTTAAATAAATGATTATATAAACACAAATGGGGATATTTTACAAAAGAAAACGCTTCAGTCATTACCTGTTCACTGTAGTAAGCCTGGTCATAAACTCGTTTTAAAACAAGGTTACTTTAATTAAAAGGAGAAGCAACTTAAGACGAAAATCTATAGCACGTGCTTTAAACGTGTTTTTTTTAAAATGTAACTACTGGCCAAATAATTGGAAATCTGAAGAAATGAAAATACTTTCAACTTCTATAGAAAATAGAGCAAGCATGTTGAATCATAAAATTTATGTTTTGAAATACTTCTAAACTATATTACTTGTGATATTTTGAAAACAATTTTAAAACCTCACAATCACTTGAAATGATCTAAAATATTCCTGAATAAAAATCCAGTTTCAGCATTAAATAATTCACAGAGGTTGATATGCTGGTAAAACAAATCAAGAATCCATCTATCCATCCTATGAGAAAAAAACTACAATGATCGAATAGTTACATCATGATTTTACATTAATGAAATATCGATCGAAATAAATGATAAACGATTTTGTACAAATCTAATACAAAATATTATAGTCAATTCAGCTTAACGTTGAGACGTTATAAAAGAAAAGCCTGCTGCCATATCACGTTGAATCACCGGTTTGCGTAAGATCAGTGAATTTAAGTCAGGTCAGTACCTTGATTGGTGACCACTTGGGAATACCAGGATAGTACCTTGATCGGTGACCTCTTGGAAATACCATGTTAGTAATTTGATCGGTGACCTCTTGGGAATCCCAGGTCAGTAACTTGATCGGTGACCTCTTGGGAATACCAGGTCAGTACCTTGATCGGTGACCTCTTGGGAATACCATGTTAGTAACTTGATCGGTGACCTCTTGGGAATACCAGGTCAGTAACTTGATCGGTGACGTCTTGAGAATACCAGGTCAGTAACATGATCGGTGACCTCTTGAGAATACCAGTTCAGTACCTTGATTGGTGACCTCTAGGGAATACCAGGTTAGTACCTGATCTGTGACCGCCTGGGAATACCAGGACAGTACCTTGATCTGTTACCTCTTGGGAATAGCAGGTCAGTAATTTGATCGGTTACCTCTTGGGAATACCAGGTCAGTATCTTGATCGGTGAACTCTTGGGAATACCAGGTCAGTACCTTGATCGGTGACCGCTTGGGAATACCAGGTCAGCTTAAATGTGAGGGTGGTTTAATGGATAACGTTTCGAAAATCGTTAATTGGAGAATCGAGTTCCAATTATCGTTGCGTTCGTTAGATCCCCTTATGCGCAATTGCTTTTGGGAAAAGATATGAATTTACCTTTCCTCTTGCTAGCCTTGGGTTATTTCGTAAGGCTTTTATCACTCATCCATGTTTATTGCGACAAAACATTCTTACAATTTAAAATATTTCCTGACCTAAATAAACTGCAAAATGTTGATAAGGCGTAAAATATAAATCAATCTATTCATCAATAAAAGAAGGTTAACCAAAGAATCACATAACGACTGAAAAGTGACGACTCTAATTTATATTAATAAAATATCTAGCAAAATAAAGAAAGAACAGTTTTTGCATCAATCTTATATAATATTATAAGCAATTCAGGTTAATGCTGTCCTGTCATGAAAGAAGTTTTATGAAAAATAATATAATGAACGAATAAGGATGCCCTTAATTGTGCTAAATAATTAGAATTGTTATTTGAAACAAACAATTCTGTTGAAAATTGCCGTATAATTAAATAATTCTAAGAGTAATATCATGTGTTTATAATTATGTTATGAATTCATATGATTTGAAGATGTTGCTATATAAATGCTGTAAACTTTTACATCGACCTCATACACTGCCATGAAAAAAGAATTAAAGTAGAAAAAATCTCTTGCACTCATGAAAACATGGAGACGAAAACTAAAAGCATGAAACATGAGGGTCGTGAAATGAGTTACTTCCCTTTGCCACCCGAGGTCTTATTTAGTGATGGTGCAAAAATAATATCGTTTTTTGACTTTAAAAAATACGTCAAAAAACCACATTATTTTTGCACCAAACTAATAGTATCGATATGTCTCATCATTCTACATTTAAAATGGTTAAATATAACCGTAAGTTCTACGAGAACAGTTTCTTCTCTCGGAACTTTCGCTTGTGTAACTCTCTTCCGGCTTGTGGCTTTCCAATTACTCTGACCTTTCACACTCAGTAGGCCCTTAGTAGATATACTTTCGGAGAAATAATAGAATAAAATTTCATTGTTATGAATTTTAAGTCAACCAACGAAGCTAGTAAATGATTGGTGCTAACTAAATCTCTGATATGCGGAGTGGGCTAATTTCAAACTCAACAGACATTAACGGCTTTAATAATAATGAAAAAATACAATTTTTTTACGAGGCCTGTCGTAGAGCATCAGGCTACGCCGACTGCGCCAATGCAGACGGGTAAACACCCCCACCACTAATGCGTCCTATGTACGACAATAAACTACATCAGGTAGTAAGGCCTCTGATTGGGAGGTTTTGAGGAGCGTGAAACCACCTCATAATTGCTGTTGTACCCATGTCCGCCCTGACCTGGGGTGGTAATACCTGTTAGGGTCCCAGCCATGGACAAATAGATAACCCCCAAACTGGGTCAGAAACATTATAAAAGTATAAAAATTGATTTTTGTAGTAAAAATTGCTAGCAATACATCTTTGAAAAAAATATTGGCAGCAATATATTTTTGAAAAAAATTATTAGCAGCAATACATGTGACTCTCGGAAAAAATATTTTTACTAAAAATGAAACCTGATTTACAAACTGATTTCTTACAAAGGAGGCATATTAAATTCATACGGACCTATCCTAAAATCCTTGTTGACTTAAATGACCCATTGTGGTTGATTTGCCGTAAAACAAAATAAACCTATGCCTTGAATTTCAACAGGAAGATGCAAGCCTACTAAAGAGACATTAATAACAGTTTTTTCTTTAAATCAGACCTGAATACACCTACCTAGTACGCGAAAGCGAAATACGTAGTGTTTCCTATTTCATTTCTTCGCGCATGCACACCCTCTCTCTCTCACCCCCCACAAATACACATACAAACTCACACGCAAACATACATATATATGTGTGTGCGTGTGTTCGCGCTTATGCGCGAGCGTGTGTGTGTGAGAGAGAATTATAATTAATGAGATTCAAACAATTTACCTCATACAGATGATCATTTCGTCCATGGGAAATTAGTTTTTCCCTGGACTTATCAATGTAAACATATTTACTAATAAAATTCCACATTTCTTCAAAGGAAATCTGAGAGGCAAATGAAGGAAAGAAGAAAAAAAGAAAAAAGGAGAGGGAGGAAAAATTGGTCTATAATAGAGTTATAGGGAGTTATATAGAGGGTTGAAGGACCTTATGTGGTTGTGGGGGGGTCGGGTAGAGATAAACGCGACGGTTAAAAATCGATACTGACATAAATGTAACCTGTCAACACCTGTGCAAGGAAGAACAATATATATATATATATATATATATATATATATATATATATATATATATATGAAAATTTCTCCGATTTAACCAGTAGAAAAGAAAATATTTATGGATAAAAATGACAATAGAAAAACTGATAATTGCTGACGCGTTTCGTCCAATGTGGGCTTTATCAAAGCAAAGTACAAAAAAAATAAATTTTTCCTATTGTCATTTTTATTCATATATATATATATATATTGTGTAGTGATGTATAATGTTTTTATTTTAATCTATTATAATAAATATATTTGAATATTTTATATATATATATATATATATATATATATATATATTACGAAATGGACAGAGTCCGACAATTTATTTATCAAAGACATTTTTTTATGTTTAACGTTCTTTTTATAGATACAAGTATTTAAACAGAGCATTTACTTAAATACTTGTATCTATAAAAAGAACGTTAAACATAAAAAAATGTCTTTAATAAATAAATAAATATATATATATATATATATATATATATATATATATATATATATATATATATATATATATATATATATATACTTCGTAAAAACGGCTAATAAGGTACGGCGTTTAGTTTCCTTGGTAGCTGCCGAGTCCTGTACCAAAAGGATGAAATCAAAATAGCGGAATTGGCTGATTTCCTAATTTCCTATATTTAAATGCACTCCATGTCAGACTTTTATCTTTTTTATATGTGTATTGAGCACTTTTTTAGTACTACTGTTTCTTATCAGTGACATCTTTATTATATATATATATATATATATATATATATATATATATATATATATATATATATATATATATATATGCACATTTCATTGAATCCGACAGACAAGGTGATTTTATTTAGTTTTTCACCCAATTTCTCATGCGATCTAATAATTTTTCTTTTCAGATGAAAAATTATATAAAAACTGTCCGAATGTTCTTTTTTATCCGACCGCTTTCGCATATACATTTAGCCATTTTCAAGGATTAAATATTTTAACTGTTAAATAAGTAATAGATTGTTGTATGTTTTATAAAATGTTTTCATTTTTCAAAACACGGTCAATATGTTGTGTCCATGTTCAAAGTTAATATTAAGTGTTGTTTTTTTTTATTAATAAGGCTTCCATTACTTTTAGCCTTTTTTTTATGATGCTATTATATTTGTGTTGTCAACAAATATGTTACGAATAGTGTCCAGTAGGTCTCCATGAATATTTAAATGTGATCTATGGTCAGAAAGGTGTAGAGTGAGTCTGCGTGTCAAACATGCTGTAGTATGGCCTATATAATATTAACTTTGAACATGGACACAATGTATTGACCGTGTTTTGAAAAATGACAATATATTATAAAGCATACATACAACAAACTATTTTTTATTTAACAGATAAAAAGAACGTTCGGACAGTTTTTATATAATTTGTCACCTGAAAAGAAAAACTCATCATCGCATGATAAATCGTATAAAAAACTAAATAAAATCACCTTGTCTGTCGTATTCAATGAAATGAAATGTGCATGAAAGAAGGATTGCTGCCTAAATACACACACACACACACACACACACACACATATATATATATATATATACACACATACAGATAGATAGATAGATAGATAGATAGATAGATAGATAGATAGATAGATAGATAGATAGATAGATTGATTGATTGATTGATTGATTGATTGTATGGTTAAAAGGAATTTTTTTACTGGACATATTGAAGGAAATATAGGTAGAGTGAAACGGCAAAAAGTGCTACATTGCATATTCACATAAACTGTGTTTTTTACTCTGTGACACTCTACCTCGAATAGCTCTTGTGTCATTCAAAGCGAAAACCATTTAAAGGAAACCTTTATGTAAACAGATGACAGAACAACGATATGGAGGGATCCTAGGGATCAAACTTCGTTTGGAAATACAAACAACAGAAAAGTATGGATAACTATCGTCGCCCACGTCTTGAAAGAATACGACATAGAAAAAAACAAAGAGCGGTAATCAAATGCAAACTGTTTCAGAGAATATTTGAACTGGCTTTGTCAAGTTTCCTTTTCGTGATGATTACCATTTTGCCAGTCCGTATCAGCTCAACATCGGAATAATAATAATAATAATAATAATAACAACAACAACAAAAACAACAACAATTGTTAACAGTGCCAATGCCATTAAAGTTTTTGTTGCATTGCGTTGCCGTTATAAATACGAATGACTTTCAAATCAGATGTAATATAAATTGAAACATTAACAATAGAATGACACTGGAGACAGCAATTTCGATATAAAAAATGAATGGACTTTATATTCACTGTTATAATATGAACAATATGGAGAAGAAGAAGAAGAAGAAGAAGAAGAAGAAGAAGAAGAAGAAGAAGAAGAAGAAGAAGGAGGAGGAGAAGAAGAAGAAGAAGAAGAAGAAGCGGCAACAAAATCAACATGTAAAAAATATTGAAATTAATAACAGCTAGAGACGACATAACAACAATGGTGACAAAAGCTGCGACCACCTCGTTTCTACATTGAAAGGCGCTATGGATATACAAAACTCAATCAGTGTTTCTGTATTTTTCGTCAGACAATGCGCTCATCAATAATAAAATTCATTCATAACTTATTTTGCAACTGTTTTTCTTCCTTCATTCCTTCATTATTTTTTTCAATAATGAATTAAGCAAGTACACAAATATAGAAAAGGTTACAAGACAAGCGTGTGTCTTCCCCATCAGATTGATTCCACCTTTACAGCGTGGCGTTCTTACGAGAACTAGAAGTCCTATCGGGTTTTATTATCGACTAGCTTAAAAGCCACCTTAAAAACTGCGTTTAAGCTAGCTCCTGGGTAGGGCACTTGATTGGGCCTTCATCACAATAGGTAGAGAGGAGTAGATGCGATAGGCAACAAGAAACTGCAGAAGAAATGAAAACTGATTGCTGCATTTAAGCATTGCATTAATATTTTAAAGCTTACCTTTTAAAAGTTCAACAATAATTCTTCTGCCGCCACTTAATTTAAAGACAAGTTGATGTACGTAGGTCCTTATTTTCGGTACAAAAATTATTTTTATTTCATGGGTGACTTTCGGCGGATTTCGCAATTAATTAAGATAATTCCCAAATTAATTTACAAGTTATAAAAATTGTTATCGTACAAAAATATCGCTTAAAAGAATCGCATTAATGATATTTCAGAATTGCGCCTCAGGCCCAGAACGTTTTTAATTTTCGTCCCGGAGTCGGCCTGATCCCAAAATGGTTTGATATTTTGGGATAATTTTTCTAGTAGTAATGTTGAAAACACAGACAATTTTATTTTGATACACTGTAATATGAGAACAGAAATTTTTATTCATTTGAACATGACCTAGCGAAAATTAGGAAGTTGTGTCCCTTTAATTGTTTTTATCAGTTGAGACCAATTTGGCGAAATTCGAAAACAATCGCAGTAATGAAAACTTGGGAATTAGTTGTTTTATCTAATCAGTAAATTTACCAAAGTTCATATTTTTATTTTAAAAAATATGAACTTTGTTAAATTTAATTGATTACCTAAGAGAACTAATTCTGAAATCTGAAAAAGTTAATCACAATTGGATAGACAAAATATTTCGATATTATTCAACCAAACATGTTTGAAAGAATTCCTCTTATCGAAATACACCTTATTTAATACAATATATATATATATATATATATATATATATTGTTGTGGATTCCGGAATGAAATCCGGTACTAATAAATAACAAACGCCAAGAAGTAATATAGGAAAATAAATGTATTAATGTAATAAGACAAACTGGTAAAGCAAGTTAGTAGTTCCAGGAATTCGGGTTAGTAGCAAAATAAATATATATATATATATATATATATATATATATATATATATATATATATATATATATATATATATATATATATATATATAGACTTTGGTATCGACGTATCACTGTATGACTTCTTACTGGTCCTACGTGCTTGCTTATTGTGGTTCGTGCTCGTTCGTCGTTCTTCTCTCAGGTATTCACTAGCATTAGTATATGTATACCCTGGGTGAGTCCATTTCTGTAAAAAAGAGGAGAACCCCTCTCTCTCTCTATATATATATATATATATATATATATATATATATATATATATATATATACACACGCACATACTGGGATTTTTTCTGGGTTACTGACGGTAGAGTCTATCGAATTTCCCTCCCCCAAATAAAAGTGGATAATTTGGCACGAGGATGAACTTAGCGGGAAGTCTCCCCCCAACTTAATTTGTCCTGAGAGATTTAAGTTCCGTCTCTACCCCAGCAAAGCCAGAGTTCCTAGAATCACTCGCGCTTCAATATCCGCTCATTGTAACTAGGAGAAATACTTCGCCTGTCTTAATCAATGTTCGTAATGCATGTTCACTTTTCTGAACCTTCGCCTCTTTTTTTTCTTTTTCTTTCACCCTGCTTTGTGCCTTTAACTTACTTCATAGTAATTTTCTTTTCTTTTCTCTCTCTCTGTCTGTTAATAGTCGGCACATAAGGTGTAGGCACGATGGAATACCGGATAACGGCTTGAATTGAGGAATCGGAGAGCCAAGTTCGCGTTCCAGTCGAATCCGATATATATACACTCGCTAATACCCTTAGGAAAGGTATGGATCCTCCTGTTTTCAGAGTGGGTTCCATATCCTTGGATGGCTTCTAGGAGAAGGACAACTCACTTCAAAACCTGCGGAGGGTCGTTTTGGAGTTATCAACAGTGGAAGTTCGGATTCATTTGAGTCGTTGACGGCAGGCATTACTCTCGTTTTTTGCATACATTCACTGCGGAAAGCTAAACGCGGAACTAATCTTTCTTGTCTAAATTACTGCGCACTAGATCTATTTAAGTGACACGCTCAGTTTGCGCAATGATACCTACACTGATAGTTATTCTGCAGTGAATGTATGCCAACAACGCAAATGAATCCGAACTTTCACTGTCGATAACTCTAAAACGGTAGATTTTATCAAATTTATCAATCCAGATTCGAATGTAGCATGTACTATTACACGTAAATGTAAGTATTGTGGAAGATTTTAATACGAATTGAGCGCGGGTGTTATACTGCAAATTAACCAGGATTTGTATCAGTGAATCATTATTCTATCCAAGAATAATTGAATTCTAAAAAATGTCTGTAAATAGCATGCAAATTGTTGATAAGCAGTAAAAAAAAAACAAATCACTGAATTTAATATCTTCCTAAAATAAATCATAGTTTTGTTTTTGCTGTTCAAATGCATTTTTGTACCGTTCAAATAGATTTTTGTACCGTTCAATTAGATTTTTTGTATCGTTCCTTATCAAATGCTTTTGCGTGATCTATGAAGCATGTCCTTCTGTATCATTACTGCCTTTACGATGTGGACTGAAAAAGAATTTTGTTATGTTATGTAAATGACTGTTTACTCAGCATACCTAAGGCATACACTTTATAAATGCCCAAGCATTATGCATAGGTTAGCTCTCGGTATGGACTCCTTCTCCTGTAAGGGATTTTTCCCTGGATTCTTCCGGGGGGATTGGCAGAGAAGAAGTGTTTTTGTTTTTTGTTTTTTTTCCCATCGGAGTAGATGCGGTTGTAGTATCTGTTCCGTGCCGGAGATCTTCGCTCCTCTCTTGCGTTCCCCCGCCTCCACCACTCCGTGACATCTGTTACGTAGCGGTGGCATGACCGGCTATGACTAGCTTTGACCAGCTTAGACAAGCTTAAACCAGCTTAGACCAGCTGCCCGAGTGGAAACACTCGGGTCAGCACGTACAACACCCACCTTGTGTCACAAGCTGACTCAGTCGGGGTGAAGATTTAGATTAAATCTTGCGCTATCGGTATGAGAGTATCGTGTGCTGACCGGCTTACTCCTCTGCCAAAAATACTCGCACGAGCCCTAGCGTACCATCTTCTAGGCAGTACTTTCAGGTTGGGGTTTAGGTTTAAAAGTGCTGAGAGAGCTTGATTTTTTTGTTGTATTGCCGTTAAACCCGCTTTAAACTGACCTGTTGTCACATTCTGTAGCGACGTATGCACAGTGAAATATCATGGTCTGGGTGTGCGAGATAAACAACTACCTGTAAGAGTTCAAAGAGATATTTGTCGCAAAATACTTCCACAACGAAGAGAACAAATCACTTTAAGTTCAGACTCGAAGCACAAGAAATCTTGATTTGCAGGTACTATGTCCAAAAGCACGATGCACGTAACTACTCCGAAAAATAACTCAGCCGCCGCGGTCGCTAAATACACGAATTTTGTCTTTTTTTCTCCCCGATTTGAGCAATGTTTTCATTCGTCGACAACTGAGAGAGGACGCACAATAGTAGTATATTAAAATACTTTTATGGATACTCCTGCGACTGACTTGTTTCTAAGTTGAAAATACAGTCTTCAGCATATCATTTAGAATATGCGCCCTTTTTTTCAGCAAGTAGCTTTCTTTTTCGCCACATGATCCGTCGTAGGATATACGCGACGAGGTAATTCGCAGTTTTCTTCGCTGAAGTGATAAAACATGATGGGAATACAACTTCATAGAAAATCTACTTGAATAAAAGAGTGTGGATGACAATGAAAAATGAATTCCTCGTGAGAAATCAGAATAAAATCCTTCACTTAGATGGCGCAAAATAAACTATTCTCAGAACGGTGAAAATTCAATAAGACCAATGTATTGGGTTGGTGCAAAATTATCAGGCGGTTTTCTAGGCAATTTGTTAATTGTTATAGTCCAAGTTCCTTGTACCACGTTGAAGGTCCAAGGTTAGAATCAACGACAGAATAACACGAACACAGGTATGGAATACAAAGATATTTATAACAGAAATATAATACAAAGAAGTAGAAGTATTAGTAATGACTATCAGATTTGGTTAGAGTGAACTATGTTGTCTCGACAAGTATCACTATTCCAATATCCTTACAATATGCTCTCAATTATCTCAATTCGTCTTACAATCTCCTCATACCTCTTGAGAGGCGCAGTATTTATAATGTCATGAATAGTCCATTATTATTATGGGTAAGTTCTCATAACACCCCACTTCCGAAGCTTTTGCGTTGCAGGGGTTTTAATATTTTTTTCTCTTTGGATCTATTACCAAAGGTTCTGTGAGCTTTCTTTTTCTGGGTGATTTTCGTGAAGAATTTTTCTGTACTGGGTAGAGGATAGTGGTAGTCTTTTATCGCTGCGTTCAAACCCGTTGAGGAATCAGCGCATACTCGAATCTCCCCTGATTTTTTTTTTTTTTTTACGTAAAACGTGAGTGCGGACCATTGAGTGTATTCTACTTTTGTCAATATGCCGGTGTTTTCGAGTCTAGCCAATTCTTGATCTATTTTTTTCTATTGAAGCAAACTGTACGCTCCTTTTTTTTTCTTGAAGATAGGTTGAACGTTTTCTTTTATTTCTATATTTGCTGCCATTTTCTTACATCTTCTGAAACCTGCTGAAAATACTTCGACGAAATTCTCTTTTACTTTCTCTTTTAATTTATCTGCCTCGGTCGATAATCTTTTTACATTTTGGCAGTACGTCCTTATTGGTAATCCCAAAGTTCGATATTTTGCTTCCAGTCCGTGCCGAATAAGTTTTCTGTATTTCTTAGCACATACATTTTTAATTTTTTGGTCATTTCATTGAATGTCACATTTGTAATCACTTCACCCTAAATTTTATTTTTCTCCCAGTTACCGATCTAGCAATTTTATCTGTTCTTAACATGGTAGGTTTGTTCAGTTTTCTCCATATTTGTACGTTAATAATAGTTATGTCCGACCCGGAATCGAATTGTGGTCTACTTTTCTGTTTTGCATTTCTACTTGCACGTATTTTTTTATGTTAGTCTCATCCGCTTGCTCCGTCTCCGTAATTCTTATTCTGCTTTTGCTTTCTCTTCTAGTCCAACAATGCGAACTTTTATATCCTTTTTTTTTTGCATGATAGACAAATTTTAAAACGGTATGGACAGTCTTTATACCAATGCCAAGTCCCACGGCGATAGCATGGACTGGGTGGTAGTTTTTTTTTCTGATATTGACTTTTGAAGTAGAAAAATTTGTTTTACCTGTTTTTGAGGAGGGAAAATTGGTTTGGTTTGTTTGTGAGGAGGGAAAGTCGATTTCTTCCTATATGACAGTTTTGTTACCAGTAAATAATGTTGTGCCAGATAGTTTGAGCGAATTATATACAATTTTTGTTTTTTAACAGTAATAATTAAATGATAGGTATTCCATTATTTATTAGAGTAAATATATTTTCTATGTAAACTGTCTTTCATGTCCTGTCTGCAATAAATTATATATAATATAAAAATATAAATATTTTCGAAAGTATAAATATTTTTGGAAAATTTAAATTTAGTAAAATTTTTATTAATAATAATAAAAAATAATTCAACCAACAGAATATTTTCGAAAACATAAATAATTTCTAGAAAATTAATTAAATAGTTTAGTAAAAAAATTTTATGATCCCCAACCCAACATGTTTAAAACAGTTTAAATAATTTGTTTTTGCATACATTTTTAAATTTTAATCTTAATTTCAATAAAATGATGAAAGAGAGTTAAAAATTTCCTGACTAAAAATATCCAAAATGATGTTATATGTCCGTGGAATATCTGATTGCATTAAAGCGACTGAAAATTCCTCACCAAAATATCTACGTGAATTTGTTCTGTAGTGTTTTCCAGTTTTTGTTTCGAATATCTGAATAAATAAATATTAAACATTTTTTCAAATAACTATATTTAATATTCTTCTTCTTTTAAATCTACTGTTGTTTAATATTCATTTTTTTTCGTGTTACACTTCTATTTACTATAGATATGGAAATAAATTCAAGAGAATAGAAATTTTAAAAATACATCTAGCGTTTCGAAATTGTCAGCAAAATTAAAAAGTAAAAACGAACCTGAATAATAATGATTCGCGTTCGTTTTTACTTAAAAAAGATACAGTAATGCATTCAAGAGAATAGAAATGTAAAAAATACATATAGCATTTCCAAATTATCTGCATATTTAAAAAGTAAAAACGGACGGGAATAATAATTATTTTGATTTATTAAAAATGCAGTCTGATGCAATTATTACGATATTTTTAATTTTAAAATATCTTCGTATTAACAAATCATATGATGAATTATTTTTGCATAAAGGTGGTTTGGGTGATACTTAGTCTGTATATATATATTCATTTTGTTGTGATTATTGTAGTTTTTTTTTAATTTTAGATGGACATACGTACGCACATACAGACAACTGAATTTATATATAGACAGATACCACCTGCTAATCCAAGCTTACAGCAGCTGGTTTTCCCAAGGGGTCACCCATCTAGATACTAACAGGGCTCGGCTTTGATCTTACGGGAACTAGTGTTTCAATATGACGTGGCCGAAGTCAAATGAAGAAAGGCCGATTGCGATTTCCGTATGATTTACTGCAAAAGGACGGTCAATGTTAGGCATTAAAATACGGTCAGTATTTTTATTTTTTGGTCAGACTACCGTATTTTCTCTTTCATTACGTTGTTCAAACAAGTCAGTTGCTCTTCCACGCGTTGTGCAGCAGCACTTAGTCTAATATTCGGTATTTTTTATCAAGAATTCACTGTAATATTCCATTAAAAACTAGAAAGTAATCGCAGTTGGTTTAAATATTTTCAATACGAAAAACCGAATCAGCACCCCACAGCACGTGTTCTAATTCCGACTGAAGGGTTTATAACACACTCATATCCTTGGTGGCATTTTTCATGAACTGTATTCTCAAAACCAGTAAGAATATCGCTGGTTTGTTCTGTGCAAAGTTTCTGGTCGGTTAAACCCATGATTTTCAAGAAGACGAAAATGTGTTCGGAGAAATCGTTCCATTTTTCACAATTTACATGTAACGGCGAGTAACAGTGTGGAATGTTCGTTAAATAGTTTGTGATTGAATCACAAGGGTAGTAGTAAGGTGGAATAGGAAGAAATGACGAAAGACAGAAGGTATATGAAAAAGAAAGAAAGTTGGTAGAGGATAAAGAAGGCATTTGAAATATGGAAAAAAAAGATGTAAAGAGTTACGTGGAATGAAGAATATATACGGGGAAAACATGTCAGGAAATTTCAGAGAGAAAAAATTAAAAAGGGAAATATGGAAAGAGCAATTTTAAAAGAAAGAAAGAAAAAAAGAAGAATAGATAGCGAAAAACAAAGATTGAATGTTTATTAAAAAGAAAGAGAAGTAGATATAGGAAAAAGAAAGAAAAAAGAATAGTTAGCGAAAAACAAAGATCGAATGTCTATTAGAAATGAAGAGAAGTAGATATAAGAAAGAAAGAAAGAAAGAAAGAAAAAAAGAAAGAAAAAAAAGAAGCAAAAGGAGGAAAGGACGACATAAAGAAAAATAGATCTGAGACTAAAAATGTACCACAAAGTCGACATCGGTGTTGAGTCTGAGACCATCAACGACAAATTTGGAAGTTCTTTTCTTATCAGAACGATCAGTGTGAGTCTTCCTACCTCTCGTCCCTTCGTAATCACCATTAGAATCATCCAACTCTTTCTGAATCCTCTGCACTGTCCTCAGGGTTAAGGTTAGAAATGTTTCTATTGGAGATTCTGGCGCAAATGGCAAGCAATACAGCATGCTGTTTCCAAATTTCTGGGGGTGTGAATTGCGTCATGATGCACTTTTTCTCACGGACGTTGCCCAACTGACCCTATTATACTGTGCAGACAACAAAATCGAAATAAAAAAATACAATGCGCATGCGCGGAATTAAGACATAAAATGGTGACAATTTACACATTGAACACTGTATATAGCTAGGCAAAAGAAAAAGGTATTATGAATATGAGAAAGAAAGAAAGAAAGAAAGAAAGAAAGAAAGAAAGAAAGAAAGAAAGAAAGAAAGATTCAGTATATATGAGAATGGAGGAAATAAAAATAGATAAAAGAGAAAAAAGTATGGATATGAGAATGAAGGAAGGAAGGAAGGAAGGAAGGAAGGAAGGAAGGAAGGAAATAGATGAGAGAAAAAGAATCATAGTATTGGTATGAGAAAGAAAGAAAGAAAGAAAGAAAGAAAGAAAGAAAGAAAGAAAGAAAGAAAAAGATTCAATATATATGAGAATGGAAGAAATAAATATAGATAAAAGAGAAAAAGATAAGTGTATGGATATGAGAATGAAGAAAGAAAGAAAGAAAGAAAGAAAGAAAGAAAGAAAGAAAGAAAGAAAGAAATGATATAAGAAAAAGATACTATGGGCTTGAGAAAGAAAGAAAGAAAGGAAGGAAGGAAGGAAGGAAGGAAGGAAGGAAGGAAGGAAGGAAGGAAGGAAGGAAGGAAGGAAGGAAGGAAATAGATGAGAGAAAAAGAATCATAGTATTGGTATGAGAAAGAAAGAAAGAAAGGAAGGAAGAAAGAAAGAAAGAAGAAAGAAAGAAAATATACAAGAGAAAAAGAATGATAATATGTTTAAAAGAAAGAAATAGAAGGAAAAAGATATAAAGAAAGAAAGGGGAATGTGTGACGAATTATATTAAAATAGAAAAAGAAAGGGAAATCACTAAAAACTGAAATAAAATAAACATTAAAAATAGAGGGAAAATCAGATTAAGACCCCCCCACCCCCGACTAAAAACATAAAAAGGGCAAAGGGAAAAAGATTTAATCAAAAATCAAAAAGCAGATCGATCAGGTGAGTCGGCAACAAAAAGACTCGCTGACAAACAGACCGACAGAAAAGGCAAATCACTAACAAGACGGCTAGACCGTGTCAGGGCAGCTTTGAGTGGCGACCTAAAAAAGATTGGTCTGCGTAAAAACGCCAGACGTCATTCGTGGTAAGCAGATTAAATCTGAACGAAAGTATGCCCGGCACCTTAAAGACCTCAAAAGCTTCTCACCTGAGCCGCCGATAATTTAGGGGAAAGGAAAGAAGCGAAAGACAGGCCAGGATGAAAGTGGGTGGACTGTTAGGGAAAAAGGTGCAGAGACGACGTTGATTGGTGGTCACCAAGCGGTCAGTTGTGACCGACCGTACAGTGTTTGCCAAAGTAAATGCTAAAAGTAGATTCGTACTGAATTCAGCCCGGACAATGACCGATGAGAGGATGGATTGAATTTGTTAATGAAGGATCAAAACGTTTTGCGGGGATTGGCAAGATGGAAGTGCTTTCGTTCAGACAGAAGGAAAAGAGGTTTATCGATGGCGCTTCTAGTTCGCTTAGGCACGTCTCGGTTTCAAAATAAAAATGCTTCAAGCTGTCTCCTAATTAAACTAACCCGTCTAATTTTTTCTTTTTATCTCTCTCTCTCTCTCTCCCTCTCCCCCACTCTGTCTTCCTTTCTCTCTCTTTTATGTAATAATCTTTCTCTGTTTTTTTCTTTCTTTATTTCTTTCTTTCTTTCTTTCTTTCTTTCTTTCTTTCTTTCTTGTTCTTTCTTCTTCCTTTTCCATTCATTCATTCTGCTTTTAAATGCTACTTACAGTCAATCTCTTTCTCTTTTCTATCATTAAGTTTTCTTTTCATCATTGTTTTATTTTCATTCTCTCTCACACTTTTTATTTCTGTCATTCTTTCTTTCTTTCTCCCTCAGACTTTTTCTTTCTTTCTTTCTTTCTTTCTTTCTTTCTTTCTTTGCCCGCTTCTAACAACCGACTTCTTTGTCGTTCATTTCTTTTCTTTTTCTTTGTTTTCCTTTCCCTTTTTCTTTTCCCCTCTTTCTCTCTTTTTCTTTCATCCTTTTATCTTTCTTTTTTCGTTTTCTTCTCTTTCTCGTATTCACTGATTATTCCTAGCAACTTTTTTTTCTTTCCATTCTTCTTTCCTTTTTAATATTTTCTTTCTTTTATAGCCTTCTTTCTCTTTTTAGGTTTTCCATTGGTCTTTTTTCTTTGCTGCTTTTCATTTTCTAAGAACCTCTTTCTTTCTTTCTTTCTTTCTTTCCTTCTTTCTTTCTTTCTTTCTTTCTTTATCCATTTATTTATTTACTTGTTTTCTTTCTTCTTTTTATTTATATTTCTTTCCCTCGATCTTATTTTTCATCTCTTTCCTTCTGTCTTTTTTACAGCTTCTTCCTAAGTATTTCTCGTTTCTTTCTTTTCCATTTTTTCCTGCTTTTTTTCTTTCTT
The DNA here is from genome assembly GCA_963932145.1 of Acanthosepion lycidas. NCBI lineage: Eukaryota > Metazoa > Mollusca > Cephalopoda > Sepiida > Sepiidae > Acanthosepion > Acanthosepion lycidas. The sequence goes on from OZ010601.1 coordinate 76,399,226, forward strand.
TTTTTTTTCTTTTCAATTTTATTTATCTATTTATTTTTCTTCCTTTCATGGCGTCTAACCGCTCACTTTTATTTCGTTTTTCTGATGAATAACAAGAAATAAATAAATAAACATTTATTTCTTGTTATTCATCATTTTTTTCTATCTCTCTGCTCTTTCTTTTGTTCTTCTCTCTTCCTCTTTCTTCATTTTTTTCTTGCTTTTTGTTCTTGTTTTTATTTGCTGTTCTTTCTTTTATTTTTTCGTCAAAACTACACCTTTTCTTTCTTTCTTTCTTTCTTTCTTTTTTAAATCTTCTTCTTTATGTTTTATCTTTGATTCTTCCTTTCTTTTTTCATCCTTTCTCTCATTCTTTGTTTCTTTTTTTCTCTTTACTAGTCTTTCTTTGCTTCCGTGCTTTCTTTTTCTTCATGAATTTATTTGCTGTTTTGCCTTTTACAACTTGTACCAACCTAATCGTTTTCTTTTGTTTGCTTCTTTCTTTCTTTCTTTCTTTCTTCTTCTTTAGCTTTTATCTTACTTTCTTCTTTTCTTTTTTAATCCTTTCTCTCAGTCTTTGTTTCTTTCTTTTTTCATTTATTAGTCTTTCTTTTCTTTCGTTCTTTCTTTTTCTTCATGAGTTTATTTGCAGTTCTTTCTTTTACATTTTGTGCCGCCATAATCATTTTTCTTCTTTCTTTCTCTCTTTCCTTCTTTCTTACTTCTTCCTTGTATTTTATCTATCTTATTTTCTTTCTCTTTACGCCCTTTCTCTCACTCTTTCTTTCTTTTTTTTTATTTTATTAATCTTTTTTTTCTTTCGTTCTTTCTTTTTCTTCAGGAATTTATTTCCTGTTCTTACTTTTGTACCATCCTAATCGTTTTTCTTTCTTTCTTTCTTTCTTTATATTTTATCTTTCTTTCTTCCTTTTTTTTTAGACCTTTCTCTTTTTTTGTCTCTTTTTTTCTTTTATTAGTCTTTTTTTTCGTTCTTTTTTTCTTCATGAGTTTATTTTCAGTTTTCTTTTATACCTTGTGCCGCCCTAATTATTTTTCATTTCTTTCTTTCTTTCTTTCTTCTTTACCTTTTATCTACCTTTCTCTTTTCGTCCTTTCTGTCACTCTTTCTTTCTTTCTGTTTTTTTTTTCTTTTATTAGTCTTTCTTTTCTTTCGTTCTTTCTTTTTCTTCGTGAGTTTATTTGGAGTTATTTCTTTTACAACTTGTACCACCCTAATCGTTTTTCTTTTCATTCTTTCTTTCTTTCTTTCTTTCTTTCTTTCTTTCTTTCTTTCTATTTTATTTTCTTTTTCTTTACGCCCTTTCTCTCTCTCTTTCTTTCTTTTTTATTTTATTCGTCTTTCTTTTCTTTCGTTCTTTCTATTTCTTCATGAATTTATTTGCTGCTCATTCTTTTACACCTTGTACCACCCTAATCGATTTTCTTTCTTTCTTTCTAACCCTTTTTATATATTCTGTTTGCCTCTGTCTATACTCATCACTCTCTGTACCTCTGCTAGAACCAGATCATGCTGAAAATGGAGTATTGCTGCCATTTATGGACAGGGACTATCCAGTCTTCACTTTCAACTCTGTATAGAGTCCAAAAGCTTCTCCGTTACCTTCTGGGTGACGAATTATTTTCCACCCTGCGATTCCTTTCTCACAGACATGATGTCGCAAGTCTCTCACTCCTCTATCTCTATTTCCATGGAGATATGGACTACATTTCGTTGTTCCACCAGCCCTAACCACAGCTAAGTTCCGCTACGCCACGCCCAGCGAACCACTATCATTCCCTTCGTATTTCTTAGATGAGATGTTCCATTCGAGCCGCTTCTTCCCACGAACAGCTACTTTGTGGAACATATTCCCAAAAGAATCACTACAATCTGAACCTGTCCAGTGTTAACCGTTACCTTCCACACATATCTGCATAAGCTATGTCTCTTACCCTGTATTCCTCTACATCGAGTGACCCTCGGGTCTTTTCCAGAGTGGACACCATTGTAAATAAAAACTTTAGGTAACGGGTTTATTGATTTGCTTACGTATATATTCAGTGGGCTTTGTCGAGACACGATGTTTACCAATTTAGTTTTATATATTACTAGCCGACTTACCTGCGCCTTGCTGCTTATCACAGTTTAAGAAAATGATGATTGATTTTAAATCATTGTTATAATTTGTGGAGAAAAACGATGCATTCTAATATTACTTAATGATCTTGCTGATGTGACCTCCATCTTCTGGCTTTCTCCTTCTATATTTTGGATAGGAATCATTCCCTTGCTCAAATTTAAATCCAAGGGAAAACATTTCAGCGGGTGGGTGTAAAAACAACTTGATCTGAACCCTTTGATAAGTATTTGACAGAATATTTGAAAAAATACCAACAATACATTTTTGAAGGAGAAAATTATTATCAGCAATACATTCTTACCAGCAATACATTTTTTTTTAAATTACCGACATTAAAAATCTTGTCGGCATTAAATAACCCATTGAGGTTGATATGCCGGAAAACAAAACAAACCGTTTAGTTTGATATTTATTATTTTTACCTTGTGCCAGACCTGGTCCAAATTACTAGTTAATCACTTGCTGGAAAGCAGAGGGCGGTTATCTCCTTTTTGGTAAGACGAATTTACGAGAGTCATGTGAAGCCCGATGATTGGCCTCAACCCTAGATATACGACAGCTCTAGGGTTGACTAACACCAATTATCGTGTAGACCGCAGACGTGATGGCCAACGACAGGAAAGAGAACGAATGGCAACCACATAGATTTAAAAAGACACGAAAGACTCGCTGTTTTCACCAGGGAAATATTACAAGCCAAATTCTTTCAATTTCTCCCTTTCACTTTGTTTTTTTTTATCCATGTGTGTTAGAGTTTCTCTGTGTGGAAGAAATGATAACAGGTATATAGATGTTTGTATTATAAAATCATGTACAACATACCTGTACAGAAAATATCTTCAAGTCCAATTTATATTTATCACTCATTTATTTCAGCTATGTTGGTCTTTATTCCCACTGTGTTAAGGTCATCGATACACTAATGCGTCATATGGGCATTGGAGAGTGGTGACAAGCAGGATACTCTTCCAGGATCCCCATTTTTGTCACAATTATTTGCCTTTTGGCTGTTGAGATAGAAGTACTAGAATATTAATAAAAGCGATAGCAACGGCGCTCTTTCTCCTTGTCTGTTATATTTAACGTGAAAAAGAAACCCAACAGAAATGAATTTATTAGTTAAAACCAGACCAACTGACATTTCTTTCAGAGATATAGACCCCACCTTGCACTATAACGTTTGCTAAAATGTCATGTCCATTGAAGACGTAGTTGATCATGGTTCTCCACAGATTTCCACCCTTCTTTTATCTGTTAATTATCATGGATATTAGAAACAGGTAGTGGATATGTTTTTCATTGCCTTTTCCACGGTCTTGCATCTAGAATAGTCGTGAAAGACCAGAGAGGCCTGTTTACACCGCAATTAAGCCTATGGCTACAGAGGTGGGGGATAAGTGATTAGATGCACTGATTTCCCAAGGGCATTCTTGTGAAAGGGAAGGCAACAGAATTTGAACTCGGCTCGCCTGTTTCACTTTTCGCATCGATAACCGTAATGTTATTCTCCTTCCGCCTTTTGTACTTTCTGAACACGTTCTCGGAATGGCGCCCCTGCCTACACCCAATGTTGTGAACCCGATTTCAATCGAAATGCTACGATCCAAAGTCGAAAGTCTCACAAGGACATTTGTGCAAACACACGTCTCATTCCCGCGCATAAATGCTACATCTTTCTGACGATTCACGATTTCACCGAATGAAACTCACTTTGGCCCCATGAGAACGTCGTAAATGGTCTCTTTGCTTTCCAGAAATATTTCATCATAATGAAAGCAATCATTTCGGATGGGTGTTTTGTTTTTTTTTTTATGGTTTCTACGAATGTTTATTCGTTTGACTTAAATATATAATTTAAAAAGAAATTTAAATGCTTTTCGAATAATAACTTGTTATATCTTTTCTTACTAAATGATTCTTTTTTTGTATTTTCTGTAAAAGGGATGAAACTCAAGAAACCTTTGACATGTTCACATAGCCCACAATGTCCCAAATCGAGGCTGAGCAAATATGGCGGGTAAGCAAATATGGCGGCAAAAGATGCATTGTTCTTTCGACGCAGTAGCACTTTTTTTTCCTTCTGTTCTGTATTAACTTCCATCGTCGTTTCTCTTACGGTTTTCTTTCAGTGTTTTCCTGTGTTTTCTTTATTGGTTGAATTTATTTTTGCCAACTTATTTAACGGTTTTCTATTGATTTGTCCAACGCAATTCAACTCAAGTTTGTTTTGTTTTTTTTACAAATTCCCACATTTAAAGGCCTCTCCTGATCTTTCTATTACCAATCACAAATACAAACTTGAATTAATATATGTGTGTATGACAGTGTAGATATCTGTGCGTGTATGCATTTGTTTTTCCATAACAGATATTGTATGAAGATATACATACATATGTACGTGTATGAAATATATTTATAAAGATATATTAAAAATATATGTGTATGTATGCCTATACAAATATATATGTGTGTGTTAGTGGCGCATATATTTCTGTTTGACTAAGTATCGAAACAACACACACACACATACACACACATACACACATATATATATGGGTGCATGTATGTGTGTATGTCTAGAAAATATAGATATGTAAATACATGCATTATACATATATATATATATATATATATATATATATATATATATATGTATGTATGTATATGTGTGTGTGTTTGTAGGTATTTGTATGTGCATTTATGCATCGTATATGTGAATTCATAAAAAATATATATATGTGTGTGTGTGTGATATCTGTGTGGGTCTCTACTAATTCCAATGATTAATAAATTAACTACTTACTATATATATATATATATATATATATATATATATATATATATATATATATATATACTCTACCCTTGATAATGAACACTTTTAACCATAAATATAGCACACCTTAAAACTATAATTTATCATATATATATACGCGTGTGTGTCTGTGTCTGTGTGTGTGTGTGCGCGCGTGTGTGTGTGTGTGTGTGTTTGTGTGTCTGTGTGTGTCTATGTGTGTCCGTGTGTGTGATGGATGTTTACTCGATTATCTCCATGACCACTTTCTTAATTTAACCTTCGTTTGTCTTTTACAAGTGGCTAACTAATCCTGCATTTGTTTTGGCAAGAAATAGACAGAAAGATCCAGTGTCATATCTGGGTGGAATGCCGACACTGTGGGAACCCCGATGATTTTTCAAACCAGGTTTTGGCACTGAATACACACAATGTGCATGTTAGTTTTTAGCTGTTAATTAATTTCAGGAAATTTCGCTTGTCCTTTCTGGCTATGATGTTTTATATGCTTAGCCTACGTACTCTGGAGAGAAGAATAGGACTACACATTGGACATATGTGACTTTGATCAAATTCTGAGTCAGAAATATTGCTGATATTTCTGGCGTCTGTTCTGAGGTTTTACGTCTTGTCCAAAACACCTGTATCTGTTCAATTCCCTCTTGAACAAAACGCCAGAAATTTGATGTTTGAAATTACTGTACAATTGAAGTTATTCTTAAAATCACATAAACTGTAACAACACAAATTTGCTTTGAAAACAATTTTTTTTAATTTTAAACGAATTATTTCGACAAATCTTACGTAGTTTCAACATGTTTTATCAAAGTTATTTATTTTATTATAAAAACTGCATCTATAACTTTAGTTCAACCAGTTTACAGTCCGAACATTTACATAGTCCTGTCAGGGAAGGCTTATTGTCCACTCTGCAGCTTCTTTCCCACAGACTCAACATTACAAAGCCCATCACTAATCTATCGCTATTTCCATGGCAAATGTTCAGATAAGCTTCATTCTTTAGTTTCACCATTTCAGACCTTTACAGCTCGGACATTTACACAGTCCTGTGAGGGAAGGCTTATTCTCCACTCTGCAGCTTCTTTCCCACAGACTCAACATTGCAAGCTCATCACTATTCTATCGCTGTTACCATGGCAAATTGCGTCAGTTTAGACCTTTACAGTTAGGAAGCGATAAGCAAATTCCTCTTAAATATGTAAATATACTAGTATCCAAAGGTGATATGAAATACTCATTTAGAAAGTTTTTCCCATGAACTGTGGACCAGATGCCAGTGTTGATGCTTCGCTGAATACTAACATCTTATCTTCTTCAAGTCAAAGGACAGTGGTTGTCTATCCCTCTTATCCTCGTTATCTTTACTTTCTACCACATCCTCTCTCATTCCTATTACAACTTATTCATCATGACCAGCTTAGCAGCGGATCCACTGCTATCCACGGTAATGGTTCAATCTTCATATGGTGCTATTTTCGACCGTAAAAGATTTTGATCACATCGACTTGGTGTAATGGTTAGCAAGCTTGACTCGCTAGTTCAGTTGCGACTGACTACTGAGATCGATCCTCACTGGAGACTTAACACTTTCGGCATTGTGCCGCATTTGAGCTACGCTTAGTAAATCGTAGTGTAATGGTAGGCAAACATGTTTCGATAGTTGATTTACGAGTGAGCAGTGACTTCAATCCTCAGTAGGATCGACCTCACTACTCGGTATTGTGCCGCATTTGAGCGACGCTTAGTAAGTCGTTTGAACGCCTTCGACATTAATGGTTAGTAAGCTTGTCTCGCTAGATCAATTACAACTGAGTAGTGAGTTCGATCCTCACAGAGTACGCATTGGTTTCGGCCATGTTCCACATTTGAGCTACCCTTGGAAAATCACCATGACCATTTTAGCAGTAACTCTCGAGATTTCTACTTCATGCACTTTAGTATAAAAAATCTTTCAATATCTTTCTTTACTTATTCTTCAAAACATTGAATGTAGATACTTATCTGTTTTTTGTTTTTTTTTTTCTATCGTTTTCTTCTCACTTCCCCCCGCTTCCCGCCTCTATTTCCATTCTCTTTTACGTGTCCTTTCTTTCTCCTTTATTCTTTTTATTCTTTCATTCATGTATTATTTATTTTTCCCTTTTATTTTCATAACTCCTTTTCGAAACTAGTATTCTTGTTTGCGCCTTTTATAGTGTCTAGCACGGAAAGACTTCGCCCAATCAAAATAGCAAATTATTTATACATTTTATATTCTATTTCTTATTCTATTTTTTATGCGTGTTTCATTTTTTTTTTTTTTTTTTCCTTTTTTTGGTTTTGTTTGTTTGATTTTTACGGACGTCAGCGAGAACGAGGCAGGCTGGCTACTCGACCATTCAATCAACCAATCAGATCACAGTTTTTTGATGCAACGCTGCAGAAAAAGGCAGGGTGGGTTCTCCAAGCAAGTCGTTAGAATAAGGTGAAGTTTATTTTTGTTTTTTTTTGTTTTGTGTTCGATATTTTTTCTCTTCTTACGTTTGTCACGATTGGGGAGGACCATGTAAAGGAGGGGGGCATTCATTACGTACCAGCGTAGATAAGTAAAAAAAATCAAAGTTTGGGAAAGCCATAAGTAATTAGTTATATATATATATATATATATATATATATATATATATATATATATATATATATATATGAATAATTGTGCAACATATTCCGCCTAAAACACACACACCCACACAAATATATATATAGAGATATAGATATAGATATATAGATATATACGAATAAAATATCCACACACACACACACACATATATATATATATATATATGAATAATTGTGCAACATATTCCGCCTAAAACACACACACACGCACACACACACACATATATATATATATATATCGATATATACGAATGAAATATCCAGACACATACACACACACACACACACACATATATATATATATATATATATATATATATATATATATATATATATAAAGGATTCTTGTCCGCGCCTACATGTATATATATATATATATATATATATATATATATATATATATGCAGGCAAAAATCCGTGGTAATTAATCCAAGTGAATACTAGTAATAAAATATTAAATCTGATCCACAGAAGAAATCCCAATGCATTTATTACAGAGTATATATGAATCGCATGTAGATAATTCAATCTCCCATATGTTATATAGCCATTTCACCTAGAACGGGTTTTGACAAGCTCGTTCTGTGTGAATTGGCCGCATATCATATAAGGTTTTTGAATTTTATCTACATGAAATTTATATATACATATATATAATGATATTTTTATGTTTATACATTCGTTTTATATATACAAATATTTAAGTAAATGGTCTGTTTATAATAAACAGTATCAACAACATTTACTGACGTGAATGTTCGAAAAATTTTCATAGAATATATTCGTCCTCCGATAGGAATCCAACCTGTATCCTACACGGAACCGTCATATAGTCTGACTTGCCTTAACTGATTCGGCCACAGAGGATCGTTCGCTTAGAAAGGTCGATTTTACTGTCTTTAAAGTACAATCCTACGTGATTCTCTCATGTGGCTTATACTTGTTTGTTCTTGATAAGTATTTATTTGCGAGTTGTTTTTAAATACTGTTTTATCTTAACATTGAAGACTTGAGTTACACTTAATCATTAACGTCCACCGTATGTCACAAAAACAGTTACATGCAAAAGTAATTGAGTAAATACACAGAAACAGAAGGTGTCGAAAAGCATTGTTGCCTCTTTTTATCGGAGTTTTTTAAACTTTACAAAAAGACGATATTATCAAAACTAGGATGCCTACACGAATTTCATGTTGGTGGGCATAATTGCAGTATAAGGTGTACGGATGACACAGTGTTGATGGGAGGCCCACAAAAGGAATTTCCGCCAGGTATATAAATAGCAGTGTCAGGATACTGACTGGAGTGGTTATTGAATGACTATTGAGTGGAACTATCCAGTCGAATTAGTGTGAATTGTTGTATGTCAATGATTTGAGTTTTGATTTAGATTTACCAGACGTTAAACCGAGCTGCCCTACTAACAAGATATTCACGGCTAATTATCTTTGGCTGATTTTACTTCTTTTTTCTTGTTAAGTATTTATTTGCGGTTGTAATTAAATACTGTTTTAATTTAACATTGAAGTCTTCAGTTATACTTAATTATTAAGGGCCATCGTACGTCACAAAACTTAGCCGAAAAATTCATTAGAATGACAAGATCTAATCTTACCAAAGTACATGATCTCCGGATATTTTAAATATATCCCCTTTCTTAGGAGATATACTTACAACCCGAGCCAACATAGAAGGCCATAAAGAATTTAAAGCTAAAATAAAGCGGTCAAATTCAAAATAAATATATAAATTATTTTCTCAAACTGAAATCAAATGACTAATAATTACCATATTTGCCGGCATTTGGAACGCTCACCCATTCATTGGATGTACGCAGATTTTCTCATGGAATATTTAGGAAAAACAATTGTACACATCACAAAAAAAAAAATCAAAACCTTACATTTATGGGACGTTCTCACTAACCATGGAGAAACACTTACAATATTAGTACAAATTATACTAATGGTATTTTTTTTTTTAAATAGAATCGAGGTAAGGTTTCATTATACATTTATTAAAAGTTGTTTTAGTTGTTTTTCATGGAACATCTGCATATACAGAAAAACAAATTCTAATGCCTGTATATCAACATAAACACTCACGAAGCAAGCAGCAGTATGCCAGTTAAAGCAAGTATTTCTATACGTTTTATTGGAATAAAGTGTCGCTGCCGACGCTTGAGTTTGAACATAGATCGCCAGTGAGCAAACACATGCGATCCCATTATCATATACAGTAAATTCATAATATTAGGTTGGTGTAAAAATAATGTCGTTTGCTCACATCTACTGGTATCAGTGAACAACTAAAGATCAAGAATACGGTAATTGTCTATATTTTCTGAGATGAGATATTTAATTATTTACATTATTTATATTGTTCTCCTCATCTTTAATAAGGAGTTCACTTCGAAATTCCTATCAGAAGAAAGTCTGATAACCAATCCTGGGATACAATGGCTTTGTGAGAAGGTGCAAAGTCTTGTTGAAAGACATATGGCCTTCCATTGCATACTTTATTTATCCAGGGCTTAACAATCGTTTTAATAACATTAATGTATCCAGCAGCATTGACCCTAAGACCTTGTGAGAAAATATAAGGTGATATGACATGACCTTCGCTGCTCACAACTCCTAAAGCCATCACAGTAGCCGGATATTTGGTGTGTATCACCCTGGCTACTTCAGAAGGAGATGCACATAGCCACCTGTCAGTCCGTCTGTTTGTTTTCTGATCTTGGTCAAAGTTTTTTTCGTGAGAGAAAAAGCAAAGCATGCAATGTTCGTGAGGATTTTTCATTTTGTTCAGCAACCGTTTTGAACACATGAGACGCTTTTCCTGTGTCTTCGCAGATATGAATTGGCCATTCCTCATTATATATGATTCATATCGAAGTTTTGTTCCTATTTCCAAAGCTTTATAAATTTTGAATCTATTTCAGATAATGGTATTTTTTTTTAAATCATTTCAGCTTAATCATGCCGGTAGTACCGCTCGGAGAGAAAGAGAATGAAAATACTTTAGAAGGAATCGGAAACCCAATTCATAAACAGGAAACAAGGGATAAACCTCTACTCCTGTTCAAAAAACCGGGGAGGTGTTTGAACCGGGCAATAGGCGAACCTATCTACACGTATTGATGTCAAGCAATGAATAAATAAATATTTTTAAAAAGTTTAGGTGGAGACGTTAGAAGTGTAGAGTTGAAGAAGACTTTACAAGGAATCGGAAACACAATCCTAAACAAGAAATAAGGGATAAACTACTACCCCTGTACAAAAGAACAGGAAGGAGTGTGAGCCGGGCGATAGGCTAACTTATCTACTCTTATTGATAAAAAGTTTAATAAATAAATAATAAATAAAATGTCAAGTTTTAGGTGGAAATGTTTATAGTTTCAGAGCTCAACTCTATACTTGGACTGATTCTCACTATTTTCGCGGTCTTCATGTGCATATATATGATATTACTGTATCGGAGGCGGGGTATTTTTTTTTTTTTTTTTTAAATATCCTCGTTTCAATACAAAACTCGTTTTCGAAACTAATATTATTGTTTGTGCGTTATAGACGTCTAACACGCAAAGACTTCAAAGAATAGGTAGGAGCGTGAACCAGATGATAGGCAAAAACCTTTTACTCTTACTGATAAAAAAAAAGTTTGTGAAAATGTTTATATAAAGTTACAAAGTTGTACTAGTGTTCCTGGAAACTACATGTGACGGAAAATTGTCAAAAAAGTATTTACAGCCAAGTGGTTTCCATAAAGCTACGACTAAAAACAAATATATAAAATACTTAACCGCTCTTTGATACAGATATGACGTCGCACACATGCCCAAAATATTCCAAACTTGTATCTACATGACTATATCATTAAACCTCTATTTGTCTAAACTTATCGATCCTTACATGCAGCAAATAGAATTATTCCATGTGATTTCAGGACGTGTGGGATCATGGCTCTCCACAGCTTCCTATCCTTTATAGCCGTTAGCAGACTTTGCTACTTTGACAAGTCTCAGCCCGTTCTCTGTTCTGCCGTCCATTCATACAACATAGTCAGGTATTCTCTCCTATCTCGTTTGCCCTCGACATGCCTTGTGAGTGTCGAATTTTCCAAGCCCTCCATCTTCATTTTATGCTACGTAAGTTTCTGCTGTCTTTATCTAACTCTGAGTATAAGTGACCTTTTTTGTTTCAATTTTTATAAGACCTCTTCGTTGCTTTGTCCACGTTCTCAGCATCTGTCTGTAAAACCACATTTCTGTTGCCTCCAGTTTTCTCTTCATCCGTGAGATTGTCTAGCATGATCTGCTTTACTAGAAGATTGATATTATATAACACAACATCACTCTTTGCTTTGTTTATAAAGATTTTTTGTTCATAACACTTTCTTATTGTATGCTTTTATTTATTTTTTTTATTTTATGTTACTTCTTTTTTTAAAATTTAAATTTGAACAAGGGATTGGTTCCGATAATAACATTCGAACATACATGTTACCACTACAAAAAATGCATATTTGTTTCTGCGCCCAATTCAGGCATCTCATCCGGTGGTGAAAAAAGATAGTTATAAACGATTTTTAATGCTACTAATAAAACATCACCTCTTTTTTTTTATATTTTTAAAAATTAGAACGATATAAGAAAAATTACCGTAAAAGGAAAAGAAAGAAATACATAAGTTAAAGCAGAAAAAAGGAGAGGACAGGAATCAATAAAAGGTAAAGGAAAGAAGAAATAAGAATAGAAAGAGGTAAGAAAAGAAAGACTTAGGAAATCGTCCCTTCTCCGAAGAAAAGAAAAACAAAAGGAAGGAAGAAAAGTAACATATTAAAAATTACAATTTCAAAGAAAAAGAAAAGAAGAAAGCAAAACAGAAGTTGTTGAGAATAATTTAGCCAATGAAAAAAAAAAAAACGTTAACATTGAGGGAGATGTAATAGAGAAAGATTTAAAAACTTAACCGGAAATGATGGCAACTAGATAGAAATTTTTTAGATACAATGTAGCAGTTCGTAAGCCGTTTGGCGTTTTGAAAGAAGTCACATATTTTAACAAAATTAAACATAGTATGTAAATAAAAGACACTTTAAGGAGTAAAAAACATTAGACATACAAAATAACTAATTCACTTTACAAACATTATAAATAAATAAAATATGAATTTTGGAATATTTATATGATTTTTATAAATTTAAATGCTGTTACCAAACATTATTACCAGTAATTTATGAGTATAAACCTATCTACACATTAATTCAAAATAATCTACCAAGAATAAAATTAATGAAGGTAATATAACATAAGTGAAATGATTATTAAGTTATAAAGTTTAGTAAGTTTGTAAAGTTAAAGCTGTAATGTGCCTACTAGATAATTTGAAATCTTTGATTTAACAATGGATCGCTATTCAAAAGTTTAATTATCTGCATTTTCCTCTGTAAAAATAGAAAACAAGCTTCATGTAGAGATCTAGAGGTTCTGGCTATGTTGAGGATTTTCCATTTAACTTTAAGTGTTGTTTTCTCTCAATTTCCAAAAATATTTTGAAAGGGAAGTCATATTGCGATTGTTAGCATTAGTAAACGATGAGAGATGGTCATACCACCGTATTTTAAAAATAATTTTGGTGGTTCCAATTTAAAACTTAACAATCCTGGGATTGTCAATTGATGAAATAGAACACATATATACAAGAGATTACGTTAAGCACTTGTTAGATAATGGACATTGGTCAGGATTCTCACAATGACATAGGTTGGTTTTCCAGGACAAATTAGAATTAGTACCAGCATTACAGTTATTATTGTTATATAATTTCAGTGTTTTATTGTTGTGTAACTTAATTATTTTTCCAGAGTGTTAGTGCAACTATGACAAAGTTTTAGACTATTCTGATTAAAAATTATACTTTTTAGATTACTTTTCAAAAAATGTTTATCAATTAAATTTAAAAACTTGTTTAAAAACGTGTAGCCTCACTTGGTACAAACTAATTGACTAAATAGATATGTGTACCAGATGATCTTCCTGTTTCAATTTTTCTTCTTAGAACAGCCATAATGTTCTACGAACCTAATTTAAGAAGATTTATATCCACTATCACTAAGAACTTTATTATACACCTATCTATATTTCTCGAACTCTTTGTCAGAAGAGTGTTGGCTAATTCGACGTTATACAGATGATAAAACATTTTGGATTACAGATAATATATATATATATATATATATATATATATAATGTGTGTAGGAGGCATTCAATAGATTGATATAATTTCACCAAAAATTTCAATACTGTGTGGAAAAAAGTATCACGGAAAAATGTACTCATTTTTATGTAGAACGTAAGCTCCAAATTCAAATTTTCACATTAGCATTTATTAACCAATCTGCGATGTCATCTCAAACACTATTGCAACTTTGAAAATAGATATAGATAAATATATATATTAACCAATGAACTTCTGAGTTTAATAATCCAACTTTTAGCTTTCTTAATCCTATTTTTTTATTATAAACACATAGTCTAAATTAACAAATGTTGTTTCCAGTTTTTTGGTATGTTTGTACGTAATACTGATTACTCACCTTTCGTAGAATTATTGAGTTTAAGTACATTCATGCAATATTCTCCTGCATTTTTAAATAAACCATACAACACGAAAAACATAAGAACGAAGACACGAAATAAAAGAATATTAGTAGCAGTAATAACATAGATATTATCACTGACTGCTGTGAAATTACAGGCATGCATAAAACAATGTCATAATTTGTGAACTTTTTTGCCTTCTTACCCGTTGGATTGCCTTAAATATATTGTTTGCTTACTTGCTTGTATGATTTTTGCAGTTTCATTTTTCTGACCTTTTTTTCATTTTATTGCAAACTCTATTAATTCTGTTCGTCGTATTTGCACTAGCAGCATGGCCCGGTGTTGCCCGTGCTTGATTCAAAAATCGTACGACTCATACAGCAATCGCTATCACTTGACTTAAAATATTTTTGCCCTTCCTTGCCTTTAATATGATATGGCTACATGCCTTACTTCCTGCCTATCTCACACTGCGAAATTTTTCTAAGCTCTATACTAAACATTAAACCTGTTACGAAAAAAGAACTAAACAAAATGAACACAAACGATCAGCTTTAAAAAAGGACTCGTAACTGGAAAAACCGAATGAAAAAAAAAATTAACAACAAATACTTTTTCACACCCAACCAAGTTCTGCAGAATCAGAATCAACGTTGAGTTTAAGCAAGCGAATGAGCCAATTAGGGTAAAGTGCCATGCAGATTTAAATTTTTCCCACTTGTGACGAATGCAGCTATCGAATTTTTTTGCATGCTAGCATGCTAGTTAACATTCGTGTCAGTCAGCTGTTGGCTCTCACACTGGCCAATAGAATCTTCCTGCCTATTCGTGGCAGCCAGCTATAGGCTCTCACTCTGGGCAGTAGAAAATGGCCGCAAACTACATGAAAACTGTCGTAGAAGCATGAAAAAATCGATTATTTCCACTATCGATGGGAGTTGGGAAATGCCTTCCCGCTAACTTGGAGTATATGCATGTAAATTGTGGTGCAAATCCGTCGAAAATTGCGGCCGTGCATTCGTTATACATACACACACACATACTGCCTATTATAGATAGATATTTTGACAATGGCTTCTAATTCATCAGTCCGATATTGTTGAAATGCAGACATCCTGCATGAGATATTTCTTTGAAAGTTTGACCTTGGGTTTGTTCGACTAGTTATTTCAGGTATTAATTGTCAATTGTAGATGGACGTACGTTACTACCTTGATCTTTAAGACTCGTATCCCCACTGCGGAACTTCAGAAACCTGCGTCGACATGTTTCGAACCTGCATCCCTTCTTGCAGGAGAAATCGCCGTTTAATAGCTCGGACGCGAAGAGCTTTACATCAAAAAAACTTCTATATACCTTTCTCCTGCAAAGTTTTCTCGAACGTGCAAGCCGGTAGACGAAATAAAATAATTTCTAAAATTATTCGGGTATCTAATAAAAGTAACGATTAACGTAACAAAAAATATGACGGATTAAAAGATAAAATTCATTAACTCTTTAGAATATACAGTGGAGCGAAACAAATATTCGTACACATACAAATATTTAATTTATTGTATTTCTAACTAATGGATATACATATTTTCATATAATTAACTGTATACAGACGCATAACAACTAAATATACATAGAAAACAAAAAGAATTGATTTAATAGAAATAAATGGCATTTATCTATTTTAATGTTTGAAAAACGTATTCGTACACTACAAAAAAGAATACATAATCTTCATTTAATACTTTGTAGAATAGCCATTATTCACTTCTACAGCAACCAACCTCTTCTTGTAGATATCAAATAATGATTTCCAAATTTTATTTGGTATTTTGTTCCATTCTTCTTCGCATATTGTCTTCAGATCCGGCATGTTTGTTGGAGCTCTCGATTGGATTTGAGACTGACTTGACCATTTCAGGAAATTTACATTGTTTTCAGAAAGCCATTTTTAATAGATTTTCCAGTGTGCTTAGGATCATTATCGTGGAAGATCCAATCAGGAGGAAGTTCAAGATTTTCAACCTAAACCATTAAATTTGCTTCCAAAATATTTCAATATGCTGTGGCATTCATTCTGCCATCTTTTACTGATATGTTGCCAGTACCATTTGCAGAAAAACATCCCAAATCATGATGCAGCCACCACTGAATTTCATTGTTGGAACTGTGTTCTTTAGTTTGAAGGTATCGCCATCTTTCCTCCATACATGATTTCTAGAATTGCGTACAAACAACTCAGTTTTTGTTTCGTCTGTCCATAATAATCTTTTCCAATACCGTTTTTCCTTATACTTAGGTCCACAAACGAATTTCAAACTTGCATCTTTGTGTCTTTTAAGTAACAATGGGGTTTTCCGAGGAAAGTGTGACTTTAGTTCCTATAAATTTCATTGCTTATTGTCTGTTTAGTGACACAGATTCCTGATGAAAGCAAATCATCCTGCAACTCTTGATGAGTAACCATTAAATCTATCGTGAGGCACCAGTTCTTCTTTGGTTTTCAGTCGTTTTGAGTTATTATACCATGAAATGAATGAATTAATGGTAGTAAATTGAATATTCAGGTTGTCTGACATTATCCTGTCTTTCCAGAGCTTACCAATTAGTTCTTTTTGCGACTTTGTCAATTTTTTACTTCTTGCCATGACGTTAAACTTCTTGCACGAATATCAATAACAGAATGTTCTGTTTGTATTTTTAGGCTAAAAATAACAACTGATAACATTATTGGAACATTTTAGATTATTCCACTGGAATAATCTAGCGTATTAAAGCAACTTAAAAGTTTTAAACTCCGGAATTTGCATTGTACGAATACTTTTTTACCAATTAAAATGAATAAAATGGGATTTATTTCTATTAAATTATTTTTTTCTCTGTTTTTTTTATGCATATTTATTTATTATGCATTAGTATAGATTTAACATTAGTTGGAAATACAATAAATTAAAAATTCTATGTGTACGGATATTTGTTTCCCCCCACTATTATATATATATATATATATATATATATATATATATATATATATATATATACATACATACATATACATACATATATATATATATATATATATATATATATATATATATATATATATATATATATAAGGACATTTTTATGTTTATACTTTCTTTTTATCGATAAAAATAAAAATGTTTTAAAATAATTGTCGCACTTTGTCCATTTCATAATGTATGATGTCATT
This sequence comes from Acanthosepion lycidas, assembly GCA_963932145.1. NCBI lineage: Eukaryota > Metazoa > Mollusca > Cephalopoda > Sepiida > Sepiidae > Acanthosepion > Acanthosepion lycidas. The sequence continues at coordinate 76,416,631 of OZ010601.1, forward strand.
TGTTTACATTTGGATACGCTTTAAGCAGATATGAATGCACGTGAAAAATTCATAGAAGATTAAAGTTTAAAAACAGTAAAATTGACTATGCTAATAGGACGATTCTCCGTCGCTCTATCGCTTAAGGTACGTCAGGCTAAATGATGGTTACGTATAGGATACTTATATTTTCTATGAAAATTTCTCGGATATTCAGGCCGGTAAATTTTATTCAAACTGTTTATTATAAAAAACGGAGCATTTACTTAAATAATTTATCTATAAAAAGAATGTATAAGCATAAAAATGTCTTAAAATAATTGTCGGACTTTGTACATTTCATTTTTTTTTACATATATATATATATATATATATATATATATATATATATATATATATATATATATATATATATATATATATATATAAAATGGACAGAGTCCGACAATTATATATGATATAATTTTATATCATATATAATTTTGTATATCCTAATAATTATAATCAGTAAATAACATAAATGAACTATAAATATAAATTATATTATATACATTATACTATAAATAATTTATATACAACTATAAAAATACTTTTACAAACTTTGGTGAATGGTTTCTCACACCAGAACAAGGACAAAAATCCATATAAACATATGTCCGCAAATCCTTTGCTTTTGAGTTATTAAGTTTGCTGAAAGCACTATTAAATGGAAAATCGGAGATACAATCCATAAATACTTTTTCAAAATTTGGGGGTGGTTTCCTGATACCAGAACGAGGTAAAATGTCAAGAAAATATATGTCCTAAACGCTATCGTTGTACCTCAATACAGCAACTCATAAAAAATGTTCAAAATGTCTTCTGCTTGCTTCTACACGGGCATGCATCCGTCGGATCAGCGATTGCCGGACCCTTTCAAATGCTCCCACACGGTGTCAAATGATTTTGCTAGCCCGCGTAACACGTTGATGAAGCGTCTCTGCATTATTAATATCAGCTGCTTAAACGAATTGTTTTATGTGGCCTCCCAAATAAAAATCCAAAAGACGGATGTCGGGGAAAAGTGCAGGCCATGAAACCGGTCCTCCCCTACCTGTCTACCTTTCCTGGCAGATCACAGTGTAACGCGAACAATATGATTAAATATTCTGGAGCTCCATCATGCATGAACCATATGTCTCTTCGAATTAGCAGGGTTACATCCTCTAGCATGTCTAGAAGTGAGTTCGAAATAAAGTCCCTCTAGTCAGCTCCTATAAGATGTGCTGGTATTACATATAGACCTAACAGACAGTCACCTGCAATTTCAACCCACGTATTAATCGTAAACTGATGCTAGTGTCTAGCCTGTATTGTACTATTGGGATTCCGATCCGCCCACAATGTTGGTTGTGTAAATCTGTTATTCCATCTCTTCCAATTGTTGCCTCATCCGTAATCATGACTGAAGAGACAAGAGATCGGGTTTTTGTGCAATAAACTATCGACAAAAATTATCCCGTCGTGACAGATCAGAGGGCAAAAAACCCACAAACGTTCCAAATGATACAGATACTGGATCTGTCCTTAAACTATCCTCCATGTGGTACGATAAGATTTACAACATGCTAGGGCCACTTGACGTGTGCTGATACTTGGATCGTCTCCGGCAGTGTGTAGAATCTGTTTCTCGTGTTCAGGCGTACGAGCGAATCTCGGTATTCTTCGACCCGAGGTTAGTAATGCCACGTATCCTGTCTCAGCAACGCGACGATCATCAGCAGTAAAGGTTGGATGACTCGGCTGTCTTCGGTCTGGAAACGCAATCTGATACAGGCTTGCAGCCTCGCGTCCATTACCATTCGCGCGGCCGTGTGTTATCTGCCTGCTTATGATATGAATGTTCCGCAATTGGTAAACGGAACGCATCTCAGTTAACTCAATACTACACACGTTAAAAGTTGAATACAGGCTAGACACAAATGTACACGAATGACAAATATAAGCTAGTCTATATACATCAAAACAGCACCTGCTACCATAAACATTCTTTAAACTTAATAACACAAAAACGAAGGATGTGCGGACATTTGTTTATCATGATATTTGTCCTTGTTTCAGTGCCAGGAACCGGCACCCAAAGTTTGTGAAAGTATTTCTGATACACCCATGCGTGAACCTCCAAAACCCTCGACAAATGTATACGGGTGCGCCTCCGGAACATTCGATGACCAGAGCTTAGCAGCTGATCTGTCCTGTGATCTAGTTCTAACAGCTCGGTGGTCGAAGAACTTACTGGTCATATTCAATGCCTCAAAAACTAAACAAATGACCTTCCACCATCGCCGATCAGACTCAGAACAATCGCGATGAAAGTATGTCCCCCCTCAAGGACGTCCCATGCCTTGTACGCCTATTAGGATTTCAACTCATCCCAGATCTCAAGTGGATCCCTCGCTGAAGATAGTGGAAAATGGGTTGGTTCCCTGTACCACTCCAGCAAGTACCTGAAACCTCTTGCTATCCTCTCACTGTTCAAGTGTCCGATCTTGCCGAAAATGTAAGACTGATGTCATATATTGACTTTCCACTTTCTATAGAGTGCAGAAGGTGACAAATTACTTTCCGCCCTGCAACCACTTTCCCCACAGACGAAAGGTCGCAAGCCCTTTGCTGATCTATTGCTATTTCAGAAGAACTACACACTTTAATTCCACCAGCCGTAACTTTCACGGCGATGACTCGCCATACAACACATATTATCGCGAACCACCTTCAATCCCTTCGATTGGCTCTGGTGAGATGTAAGTTCCACTCAAGCAGCTTCTTCCCACGAACAACTGCTTTGTGGAAATGATTGCCAAGAGGATGCTGCCCCGATCATTACAATCTTAACGTGTTCCAGTCTAGGGTTAGCAATTATCTCACAAACATATTCGCATAAGGACGCATAAGCTGTGCTTCTTACACTGTAAACCTCTACCTTGAGTAGCCCTCGAACCTTGTACAAGGTAAACATCATTGTGTACACACATACACACACACATACATACATACATACATACATATATATATATATATATATATATATATATATATATATATATATATATATATTGTAAAGGCAATAAATCCGTTGGTGTATAAATAAAGTAAATCCTATAATATAAAATATTAAAACTGTTCCACAAATGATTATTATAATATATATATATATATATATATATATGTGTGTGTGTGTGTGTGTGTGTGTGTGTGTGTGTGTGTGTGTGTGTGTGTATTAATAAAAAGAAAGAACAGTAAGATATATAATCCGGTGTTCTTATAGATATTTTTATTTTTACAAAATAGTGCTCAATGTAAATTTACAGAGCATTAATATTATAAATTAATAGACTTAAAATATGGTTTTTCGCTACACAGTTCCAACCATGTTTCAAAAATGGAAGCTAAAAGCCCCGAATTTAATTTTGTAATTAAATTAAAGACATTAGTTCCATTTCATCCTCAAGCGAATTTTGGAGTAACTTTAAAAATTACTGGGTTTTAAATACACAGCTAAAACAAAATTCATGTTTCCAAGGTTACAGATAAATCTATTTTGCTAGACTAGGGGTGTTTGGGTGTTCAATATGTCTATATTTTAATGTATCAGAATTCGGGCCTTTTAGCTTCCATTTTTGAAACATGGTTGGAACTGTGTTGCGAAAAACCATATTTTAAGTCTATTAATTTATAATATTATATATATATATATGTGTGTGTGTGTGTGTATGTGCTTGTTTGTTTGTTTATGAATATGTTTTCAGTTTCTTCTCTGTACTTTTATTTGAATAGCTTTCTTTTTTCTTCCTCCTTTCTCTTCACTCAATTCATGTGAATATTTTTCCGTTCTTCCTCCTCTTTTCTCCATTTATTTTAATAATTATCATTTCTTTCCTTTTCATTTTCCTTTCTAAATTCAATTCTCACTTTTCTTTTCCATTCATATTCTTCTTTCTCTTCTCTCAATTTATGAAAAGAATTTATCTTTTTACTTTTTTCTTTAATCTTTCTTTCTATCGTCTACTTGTATTTTAATAGTATTGTTTATTTTCGTTTTTCTTTTTAATTCTCTTCTCTCTGTATCTCTCTCTCTCTCTCTCTCTCTCTCTCTCTATCTATCTATCTATCTATCTATCTATCTATATATATATATATATATATATATATATATATATATAATGGGTGCATGTATCTAAGAATTTTGCAACTGGTGAGAAAAATTATTATGCATTAGTATAGATTTAACATTAGTTGGAAATCCAATAAATTAAAAATTCTATGCGTACGGATATTTGTTTCCCCCCACAATATATATATATATATATATATATATATATATATATATATATATATATATATATGTGTGTGTGTGTGTGTGAAAAATATATAGAAAATAGGAAAGAACTGGTTAGGTAAATAATCCAAAGTTCTTTAGTATTTTTGTTATTATTTTTAAAAAAATAGTGCTCGATACAAAAGTAGAGCATAAATATAATTATTTATTTAAAAATATGATTCCAAGAACTCTTATGTAGCTTGTTGGAATCATATTTTTAAATAAATAATTATATATATATATATATGTATACATATATATTTTTTCTCCATTATATATATATATATATATATATATATATATATATATATATATATATATATATATATATATATATATATATAGCATTGTTTATTTTCGTTTTCATTTCTTAATTCTCTTCTCTCTATGAAATATATATATATATATTTCCATGATATATATATATATATATACATATATATATATATATATATATATATATAAAATAGAGAGAAGAGAATTAAGAAAGGAAAACGAAAATAGACAATACTATTAGAATAAAAGTACACGAAAGAAAGATTAAAGAAAATGTAAAACGAAAAAAATTTTGCATATATATATATATATATATATATATATATATATATATATATATATATATATGTATGTATATATATATATATATATATATATATATATATATATATATATATATATATATATATATATATATGTATGTATATATATATATATATATATATATATATATATATATACATGCACTTTTCATTGAGTAGGACATATAAGGTGCTTCAATTTAGCTTTTTATACAATTTCTCATGTAATCTATTTTTTTTTCTTTTCGGTTGATAAATTATATAAAAAACTGTCAAATTGTTCTTTTTATCCGAGCGCTTTCGGCTATAAATTTAGCCTTTTTGAAGGTTGAAATAAATTAACTGTTAACAAGTTATTCGGAACATACTTGTTAACAACACAAATATAATAGCATCGTCTACAAGTAAAAAATAATGTGAGCCTTATTAATAAAAAAAAACTACACTAAATAATATCAACTCTGAACATGGACACAATATCTTGACCGTATTTTGAAAATGAAAACATTATATAAATATATAAATATAACAATCTATTTCTTGTTGCTCTCAACATATAGAGAGCTTAAAATTATATTTCAGTCAATTTCAGAGCGGCATAAGGTAGCTTTCCTGTGCCCTTTCTGTAAATATTTTCATGGTAATTGTTCTGATGAATTTTTCTTTTGAGTAAAGAAGAGAGAGAAATGGAAAGAATTGATCACAAATTGGGGAGGTATGAAAAGATCCCCTTATAGTTGTAAATAAGAAGTAGGAGAAATATGTGTTTGAAAGAAAGAAAGAAAGAAAGAAAGAAAGAAAGAAAGAAAGAAAGAAAGAAAGAAGGATAAATAGATGTACTTCGAAAGCTGTCTTCTACTGCTGGAAAGACAAAGGAACGAAAGAAAGGAAAATCAAACTTGAAAGAAAGGAAGAGAGAGAGAGAGCATAAAGAGAGTAGGTTACAAAATAGAAAAGAGAAAAGAAAAGATTTTGAGAGAGAGACAGACAGAGATAGAAACATAGAAGAGACTAAAGAAGAGAGATTTAAAAAAAAATCCCTTCATCACTGGACAGAAGAGAAAAGAAAATGAAATTTGAGAGAAAGAAAGAAGAGAGAGAGAGAGTGGGAGTGAGAGAAACAGAATGGACAATAAAGAGAGGAGGTTTCAAAAAATCCCCTTATAGTTGGAAAGAAAGAGAAAAAGTATGAATGAAATTTGGGAGAAAGAAAGAAGATATATACAGTAGCGGTCATAATATAAGGAACGGAAACAAGAAAGACATAAATATGTATATTACTTAAAAAGTAATGCATGATTAGCAATGAAGTTTTTACCGAATAAAGATTAGGGTGTACTGCATAAATATTATACAAAGTTACAAAAATGTACATAATAGTTTTTTTTTTTTTAAATAAAGATTAAATGGAATAAAGGAAAGCTACTGGAACGATGTTAATAGATTGCATAAACTTTTAATTTACATTGTTAAAAAACTCGATAGAGCTTTTCAGCAATAAATAAAAGTTCATTTATCATTAGGACTTTATTTTTAAGCAATATGGCAAATTCTACACGCAAAACGATCTATTTTGAAGAAAAAAAAACTCATTATCGCTATCAAGAAAAAAAGTAAATTTCAGAAATTTCTGATATTGTTCATAGGTCTAAAAGTGTCGTTCATCGTGTAATTATTAGGTTGGTGCAAAAATAATGACGTAATAATGTCGTTTTTGGCGTATTTTTTAACGTCAAAAACGACATTATTACGTCATTGTTTTTGCACCAACCTAATAGCAGGTATAAAACCGATAAAACGTTAGATGCAAAACCAAAAACCAGCAGAGCTTGAAAAACATCGCAAAGAGAAAATCGAAGAATTGTTAGAATATCTACAAAAAAAAAAACCGTTTTGAAACTGCTATATCAATTGCCCGTACATTTAATGAAGAGACAGATAATAAGATCACAAGGAAAACGGTTGCTCGCAAGTTAAAAAATGAAGGATTCCATGCCCGTATTCCAGCTTCGAAGCCTCTCATTTCAAAGCGAAACCAAAGGGCACGCCTGGATTATGCGAGAGAACATGTTGTTTGGACTGACGCACGATGGGATACAGTTCATTTCCTTGACGAGTCCAAGTTTACTATATTTGGTTCTGAGGGCAAAACTTACGTACGCCGTAGAATAGGTGAAAGACTGTCTTCTCAATGTGTCAAGAAAACCGTTAAGTTTGGTGGCGGCAGTGTGATGGTGTGGGGAATGATTTCATCTGCAGGAGTTGGCCCTATCATCCGCGTACATGGCAATATCAATGCTGAGATTTACAAAAGGCTTCTTCAGCAGCATGTGGTACCAAGATTACACCATAATCTTTAAGAATCTCCTATTTTCATGCAGGACAATGCACCTTGCCACAAGGCTCAGAAGGTTATGGCTTTATTTGAAGAAGAAGGAATCGCCTAATGAAGTGGCCAGCCCAAAGACCCGACCTGAATCCAATAGAAAATGTTTGGAGGATAATTGGAGAAAGGGCTCAGAAAAGAAACCCGAAAAACCAGGATCACTTATGGGAGTTATTGAAAGACGAATGGGAGGGAATTACTGTTGATTTTGGCAAGAAATTCATTAAATCATGTGGTCGACGATGCAGAGAAGTCATTGAAAATAAGGGGATGTTTACCAAATATTAAGAAGATGTAAGATATAAGGGCATGTTTACCAAGTATTAAGAAGATCGTTCCTTAACTTTTGTCCAGTAGTTTATTTCCTTTGTTCCATTTAATCTTTATTTTTTAAAAAAAAAACTATTATGTAAATTTTTGTAACTATGTATAATATTTATGCATTACACTCTATTCTTTATTCGGAAAAAATTTCATTGTTAATCATGCATTACTTTTTAAGTAATACACATATTTATGTCTTTTTTGTTTCCGTTCCTTATATTATGGCCGCTACTATATATATATATCTATCTATATATATATATATATATATATATATATATATATATATATATATATATATATATATATATATATATATATATATATGATAGAGTATAAATAGTGGAGGTTTTAAAAATCCACTCATCATTGCACAGAAAACAGAAAAGGAAATAGAATTTGAAAGAAAGCTAGAAAGAGAAAGAGACAGACTGACAGAAACTGAGAGAGAAATAGAATAGAGTATAAAGAGGGGGGGTGAAAAAAATCTATTTATCGTTATAAAGAAAAGAGAGAATATAATGGAAATTGAGAGAAAGGAAGAGAAAGTATATAAAGAGGGGAGATTTTTAAAATAAAATCAATCCCTCTTATCGTTGGAAAGAAAGAGAAAAGAAAATGAAATAAGAGAGAATGAAAGAGAGGGGAAAAAGAAAGAATGGAGCATGAATAGAGGAATGCTTGATAAGAAACTCTCACTGATCGAAAGTAAGAGAGTGGAATTGAGAGAGATGAAACGCAGCGTTTGTCGTTCAAAAATAGAATCGTTTATAATGTAATGTAAATCGAATTTAGAAAAGAAAGAAATATAGAGTAACTGACAGAACGGGGTTCGGCGACACCATTTTGTTACAGAGTTTCAGTGTACCAATGCGCCTTCATAGCCTCGTAGTACTATTTATACAACTCGGTTCACTATGATAGTTTCTTTTAAAATGCCATTGCTGATAGAGTATTTGAATATTTGATATATAGATAACCTCCGCGAACGTAGGCAAGCCTCCAGTTGTATCCAATATCATGATTTCCCTCTACGCAGACTTTTGATAAGGTCTACAAAAATGACAAAAATATCAGCTATATCCACACTCACGAATACGACCGTTTCCACCAGCGTCAAGCCTGCCAAACGCTTTCCAGGCAAATGCTTCCCTCTCTCGACGCCATCTTGAAAATTCCATGACGCCGCCGAGGTTGCCTCCTGCCTAACAAACCGTCTGCATTGCTCAGTTTCTCATTAGGACTGCACAAACACAGGATAAATTAGATCGGCTACAGCATTATGAACTGCATTTTCTCGTTTACTTTTCTGATACATGTGTTGTGCTTCTACAGGATATGTGCTTACATGTCTTTTACGCGTTTCCGGTTTACGGATATATCTCGTTGAAACACTGGTTCCAGTACGATCACTAATTTAAGCAATGTCGAGCCTGGTCAGTACCTGTATGGGTGACCGCTTGGGAATACCATATTCTGTGAACTTCGATGTGCATTTGGTGTAATTGATAATGGTTTAGAATTGTTAAACGAAGAGCCTAATTCCAGTTGTGTTCTTTATATTCACTTACGTGCAAATACCCTTGCGAAAGGTATGAATCCACATCTTCTCCCCTAGCTATGGGTTAATTAGTAAGACACGTATCTCTAAACCCTTATTATCCTCACAAAAAATTATTACAATCTACATGTGCCGTGTTTCTACAGGATATGTGCTTTCACGTCTTTTACGCGTTTCCGGCTTACGGACATAACATGTTGAAACACCGGTTCCAGTACGATCACTAAGTTAAGAAATGTCGAGCCTGGTCAGTACCTGGATGGGTGACCGCTTGGAAATACCAGGTTCTGTGAGCTTCGATGTGCGGTTGGTGTAAAAAATTATTACAATCTAAAAGTATTTTTTGCTTTAAATAACCAAAGTGTTGATAAACCACAGGAAACGAATCAAATTACCATTTTCCATTCTTTTTTTTATCTTTGCTCTACCATCCATCCATACATACTCACTAAGTAGTTCAATTGTAGTCTTCCCTGCTTCTGTTGCCTTCACTCTCCCTTGTGAGCGTTGAATTCTTGAAGTCATCTTTCCTTGAGTTTTACAGAAATGTCCATTGTCTCTTTCTCATTGTAAGTATGTGTCCTAGTTCAAATTTGCGTCGCACTTCTTAGAACTTGTCGGTAAAACCACATCTCTGTCACTTCAAGTTTCTTCTCCCTCTTTAAAAAGATTTTCAGCATTGACTGCCATATAGGAGATTAGAGATGACATAATATTGCTAAAATGAAAAATTTTGCAGTGTCCCCGTTTTTATTTGAAAATAACGTCTAAACAGCCGACACCTTGTTTAAATAAAATAAATATAATTTTTTACGAAAGCATTGACCTTTTTCAACATACTTAATGACAATGATTAACCGAAATGATGCTAAAGGTACAAGGTAAGATAGCAATAATGAATTTAAGTTTCATTTTATTACGGCTACAAAGTTTAATCAAAAAGTATTGGGTCTGATGCTATAATAAGTGCGCAGAGTGAAGCAGCTTAGCACAGACTGACCATGGACTCTGTTACGCATGCGCACGAAGTTATAACATTTTTGCTCACTTTCGTTGTTAATAGCAGTGCTTAAAAGGGAAATGTGTATAGCGTGATCGTCTCACCACAGCACAGATATTCCATAAATGGCCATACTTTGTGCAGCTTTTTGTGGCCATGACCAATATTCTCTAGTACCGACAACTGCAATATTCCTACTTGATCTTGACGACACGTGCGATTTTTCTCCTATCCAAAAATCGAAGCCATTTTAAAAGGAAGACGTCAAGGAAATCCAAGAGGCAATTGCTACGTATGTATCTAATTCTATTCACATCTATCTATCTATTGCTTCCTTCCGTCCTGTACCTCTGTCTACACAAATTTGTTCATATCTATCTATCTATCTATCTATCTATCTATCTATCTATCTATTACTTCTTTCCTCCGTTTCTTCCTTTCTTCCTCCCTTTCTTTCTTTCTTCCTTCCTTCCTTACTTACTTACTCTGTCTACTCAAACATTCTGCTCATCTATCTATCTATCTATCTATCTATCTATCTATCTATCTATCTATCTATCTATCTCTTCCTTTCCTCCTTTCTTTCTTTCTTCCTTCCTACCTTTATCTCTGTCTACCCAATCTGTTCATATCTATCTATCTATCTATCTATCTCATTCTGCTCACATCTATCTATCTATCTATCTATCTATCTATCTATCTATCTATCTATCTATCTCTTCCTTTCTTCCTTTCTTTCTTTCTTCCTACCTTTTTCTCTGTCTACCCAATCTGTTCATATCTATCTATCTATCTATCTATCTATCTATTACTTCCTTCCTCCCTTTCTTCCTTTCTTCCTCCCTTTCTTTCTTTCTTCCTTCCTTCCTACCTTTATCTTACTTACTTACTCTGTCTACTCAAACATTCTGCTCATCTATCTATCTATCTATCTATCTATCTATCTATCTCTTCCTTTCTTTCTTTCTTCCTTCCTACCTTTATCTCTGTCTACCCAATCTGTTCATATCTATCTATCTATCTATCTATCTATCTATCTATCTATCTCATTCTGCTCACATCTATCTATCTATCTATCTATCTATCTATTTTTCCTCCCTCCCTCCCTCCCTCCCTGCCTTCCTTCCTTCCGTTTTGGTTATTCCTTATTCAGTAACGCTTCATAGATTACACCAATAATGCTATGCTTTGGAAACGCTGTATTTAAATCCCGATCAGATTACAAGAATGTAATGGCGTCGTAATCGTGAGTACAATCCTTACGTCGGGTAATGCAGATTTAAACTCTGAGCAGTTGTAAATGAGGACTAGACAAGATATCCCTAGACATGGTCAGCGCAACAAAACGTAGATTTAATAAAGGGTTCAGTTATCTTTTCCCTAAGCACCGGATGATGTCTGAATTTCTAACGGCTAAAACATTAAAGGTGAAACAATATAGCGTAAATTATGAAAATTATGTTTCTTACATTTTTTCGTCAGTATCAATTCATTTTATGTTATATTATATTCTGTCAAATATAGTCTGATATGTTTTGCACCTGACAATGCAACGGACACTGACTTTTGTCGATACAGATCTTATTCTGTTAAATTCGAGATGGTTTCATAGGGAAAGAGAAAACGTATAAAAAGTTCACAAGATCGGATTTGTATGGTCATTGCATTGCCACAGTGTGACGAAAAACAAACAAAGCTTAATGATATTTGAAGGATTTTCTCTAATCGTCTCCGAGTTTGTCATAATGAGGTTTATACTCTGAAACTATGGCTGACCCTAATGGCATTATCATATCAAGACTTGTCCATCGCATAGATTATATTCTTTTGCTGATTTGCTTTCATGAAATTGTATGAACTTCATTAGAATGATATATTCTTGGCATTCATTCCTTTCCACAGACAAAACACACACACATAAATAAGATAAGAATAAGATAAGATAAGATAAAAGGAAAACTGACCATAAAACGTTTTCTTCCCTGAGCAACTTTATCAAGGTAATTGTGGAGACTTTATTTTCTAACGTATACATAGAGGTAAAGAGGAGAAAAGATATCAAGTTTTCTTTTAGATTTGAGAACGCTTTATTCTGAAATCTAACTGTATAAGGAAAAGTAAACTATGGAAAACTCACACACACACAAACACACACATATACATATATATATATATATATATATATATATATATATATATATATATATATATATTCGGATTACATCTATATTTTTGTTGTCCTGTTATTACCGAGAAGTAAAAAACAAAAGCAAATCTATTTCTATACCTGAAGATGTCTGTAGGGACAGACGAAAGCTTGTAAAAAACTAAAAAAAATACCTTCTGCAACTGGAATTTATAAACAGGGATCATAACATTCATAAACAGGTTCGCGGTTAATGTATTAGGTTGGTGCAAAAATAATGATGTAATAATGTCGTTTTTTAACATCAAAAAACGACATTATTACGTCATTATTTTTGCACCAACCTAATACTTTATTAAAATTGTTTGCGAAGGTGTATTCTCGCTATTTAACTCATTAACTTTTATATCTGTTTTTTGTATGAATGATTCATGTAATGTAAATTGAACTGCGCCACATACTTAGCGTGATCACCAATTTGAACATATCCAGTAAGGTCAAGCCCTCGGTCACGATGACTAGTGACTTCGTGGTACCACATCTACCGACGGCCCCCAAGGGTTCCGTCTATCCAATTTCAATCACAAGACATGGGTCAACCCGTGGTATGGTTTCCAGGCTCTTTCAGAAGGTGCCGCACACTGGGATAAGAAAGTTCTAACCACTCGGACACGTGACACACACACACACACACACACACACACACATATATATATATATATATATATATATATATATTGCAAGTAGCATAAATCAATCAACCTTTTTCACATACCAAAATTGTATCAGATTAATAAATAAAAAAATACATAAAAGAAATAAACAAAATCAACATAATGTTGCCTCTCTGTGTCTTTTCCATAAATAATTTCATGGTAATTATTTGGACGAACTATACGCTACGGTACCTAGACTTTAACAATGTAAGCGCTGTACGAGATTAGTGGCTCGTTCTCATCAATTTACAGTTTAATTGGCTAGATGTAACCGTGGTAACAGGTTTACGGGAAGTAAATAGAAGGGAACATATATATTGTTAGTTTTTATTTTCTGGCTGTTTTTTTTCTTTTTGATCATTTCACCCCAAGAAAGGCAATAAATCCACTAAGACACAAGGGGTTACCGAGTGTCAAAGTGTTATATACCGTACCTACGAACACTAATTGGTATGTCTCAATCCTCATAAATTCGCTGGACTCTATTTTAAGTGGGGGTAATATGCCAAGTAGTTGACCACTAGCAGTGGTTTACCTACTTCACGCCGCTGGCGAGTGTTGTATTTTGTTGATGTTATAAAGATTACCATTTCATTTCCAACTTCCGTTTTGGTTTTTCCTCATTGAGTAACCC